>CM040745.1:16120000-16505000 GCA_022829145.1 Albula goreensis
CGATCGCTCTCTCCACCATTCAAGCCACTGCCATTCAGAAAGATGAGTGCAGGTTTGTTTTTCCAGGTCTGGCCTCGCCAGTGTATGTGCACAGTGCATTACACTCACCATCAAAGGCATGTCACTCACTTGCCTTCCATTTGTCACCGTGCTGTCCAGAGCATACTCTTTGTGTCTGCTGCTTTCCAATGAAAGGCAACTTCACTTCGCCTGGATGTTGCAAAGCTCTATGCCATAAAACTCAACAATGCAGGCTTTTGTAAATAAAATGTCTTTATTATTAGGGGATTGAAAAGCAACAATTTTAAACGCCTATTTTACTTGACTCTTTTTTTTAATTCTGTAATTTGGAATGCTCAGTTGTGATCACAGACCCAACCCATAACTGCAGTATTGGGAGTGTGTGCACTACAACGTGTCCTGAAAACTTCATGCAGTCAGCCAATGCTTATGCAGCTAGCTTGGGCAAACGATATTCACTCAATTGACCATGGAGACTACTTTTGGCCAGTGAGTTGGGGAATGCTCTATTAGTTAAACCCTCTCTCCCAACACATTCATTTCAGTTTAATGTCACCCTGGAAGAAGTTGGCTCTGGCACAAAAAATATTCATTTTTGTACCATGGGAAGTATTAATGACCCATCTATAACATGTATATAACCTACAGAACACCACATACTTCACAACACATTATTAGCTGCCAATACAACATGTAGTTCAATACAATGTGTGTAATAACATAACCTGTACCAACTGCATGTATACTTCTTACCCACATCATCCTAAATGCCCTGCACCATAATGTATTTACCAGATAATACCAAATAATACTATACACCACCCTGTATGTGTAATATACTCAGGGGTGAAGGTAGTTTTAAATTCTTGCTGGTACTATTTGCCGGTACTTTTGGAAGGAGACGTGCATGCGCACTCACGGACTGCTGAGTCTGGTCGTAATATTTTAGTGATATACAGTACCAGACCGTGCCAGCTTACTTTCACCCCTGAATATACTGTATCATGCATAACAAACATTCTGTATGTACCTCATATCCACCATACAGCATAGATCCCCATGCTAACCCAACATTACATAGTAGCTTTTTTACTTGGCTTCATCCATACACTCCCCATATCACACTATATCTACCTTACCTAATAATATGTATAGCCCACACTGCTGTATATGTGACCTGCCTCACACTGATCCGCTGATGCATCAAACCCTATGTGCTCCACATCACTCTCCATATACCTCACCTTACAGTCATTTCTGCCTGTGTGTAATTTTGCTGGGAATGGCTCTGTATTGATGGATTTGATTGACCCTGTGTTGGGGTGGTAGACCTTATTTTGGATGTCCCCCAATCAATTCCAATCAATGCCAAATTCATTCACAAAAAATAGGTCTCTGCTGGAGGGCAGGTGCATCTTTTTGCCACACCCCATCCATACCCACTATCCAAGGCATGCCATGCAGAGGTCTGCATCAGTACTTGTTTCCATCCATCCCAGCCACTTCCACATCTTTTTGCATCATGAACCAGAGGGCTTTGGCCTGTTTTTGGTTGTATTGATCGATCAATGGCATGTTAGTGTGTCGTTCATGTTTTTAATGGAGAGTTGTCCTGTGAACTTTTGAACTCTCAGTGCTATAATGTATTTTTGCTGTGAACAGAGCATTTGTTGTACAGCCCATTGAGAAGAGATTTTGTGAAAAACATTAGTGGAGGTCAGTCAAAATGCTTAAATAAGGGTTTAAATCCATGATTTATTATGCAAAAAGGTTTGGTGTGGAGGGTGTGATGAGAACTATATTCTTTCAAAGAAATGACACCTTTTGCTTGTGATGTGACTCATGGTTTACATTGTTTTGCATAGTTGGGTAGGACCATGTGAAGAATGGGTAAAACCACTGATATGTGCTAGCTGTGTTCACATATTATTTGAGTGTTGTGTTTCCTACCTGTTAAAAATTCATATTATATATGAATATAATATTATATGAATATTATTTTTGAAGTACATAGGTAAGCACACAAAAGAACATCAGCTCCTTTTCTCTCAAATTGCAGGCTGTCCTGCTGAATCTATTGTAAATTTGCAGGAAACCTAAGGAGACACCACTGTTCTGTGCTTCTGAAATTATAAAGTTAAGATTAACAGAGGGCAGAAGTAAACAAATCAGAATTAACAAGGCTGCAACTTGTTAAGACTCATCAAAGGCCAAAGGTTGTTTTTGTAACTGGAAAATGAAAATAAAAGTGAGTTGTATCCATGACTATGAAGGGCAGGCTAGCTGTGTTGCTGAACTCTGGACCGGACGTTCACAGTTTCCATTTGTCTCTGGGTGTGGCACAGTAATGGTACCTAACCTCAGTTGCCCCAGAAATAAGTCAGCTATCTATTTAGCAAGCAAATAAATTATATAGCATAACAAAAAGAACAGTGACTCAATCCCTGGGCTGCCAATGAGAATAAACAACAATGCACTCTATTATTTAACATGCATTCCATTCTTCAAAAATCCTTGGGAAAAAATCAAGTCAAGGCTCTAATGACACAGACACAGCCCAGGATTAGCGCTTTGGGTTTGATGCAGTTGCATATTTGCCAAGCAGGATTAAAAATTAACCAATTTTCCAGAGTTTGAAATTAAATTTTGTTATTATAAAATTCATTTTTCCTGGAAGATGTGCATCGAATAGCAGGCAATTTTAAAACCATAAAAGCCAATTTCAGGCCAAGTCAGTGATATGCCTTATCCATATGAGTTGATAAGTCATCAAAGAACAACAATGCGCCTTTGAAGTTTGCCGGCCATGCTATGAGGGAAGGTCAAGTTCCTCAGATACTTGCTTGGGGAATTGAAACGATAACCTCTAAAGCTTTGCTTGCCCTTGCTGATCTCTTACTCTCTGTCTCTCTTTCATTCCTCATCCTTTATGTTTCTAGCTTTTCTATCAACTCCCTCTTTACCCTTTTTCTTGATCTCTCACTTCTTGATCTCTCCCTCTTCACCCCTCACTATTTCTCTGTTCCCTATTCTCCTCTCTGCCTTTCTTTTCACTGCTCCTTTTTACCCCTAGCCTCCCATACATTTTCCTCCTCAGTGTCTGTGCTCTCCCTGTGTGACCCTGGCAAGGGTTTTTCCCCCTTCTTTTGGAGCAGATGCTGACAGACTCCACCTCATCACAGGCATCTGATTAGTGGTGGCACAAAAGGGCCCTCACCGATGCCATAATTGTCCGCGTCCTTTAATCACGCCCTCCCTGTCGAGGCCTGCTGAGGCCAGGCAAGGGTGATGACACGTGTCTCTATGGCGATGGCTGGTGGTTTTCCATATCTGTGAGTGGGGCTTGCTGTAAATCCCTCAGATGGAAAAGGGGTGCCCAGGGTGGTGTGGCATTAGAGGAGCATGGCAAGGAGATCGACTGTGGCAGAATAAAGCATCAGGGGCAAAGCGAATCCAAGGCACCATGTCTGACTTTACATTGTTTGTATCAGTACCATTCATGATGAAACTTAATTTCAGAACATGTGTTGATGATATTTATTATATATTTTTAAATTAAAATGGGTTTTGCCACAATCAGAATATCTAGCATTATTTTTCATTTCCATATGAGATGTCACTTGAATGACACTGGACCCAAATCATAGCACATGAACAGTTTTTTACTTTATCAAGTTTTATTATTTATTTTCTTTGAATAACAGAATTTGTTCCATGCCTTTATCGTTATTTTGAAACACGGTCATCCCTTAAATGTGTGGAATTTGTGAGGGTCCAAAGGAAATGTAAGTCCTGTTAATCTTCCGTTCTCCATTTCCTATGACCGGCACCACCCCCTTCTACCCACGCAAAGCAAGGGTATTATTTTCACTATAATCCATCTTGAAAACCAGATTGAAATGTAATTGAAACATAATTGAAATTCAGTCATGGCACAATGGCTCATTGGAAAAGCCTAGCAGCAACTTCATGGCCGTGTGAGAGGTGGTTTAGTGGTGCTATTACCCAGCCAGTCTCTGCTACATTAGCCAATGGGGAGTCAGAAAGAGTGTGACATTGGAAATTTTGGCATCTAAAACAAGTCTGTGTCAGAGTGGGTAACTCTTGTGATATCAGTAGCTTGTTGTCAAACAATTTAATTCCAAATACTTGAAAAAGTATGTTTTGGCTGTGCAGTAAAGGTTGAACAGGGGTTTGTAACTCTACCTCAGCATGTCTCTTGTGATTAATGTTACCTAGTTATATTCTCTCTTATATTTAATATACTGTGTTGTATTTATCAGCCTTGGGGAAAAATTTGTTTTGTTCTCGCACACCGAACCAAACTCTTTCCTTGGACTCAATTTAGCTAGTTTTTCAGAATGAGCACCTGTTGTAATGTCATAGCACTGACTAAAAGAAATGAATCCTTGTTAGTTTTTTTAGTGGGAATGTAATGCAATGGTTTTCATTTATCTCCTTTCAAGCATTTCTGCTTTTTAGTTACAAATGTAGTTAATCCTTCTAACAGCTTTGAGAATGGGAGTAAAATGGTAAAAAGGTAAGAGGATAGAATGGGCTCAAAACACAAAGGTAGTGGATCCTCCCTGCCCCAATCTTTGACCCCTGACCCCCCCCATGAGGAAGGTCAGTGTTCATGTTGTGGAAAGCACAGGGCCCAGAGAGTGGCGGGCGGGGGGCTTTGTAAAGGAGTAGTATGCGTGAAGTGAAGAGTTTATCTTCTCCTCTCCACTCCCATTGGCTGGGTCACCACGGTTCCCAGCTCTGTTTGGAAAAGGCTAGAAAAACACAGAGCAAAGGGATATGGGGATAGGGGGCAGGGAGAAGGAAAGAGGGAAGGATGAATGTGGGCACCAAAATGATGGGTGGGGAGATTGGTGTCCACGGCATCTGTCCCGTGGTGAGTGGGAAAAAGAGGAGACCAATGCTGAAGTAAAACCGCCACCCTCTCACACTGGAGCCGAGTGCACAGCGTGTGAATCAGCCCTGGACTTTCACCCCCCCCTCCCTTCTACATGAACATGACCGGGGTGGGAATGTAACAGAGCATGGCTAACGGTGTGTTTCCCTAACACACACAGTGGTTCCTTGGGTCGCTGCACATTGCTGAGGGGAGACAGGAGCCATGACGGGGAAGAGACACCTGGAGAGGCGGGAGCTGCTGAAGAGGATGTCCCTGGATGGTGGTCTTGTGGTAAGGGTGCACCCTCGTTTTCCCTGACAAAATCTTTTGAAAGCCTGGACATATTGCTGGGAAGACAGGAAATGCGAGGAATAAAAACTGAAAGACAAGCAGTGGTCCTCAGTAGCACTGCTTTCAACACGATTGCCTGTTAGTGCCTGTCAGGCTTATCAGTCTATGTTTACCTTGAAGGATGTGGCTGTAACTTCCTGTTTCAGCATGGCCTGTTTGATTTTGACAGTGTTATGCTCGTACTAAACGTGGTACTCAGGGGGTCATATTAAGTGTTTCGTATTCAATAGTGAATGAATGACATAAATCATCTAAGTATGTATTTTTATGAAGTGTGTCTGAAGTGACTGTCGGAACTATGCATATTTTGTTACCCTCAGTGTAAATGAAAAAACAAAGATAAAGGGAACCTATCCATAGAAATATACTTATAAGTATATTGGTAGGTTACCGAGGCTTTTCCTTTTCATATTTTCTTATATTTTCTGTGAAATTGCTTTTATGGCATAATTTTGTGATGGCTACTACTTTCAGGTTGATACTTATACTGTATTTGCCATGATGCCTGTTTTCAAAATTGCTGTGAGTGGAGTGGAAGAATATGTTTGAAGTGCTTACAGTGTTTCGTCATAGCAGCAGGTTAATTGCTGAGGCTGTGCAGTAAATGCTGAGATGGTGCACTAAATGCTTCTCATACTTTGGTACAGTATCATAGGTAAGGCATGTCCATAATCACTTCTGTAATTGAAACTTCAAAGCTCATACTTATCCTGTGTTGCATGGTATTATTGTCATACACTGTTTATTGCAAACAATTTCATTGATGCTATTAGGAGTTATTGCTTTAGGCCCTGTATGCTGGTTGGTCAGCCATATGATTATTTTGTTATATTGATTAACAACACATTGGAATCAAAGTTCACATACTGCACAATTGTTTATGACACAGGCAACTCATGTATTCTTTAAAATTAACCTGCCTTGGTAGTGCTGAAATTGTATCCAGCCATAATGTCTAATTAATCAGATATTTCTTGTAGAAAACTTAAGGTGAGGAAATTTATATCCTTACTGTACTCATTGTCTGCCATGGAAGATTGATAAAACAAAGTCACATGCTGTCAGCAGGGGGCAGTGTAGGAAACAACCCTGAATAGAATGAATTGTGACTGTATTTAAGGACATTTAGACAAAGTCTTTGTCTAGACTATTCAAACTGTCATGGTGTGATGTTTCTTAGTTGGCAATATGAAATCTATATGGCATAGTTATCATATCCATGAATGTGGGGGTCTGAACCAGTCGTAATGAACTGAATCCGGTCATCTTAAGCAGCCAAATGACCCACTTAGTGTCTCACTCCCTATTAAAATGTAATATTATGTCACATAGATCTTCTGCACATGGCACAAAGACATGCAGTGAAATTAATTGTGGGTAATAACCCTACAGATCTGCCCAGAGGGTGAAATTTGATATGATTATTTACTTAGTACTTTCTTGAACACAAACTAATAAATGGGAATCAGGGACAAATGGCACTGATAACGCATATTTCACTTATTAGGGAACTTGTTCTGGACAAATTCAAAACAGTAAAGGCTTATTTTATATGATTATTAGGGAGGGGAATGTCAAAGCTTTGATGTAGTGTACCTTGGCTTGAATTATACAAAAACAGTAATTTGCATGCTTATCACTAATCACAACCCTGGCACCACTGTCACCATAAATTCTGCCGAGAGTTATTCTTTATTTACCTTGAAATGGTCTGTTAGCAGTGGAGAAAAATAAAAATACACACATGCTCTGCAGGTCTGCACTAACAACCGCATAGCTGAACTTTCGAGATGGATTTGTAACCTGCTAATTATTAGTACGTACGCTGTAAGCCACTTATCCTGCATATCTGAGTTTAATTGGAAAAGCTTGTTCTTGCAACAACAATGCTGTGTTTCCACATCTGTTTCTTGGACACAGGGGGGACTATGGCTGGATGCAGCGGGCTTTGAACAGCTCATATGTAACTCTGGATTCCCAGTATTCTGGCCTAATAAATGGATATTATTTATTTGCTCAGCAGACACGCTTACCCTGGGCCACTTACACAGCCTTTAGTCTCACAGCTTACACAGTCTGTGAGCCATTTTTGCAGCTGTGTGTTTACTGGAGCAATCAAGGAGTCAACAGCTAAGATTCACAACTGTGACCGTTCAGGTCCATAGTCCAGCTTTTTGACCCCATTAATGCATTGCTGTTACACCCAGCAGAACACCCTTTGCTGTTGAAAGTCATTGTCTGCAGCTATTTAAAAATATTCAGCATATGTCAATGAATTCACTGTTCAGAAATAACTAATAGGGACTACATACACTATACCAGGGGAGAAGTTTTGCAGTATACGGAATGGTATGCTTGAAACAAAAAGTCCAGTATTTTAAAATGGATACTACAGTATATATGTAATTTCTTCCTTTTTGGAAATTGAATTGCTCCATTAAATATACTCTGAAGTCCTTGGACATTATATTATTAACATGTACATTTTAGTAGAGGTCGAGCTGAAAGTTGGTCATGCTTTGCCCCAGGGGATGTTGGGATTTGAGGGGGTCCCGGTCCTGATGGCTCCCTCGAAGATAAACCCCCAAGCCCTGTAAACAAGCCTTTTCCTGAGAGGATATGAGCCAGAAATTCAGTAATTATTCCAGGCATCTGCTGAAACAGGAGGCCCTGCAATGGACTGTCTTCTAATAGATACATCCATGCTGGCAAGCTCACCACTATTTTTGTTTCCCCAGTCCCACAAACATACACAGATCTTGGGCTTGTTGATCAACATTCCAACTGAAGATGCTTTTTAATATGTGCCTTGGAGTTATTCTTCCAGAAGGACAATCATCCAGTGCAATTGTTGAATATGGTTTGACAGTTTGGTGGAATTCCCCATGAAAGTAATGCATAAGCATTAAAAAGGAGAGCGATGCATAAATGATATTTGGTGGGTCCATGTGCTGCACATGCTCACTTGATAAGTACCTGGTGGTTTTTGTTTAGTAGTATTTAACAGTTTAGTTGGTAGCCATGTAGAGCAGTTTTACTGGAGGCACAGTGGTCTGGAAACCTTAGATTAGAGCCCACTGTTGTACCCTTGTGCTACCTGTTTAACCTTTTTTGCATTAAAAAGCCTGAGTGTGCTGTAACATTGGCAGCAATGCATGTGTCCTTCGATAAAGGTATAAAAAAAGCTAGTAAATAATAACGAAAAGCATACGGTAGTCTGATAAAACTGTCTAGCATTTAGCTTGTGTGAGCGTGTCTGCATATGCTGGAGGGGGGTGCAGATATTTCACTCTTTTACCTTCCAAGAGATAAGCAAAGGAAGCGAGGAACACTGAAGATTTTCCGCCTGATGGTGGAAAGTGTGCTGTCATTTCACGATTGGAGAAAAGCCGGAGCTCCAAGGCGCCGGGAGAATCGAAAAACAGATTGTCTGATATCACCCCTCTTATCCCTAACCCATATGCGACAGTTTTGCTGTGTTACATGCTCTGTTCTCAGAGGCCTCTGAGATGGAGCTTCTCGTTGAACAGCACAAGAATGCCACCCCCACAAAGGGGATGTCTGCTGTCCATCCTAAGTATCGGCGCTCGTCCTTTACAATCCTTCTGTCACGTTGTTTTTTCCACATGAGTAGAGTTTGTGTGAGGACCTAATTTAACAGTCACTTCAACAACCTGAAGGTAAATATTTACTGGTCCTATCAAGGTGAGTGACATAATTAATATGTCTGTAGGGGAAAAGGTCCAAAGGGTCACTCTGGAATTAATATCACTTCTCTTTACTTCAAGGGAATGATTAAGCACTGTGAAAAGCCCTGGCTTGTTTATAATCTCAGACAAGATGAGACAGACCTCAGATTAATGAATTACAGTGTTAAACTGAGCAGACACGGACCACAAAAATGCAAGATGACTTTAAGGACTACACAATAACCCCTGGTGTTTCTTTTGTCCTTTTAGTCTCCTCCTGCTGAATTTCATCTTATTGCAGTTACTGGAGTGTAGTATCTTGTAGCTGTTCCACCAGTGTGTCCCATGCTGATTGGAATGTTTGTCAGTAGCTTGATGCACCCTTTAGAAATGCTCCTGCAAAATGAGATTGTTACAAACTGAATCAGTTTATAACAATAAACCGTACTTATGTTTCTTTTTCACCAGCAATGCTTTTAGTGTCTTAAACCACAGATGAGGGTGGGAATGTTATGACTGGGGTATTTGATTGATCATGAAACCACACTGGCTTTAGATTGAGCAAGCAGACAGCAACACCATTGCAAAAAGGATGACCTTAGGGTCTTCATTGCATTCCCTCCAGACTGCTACACTGAATCCTAAGCATAGCTCTTGTAGTTTTCCTGATAAAGCCTTAAGATTCAGGACCCTTATATGACCAGCATTCATGGTGTCTGAAAAGGTGCCCCAGAGGAGATCAGGTCTGAGTTCTTGACATAAAATGCAAGGTGAGTGGGTATATGGAGTGTGAATGGTGATACACTACTCATAAGAAAAGCGTAATCTTCAGAAGAACACCTGGGGGCAATGAGGCATTCTGTTTCCACAGCACTAGAAATATAAATGCGTATGGCATATTTGTAGACTCAACAATCGCCCCGCAGAACATACCTGGGAAAGAATGCACAGATAGACATATTCACTGCTCAACACTATTCACTGTCTGCTAGGAGACAGATGATGGGAGTAAATGTGAAAATGTTCCCTTTTGGATTGTTTGTGTCTATTGTGACATCTCTGTGTACATCTGGGCTGGATAGTTTCCTTTGATCTTGCTTGTGGCCTCTTTGAAAGGTGTGACAGTTGCATCTGTTTGCTAATACCTTCCAAAGGCAAAAAGGCTCATAGTCTCTGCTCTGGCTGAACTTACAATGATCACAAAGCTGTAACCATTAATTACTTATTCAAACACTTATCTCTGGATTAGTATGCAACAAACAAATCCCATTTGCCCCTTACATTTTAGTTTAGTGTGAAACTAGGACACTGACGGCCTTGTAGCTGGGTTTATGAATATTCCGGAAGCGATGGAAATGGACAGTATTGGTTTTCTTACCTCACATTTTTCTCACTTTTTGAAAACCAATTATGATCTTTTTGAAAGGGTGTGGTTTTGTGAGGAGAGGATGTAGCCCTGTCTGTTGAAGGTGTGGCTTTGTGAGGAGAGGATGTAGCCCTTTCTGCTGAGGGTGTGGCTTTGTGATTAGAGGATGTAGCCCTTTCTGTTGAGGGTGTGGCTTTGTGAGGAGAGGATGTAGACCTTTCTGTTGAGGGTGTGGCTTTGTGAGGAGAGGATGTAGACCTTTCTGTTGAGGGTGTGGCTTTGTGAGGAGAGGATGTAGCCCTTTCTGCTGAGGGTGTGGCTTTGTGAGGAGAGGATGTAGCCCTTTCTGTTGAGGGTGTGGCTTTGTGAGGAGAGGATGTAGCCCTTTCTGTTGAGGGTGTGGCTTTGTGAGGAGAGGATGTAGCCCTTTCTGTTGAAGGTGTGGCTTTGTGATTAGAGGATGTAGCCCTTTCTGTTGAGGGTGTGGCTTTGTGAGGAGAGGATGTAGCCCTTCCTGTTGAGGGTGTGGCTTTGTGAGGAGAGGATGTAGCCCTTTCTGTTGAGGGTGTGGCTTTGTGAGGAGAGGATGTAGCCCTTCTGTTGAGGGTGTGGCTTTGTGAGGAGAGGATGTAGCCCTTTCTGTTGAGGGTGGCTTTGGAGGAGAGGATGTAGCCCTTTCTGTTGAGGTGTGGCTTTGTGAGGAGAGGATGTAGCCCTTTCTGTTGAGGGTGTGGCTTTGTGAGGAGAGGATGTAGCCCTTTCTGTTGAGGGTGTGGCTTTGTGAGGAGAGGATGTAGCCATTTCTGTTGAGGGTGTGGCTTTGTGAGGAGAGGGTGTAGCCCATTCTGTTTAGGGTGTGGCTTTGTGAGGAGAGGATGTAGCCCTTTCTGTTGAGGGTGTGGTTTCGTGAGGAGAGGATGTGAGGCTGAGATGTGCCTTGGTAATGGAGGTACTGACAAATTGGAGCTTCAGAATGACAGGTGCCAAGAGTCCATTCAATCATTGCATTCAGTAAGAAGTAAAAAAGCACAGGAACTGAAATGTAGCAGAATTTAAACCTATGCATTCAGTACAGATTACCGTGCAAATGAATTTGAGAATACCATGGCACTAGGTCAGTGAAGAAAACAAACCTTTTCGCCCTGTGTGAGATTGTTTTGTGCCAGTGCGGTCCGTTTAAGACTTGCAGGGGAGCTGTAACTATGGACAGAGGGGGATAGAGGGGGGATGGAAGAAGGATAGAAGCACTCACTATGGGGGCTGGGCCCCAGCCATCGCCTGCATGCTGTAATGCCACAGTCAGTGGAGCAAGAAGCTGTGAACAACTGAAATACACTAAAGTGACACAAACCCTCTCAGAAATTTGCCTCACAGCTCCAGGCCCTAGAGCGTTATGGGTTTGAGTCACAGTTTTCATCCCTTATTCAAACTACCTCGTCTCAATAATCCTGTGATAACCAAATTTTGCAAAAATGTGGTTTATGCTGTGTGTAAATATGCAGCTTAGTGTCCACAACATGAAAACCATTTCCAGACACCCTGACCTTCATACACTGCACTGATAGCGGTAGAATATTACTATTTCTCCTCTTAGTTTGATTCACAAAAGCAGTGTTGTCCTGCTGTTACAATTAGCATGAGTGCTGTATCAACCATTTTAAATGGAGCTTTTCTGCATGCAGCCATCCTGGACAAACATCTTTTTTCCAGCACAATGAATGCTTGTTATTCTGCAGTGGAGCAACCTCCCCAGGTGAATGCAGCTTTTCAGGGCAAGGTTTATGAGACAGACCTTTATATTGCATATTTACAGTATCTGCTTTTTTTCAGACCCACCAACAGTGGATGCATTTACTATAAATGACAAATCTCTACATGTTGAATTAGGATCATTGCTATTGTAGGGAATTAAGTCATTTGATTTTTGATGTCCATTTGATTTTGTACTGCTTTTAAGCACTTGATGGAATTCTATGGAATTATGTAAATCAGCCACAGGCTAAGTCTGGCATAACTGGGGCATGGTAACCCTCCACATGTCTTATGTAAGGATGGTAGCGCTGCTCTGTAATTGTGCGTGTGTGCATACATGTGTGTGTGGGTGTGTGGTGTACTTGAAGGAGTGTCTGTAGGTTTATGTAGGTTTATGTTAATGTGTGTGTGTGTGTGTGTGTGTGTGTGTGTGTGTGCTTACGTGTGTGTGCTTCCTTGTGTGGTTATGTGCATGTATGTTTAAGTGTAGGACCTTCTGGACATGTGCATCTACATATCATACTTATGTTGTCTGCGCATTCTTGCACATGCTTGTGTGCATGTGTGTGTTGGATGATTTGAAACATTTTATATAATGCCTTTATATTTGTGGCGCCTGTATTTGGATGTGTCCCTGGGTGCATGTGAAAGTGGTTGTGGATGGGTGTATCTGTAAAATGCTCTTTTATATAAGCATGTGTGTGTATTTGGAAGTGTATATTTAATGTCTGTGTGTTTGTGTGTGTTTGTGCACATGAGTGTGCATCTATTTATATCTGTTTGAGTATTCCACAGCTGAGTCTCTTAGTCATGAAATTATGCAGCGATGCAGTTTAGTGGATCAGAACGTGCTTCCCCCGGGCCGCCAGCACAAAATGGGGACCAAACTAGGTCAGAGGAGAGACACAGAAGCAGCTTCATCCCTGCTCCTTCACTTCAGACACACTGCAGTGCATCCTGCAATGTTCCACTCGCCCACATAAAGCTTTCGTTTAAATGTACTAGTGTTTTATAGGCTGTTCGGATGAAAAATGCTAAGCCACTCTTTTGCGGTATCCAAAATAGAATTAAAGTGTAGGCATGTTGATGACAGGATGCACTGTACAGGTGCTGATTCATTTGTTGCGTTTAAGAGGAAAAATCCCTGGGAAATATTGAAAATTAATAGCCTCATTTTAGTTTCATGCAAAAAGTGTCACAGAAGGTTATGACTCATTTGATATATCATTTGAAAAATTTCCCATCAAAATGTGTGGATAGGATGTGGGCTGGATCTCTGATAGTCTTAACAGTTTATATTATGTCCCGGGTGAGTCAGTTTCTCAACAATGGCTTTCTCCGTCAGCCGTCTTTCGTGACACAGGAATGCAAACGCTGTTCTTGGGTGTACGTCTCAGGATGAGTCAGTCATGCCAACTGTTGGACATTACCTACCAACATTATTAATCCTTATTTTTATGGTGCATTCAACCACAGGCCTAATTGATCAAATACATTTTAAAACACTCTATTTTTGTGTGTGTGTGTTTGTGCATGTGTGTCTGCCTCTGGGTGTAAAGTTCATCAGATTTCTGGTCAAACACACTATTTAATTGCGTTCTGTAAACAAGGTTTATGCATTTATTTCTATTGTGTACATGTATTGAGTACCATTCCCAGCTCCAGCTTCAGAAAAGCCTCCATCTTAATACATAACAGTTTTATTATTTTTTAATGTGTTTTTTTAATGGGCCCCCGTCTGCATATTATTTTATTGGCCTCCTCAACCCGGCTCATTCCCTGCTGGAGAGGCTATAAAAAAGGACAGAAATGGGAACCTTACCAAATAAAGCCAAATTAGTTTAGTCTACGCTAAATTTAAGTACAAATGAATTGGAGGATACCCTGGCATAGGGTCTGTGAAGCAAACAAGCGTTTTCACTCCATGTGAGCTTGGTTGGTGCCAAGCGGGACCCTTTAAATCTAGCAGGAGAGCTGTAAATGGAGCCAGAGGGGGGTGGGGTGGAGGTCTTACTATGCCTCTGCCACTGCCTGAACACTAAAATGCAGATGGCAACAATGTGACCATCACAGTCATTGAAGGACAGAGCTGTTGAACAACAGAAAAACTAATGACTCAACAAACACTGAAAGAAACAGGTGTCTGGAGCAGGGAAGAAGACATTGGTCTTGAGCTCCAGCCTGGAGGGCTGTGGGTTTAAATCTCAGGGTGAAAAAAACTTACTTTGGGACAAAAATACAGACATCAATGCATAGGTAAAACATTCAGTTTTGGACAAATATATCAGCCTGGGATCCTATTTAAAAACCCATCGTGGTGATTATTTCATCATGAGGCTATTCACAAAGACATTAGGGAGTTTATTATATTTTACATCATACCATTCCTGTGTTGTAGTGCTCACATTCTTCCTTTATGAGGGACTTCAAAAGCCTACTGGCAGGCTAAGATTATGAGTGATGTGTCCGAGTGGGTAGGGAACTCAACTCAAAGGTAATGGGTTTGAGTCGGGGCTGCTGCTGTACCCTGAAGTCATGGTGTTCAGTAACCATCCAGCTGTATACAGTAATGCCAAGAGTGTGAGGGAATGTGGAGGAGGGGTGGGTGTCTCGATGGGGTGGTTAGTGGTGTAATGTGGGAAGCAGTGAACCATGGCTATTCCTTTGGGTCTTAGCATGGCATGTTTAAATTAAGTTCTCCCCAGGGAGGCAGCCACCTGAAGACAGTGCCTTAAAGCCGTCTGAGTGGCAGTGACGTGCCTGGAATACCTGCTGCGTCTCCGTGTGGGAACAGCAACAGACCTGAGGATTCAAGGTCACAGCCGAGGCTTGGCTTGTGGGAAAAAGGGGGAAAAATACTGTGTGAGCTTGCAGCTCATACACAGGAGCAGCCCCTCACCCCATCCCCCACGTCTCTCCCATAACCCATAAACAAGCTATTACAGCCTTGGCTAGTCATGTGACTCCGGTTTAATAACCTAAATGGCTTTCCCCCATTGATGGCCACATGCTGAGGAAACAAGCAGTCAGCCAGTGAAGTTTACTCATTAAATTATTTTGATAATCCTAGATGCTCATTTGAGATAGATGGGCTGCATACTTCTCTTACTTTCCCCCTCCCTTTGATATAATGGTACGTGTCATATGCTCTGCATTGTGTAAACAGGCTGTTAAAGTGGTATGATAGGCCTCCCTTGGTAATTTGACTCCTTGCAAAGGAATTTGTTTGATACCGTAATTATGTCATTTGGTGGAAGTAAATAGTAGGCTAAGTTATTTCACCCATGACATCTGGAGTCAAATCTTGTCTGAACTGGACAACTGAAGGTCCCTTTCTCCCTTCTGCTCGTTGAATGTTCTGTCACCAGTAATGATTTTAAGTGGATTTATCATCATGTCAAAATATGAAAGTATGTTTCAAATCAAAGATAAATATGTTTTCTCTCCCAAGCACTAAATGAAAAACATGGACATAAAAATCAGCAAAATAAGGAGCAGCTGCAAACATGCTTGACACACTATCTGAGTTACAACCTTGGCTTATCATGAATATGGTTTAAACATTACATTTCATATCCCAAATACATTCCATGGGAATTTATCCAAAAAGGTTTGGGCAGGCAAAGAAGCCTATAATGAGCACTGCTTCTACTTTTTTGATCACTCCACAAAAAATGTTCCACTACTGAGGATGCAAGGAGCATGTCTAATTTCCAGTGTCACGTAGAAGGGTTTATCTATGGAGACGCAGTGCTTCTCGGTTCTAGTAACCTTTTAGAGGTACCCTCTTGTGACGTCTAGTTGTCTCAACCGTTGAACTCAATTCTTTCATTGGAAGCTTAAAAACTGGCTGATCAAGACATTGATGGATTGAAAATGTTTTTAAAAATGTTCCTGGACTAAAATATATAAGTGTATCTTCAAGGATCTCACTTGATTCATTATTCATAACTGCACTATGCCTTTGTTGTCATAACATATTGTATTTATCCTCATTTTCAAAATGAAGGAATAAATCATTTGAAAAACTATAAAAATAAAAAGCACACTTGGTGAAAGAGAAGTGCATGAGTTTTTCCATCATTGACCATAAAAAGGTATAGTACAATTCTGGAACTGAGTACACATAAGAGAGAAAGAGAAAAAAAAATGTTTTTGACATACAACCTGTTATTCACAGGAATGGCTCAGATCTTATCATAATGGCAGAGAGAGCATGGGAGAGGGAAAAAAGCAGGTGGACTTTCTCATGACCTCATTTTCTCTTTGCTTGGAAAAACTAAAACAGCTGCTTGTGAGGGTACTGTTTATGGACCTCTCTCTCTGAGGTTACAGGCACGACGTGTCCTGTGACGAGATGTCCACAAGCACACAGAGGGGTGGCACATGGCAAGCAGCCCCAGATCACAGATTTAGACAGTGCATTGTGGGGTTGTGCGGTATAGCATTTTAACAGGGGGGTCTCTTGAATGCCATTTGAGAGACTGTTTAAAAACCAGGGAAATGTTCCCTACATCTATATGCTCATGACAGCAAAACCAATTTTCTCTTATGCCAAATAAAATTATGAAAGCTCTCACTGGGAAACCACATACTTGGGCCCCCGTACCACCACCTCCCCTGCTGGAACAAGTCACTGACCCCAGGAGCTCTGATCCATCTATACTGTGTGGCCACTGAGCCAGGTTGTGAATGGAAGTAAAACATAACAGAAGTTAAAAAGTGGCCAAAGACCTTTTATTTATCCCCTTTTTTTGGGGAAAAAATGAACTCCAAACAAGAATATTTTAAAAAACAGGGTTAAAACTCAAAAACCACACAGCCATACAAACCACAACACAAAAACCCAACCAACTCCCTTCAGCCTTCCAGGCTGTGCTTAAATAAGTGGCCTAACTGAGGGAAAGTGCTAGCACCTGATGTGATTAGTAATCATTCTCAGGTGAGCCTGCCTGTTTGTGAGGCCATTGCTGTGCAAGGAATTGGAACTGACAAAAATCCAAGGGGGAGGAGCAGAGATGCTTGCTCCTCCCTCCACATCTCCCGGCGCCACCACTGCCTGGTGAGTTTTCAGCTTTATATGTGCAACTGAAAGATTTCCAAGGGTTTATTTTTTTCGCATACCTATGGACTTTTTCCATATTTAAGAGTTTTCCGTCTTTAGAGTTAAGCTCTTATGAGGTGCAATTATATGAAAACATAATTGCAAGGTAACCCGCTGATGTATATATTATTTCAGAGAATAGCCCTGGGTGCTCTTATATAGTCCAGGAGATCAAGACCAGTTAGCTTACTTTCCGCTGTTTCTTTGTTTTGATTTGCCGAATTCTTTTGGGAAATGGCTAAGAATTTATTATAAAATCAAATGCCTGTAAATATAATAGCCATGTTTTTAGATTGGCTTTGGCAGTACTGTGAGCCAGGCACTACGGTTGACCTGTTTAGTTTAGTATAGCTTTTTTTTCTTTGGCAGGAGGTCATTCTGCCTCCTCTCTGTCTGGTTTTAGGGCAGTGTTCCAGATAACACACTAGCCTGTTACACTCTTTGGATCTTATTTTTCTTGTTGCCCCTTTTCATCACAAGAGGCCAAAACACAGGTTTACATATTCTTACTTTGTAATATATGGTTGATCATTGTAAAAACTTTGGCATTGATTGTAGCATCGTTTTAGCTCCTGCACAGCTTAGCTGAAAACAGTGCCACTGCTGCTTGTGAATCGAATGCACACACACACACACACACACACACACACACACACACACACACACACACACACACACACACACACACACACACACACACACAAAGTATTGGGGAAAAAAGAACACATATTGCATATTAAGCTTGACGATGGAGGGATATTAGCAGATGGTTGAGTGAGTAGACTCTTGGAGTCATCTGTGTCTTTGTGGAGCTGAGAGAAAAATTATCTGGGGCAGGCTTGGGATTTTAAGGTGAGCTGCTGCTCTGATGTTGCCTGGGAGAGTTTTGTTTCAGCCATCTTAATTGGAGGGAGCTGCTGTTCCGGCAGCTGTAACTGGATGGCGGTGTCCCCCTGGCGGAGTCCAATATGTCATTCTTTGTGTCCCCGAAGCGCCCTCTTCCCCCACCCCCATGCACTCTTCACTCCAGTGTCAAGAGGCCCCAATTAGTCCCTCATTCACCCTTCCATCATGGTCAAGATCAAAGTCCTGACCATGGTTCATGGCCCAAACTTCTGAACCCCCTTCTCCCCTCAGTTCACCTTCTTTCTGGACGCTACACCTCTCCTCCATTACTCAGTTGGACCTCCAGGTTGCATTATTTTGTGGAATATTATTGTAAATTGAATGAAACAAAAGCTTGGCAGCTCATGTAGTTGTGGCTGGTAGTTGTGGGTTCTTCAAGACCAGGCTTGACACAGTGTTGGATTCTCTCAAGCATTTGTAAGAGTGTTCTCAACCCTGGTACAGGAGGGCCACATAGAGTGCTTGTTGTCATCAGACTTATTTGATTAATTAATGCAACGGATCACATGGTTAACTTGCCACATCTGTTTCCCTTAACTTTGGTACATTGGTACAAATCTGACAATACACCATTCTTTTCTGGTTCAGGGTTGATGACCACCTCTCTGGACAGTGGAGGAATATTTGACCAGGTGGATTGAGTTGTCTGCTCTTGTCATGAAACATTCTTTTGTTTTTAAGTGTCAAAACATCATGTCAAGTGCCAGTATGTGTACGCCCTACACTTGCAATCTACAGCCTGCACTTTGACCACATGAATAATTTAATTACAAATCTATAATCGTAAAGTACAGAGCCAAATCAAGCAAAATGTGTCGTTATCCCAAATATTATGGAGGGCATTGAGTCTTAGTGAACTTCCATTCAGTCTCATTGAAACATTTATTCCACTTTAATACAGACATATAATCATGATATGGGAACCTCAGATATTCAGCCATAAGGATGGAGAGATACAAAGAAAGAGTGCATTTCCTTGAATTTTTATGCAACAAGTAAACAATTTTTGTAATGACCCACTTGCTAACTGCTGATCTTAGCCATGTTACTGATGCATTACCAGCACACAACATTAGAAGCTAATAAAAATAGATATGCAAGTTCCAGCTTGTGTGTAATGTCAATATTTTAGTTAATGTGCCACCAGGCAGAACATCTTTAAATTTTAGGAGATTAGCACAGGGTGGGCACGTGGGGCGGGGGAGGGTTGGTTAAAGTTTGTGTGAAACCTGACCCCCAGAGAGAAGGTGAGGAGCAGGCATCAGGTGTAAATGTAGCTGTGGTGGGCCAGCCGTAAGGCCTCTCTGTGGGGGATGAGCAAGTAAACTCAGGGGAGGTTATCACGCTGCTGCTCAGCCAACTGCTGTCTGAGCTGCCGTCACCCACCCCCACGCCTCTGTCACGCAGCTCTGGCGCAAGAGAGCAGCGAGTGCTTTAGCTAATGAGACAAGTGGAGGTAAAAGGATTGGATGTGGAGATTAAAGTTTGTGTGTGTGTGTGTGTGTATGTGTGTGTGTGTGTGTGTGTGTGTGTGTGTGTGTGTGTGTGTGTGTGTTTTTTTTGCATCAAAACATCTCCAAGATGTTCACTGTGCATAAGACAGTCGGGACACGAAAAGGACCAGATAGATTGATTCAGTCTTGGATCAAATGATTTCTCTATCCTTTTGTTAAATGGTGCTGGTAGTAGGGTTTGGAGCAGAAGCTCCAGTTTTTCAGACAGGGCCTCTGTAAGCTCTGCAGTAGATATTTCAATACTGATCTTTGACTCACATCTGCTGAATCAGACCTGCAGTTCTGAGTCAAACACTTTACTCTCTATCTGTCCTCAGTACACCTGCTCAGCTGAATGCACCTGTGCCCCTGAGGCCAATTTTGTGTTGTATTTTCAGGTGTGTTCCTTCTGAGTCTGTGACCTCATTTCATGTACATTTAGGTGCTCACGTAACTAATGAAACTCTGGAATTGATACAATGTGACTATCAGTGTGTCACTATCCAATGTGTTATTTCAATTCAAGCATATTTATTTTTTGTATAATAACTAATTCCTGTATATAAAGGTTTCAAATAGAGGTGCACAAGTTTATGATAAAATTTTAGTCTCCAGTATTTCTGTATGATTTTAACATTTCAAATAGAATTAATGAATTGTTTTTTTTAAATTTGGTGTATTTTGTTACCAGTAGACAGCCTGAGGCATGCAAACTGACTGGTAATGTCCCCTGATGGCTATCATTAAGTCTGGTAAAAACATCAAGAACATATACAGTACTTCAACAGCATTTTAAGAATGATCTAAATGGACCCGTGGGAGGCTCCCGCAGTGGAGGAACATGTGAGCCAGCTGAGGTTTGAGTCCCAGCTGGATTTCTGGGATGTGTCTCACAGTACCTTTCTACCGTTTGGTGTTTGAGGCCTTACAGCTGAGGTGTTTTTCACATAATTTGTGTAGTGTTTGTTTTCACATATTTGCCGAGATATTATAGCAGAAACAGATTATGGTTAAGGTGTTACAAGTTTGCTTATTGGGGGAAAAATGAAGGCCTCTCTGATTGCCTCTGGCTGACTTTTCAATTCAGTTGTCATTAAAACCATTGAGAGGTTGGTGAGGAAGTGCATGTAAGGTGTTGGGGATCACAATGGAAAATGGCATTTTTCACATTTTATACTGGTCTGGAGTTAAAACTCAGGGTTTAAATGGCACTTTCAGCTGTTCCCTGGGAAACAATCAGCAGTTTACAATGATTGTTTAACACCTAAGTGGAGCTTGAAATTGGTCTAAATTATTCTGGAAACAAAAGTCATTAAGTATTTAAAGATGAACCCCAGGGAAACTGTTTAAGATGGGCCCAGCACATTCCAAGTAAACAGCCCATACAAGGATGATAAAAAAGTTGGCACACCCTATAAAATTTTATGTAATCACACTGCATGCCTTTTAAATTTCAGAATGAAAAATACTGGTATCCAGATTTGTTAATATCTAATTGATTCATATCCAGAAAGTACACCTGTATTTGAGTATACTGAATATATTATTCAGCAAATATACATTGTCATTGAATTCATAGGAAAAATTTCAACCAAAAATTATCAAGCAAACAAATATACAAAATTTCTTTCATGTGATCACCAGAGTTGCTAGAGTTGTATTTAATGGATGTAAAAATGGGTGTTCCCAGCAGAGCAGAAACCATTAGTCACTTCTTGATAGCCCTAAAGGAATGCCGGTGATGAGTTGACCACCGCAGTGACAGTGGCAGGACCTGTTCAGGTGGCGCTGAGGACACTTATGAATAAAGGCAGGGCTGAATTCCTGCTGTGGCTGAAGACTGTTCTCACGCCAGCCGGGTGACGAGGCAGTTGATGATCATACACCAATCCCAACAACCTTGCCAGACGATAATAAAGGTTATGAAGATTCTAGGTTAATCACACATGATATTGACATGCTTCTGATGTGTTGTCACAGAAGTTCCAGCATAGGGTGTAGCATTATGTGTTTTTGATTATAATCATTTTATGTGAACAATAGAATAGCCAATGGCACTTGGCTGTGTAAAGATGAGCATTCCTTGAATTTTTTGTTCTGGTTCCCAAAAACAGTGAACAGGTGTGGTGTCTATTACGCACACAGAAGACATTTGCATATCAACTAATGTGTTCGTGGCAGCACATTTCATCATATCCACATGATTCTGTGGGACAGGTGCTTTCTGCTTGTGGGGTTTGCCCTGAGGTAAAGGGGCTTGGGAGGGAGACTGGCTCCTCTATGGCTTCTGAAATAGCAGAGGGAGCACTTTGAATTCAGTCTGGAGAACGTTGCATTACAATTTATAATGACTATTTAGAAATGGTAAATTCTAATTTGTAGCGCTTCAGTGGCCTTGTGGTTTGACAATTTGCTCTGACCCTGGAATATTGGGTGTTCGGTCCCCGGGTGAGTCATACCAAAGTCTTTCTCTTGTCCTCTCTGCTTGTCACTCAGCATTACTGAGAGGTGGATTGTGGGTAATAGCTGACTGATTGGCTGGAGGCGCACTTGTGTGCTGTACAAATTATGATAAGCTGTGACACTATGAGGAACCCCAGAATAACTGAATACCACAGCCTGAGAAAACAGCATCACTGTAACGAGGTGTTCCTCTCTGAAAGAAATGTCACATCCTGTGACTATAACAAGCTTGGGGTGTTTTGCATTTATGCAGTTTCTCAACTAGAGCACAGTCAAGACTGCAATGCTGGCACCCCCTTGAATTCCTAATTCCAGACATTCCATTTGTGAACTTCACAGAAGTCTTTCATTAGCTGTCTCAGTCCCTGTCTCTATATGATTCAAATTTGAATTCAAATATGCTACTTTTGCATGACATGAGAACTTATCAACAACAGACTTTGAATGAAATCTCTCTCCTCCCATAGTTTTTTTTCCTGTTGGTCTCTCTTTGTCTCTGTCTCTGCCTCCCTCCCACTCCCCATGTCTGTCCTCCCACGTGCTCTAAGGCCACATGGCCCTTCTGTTGTGGCAGTGAGTGATAGAGTGAGCGATCACAGAGTCAGGGAGAGACTGTAGCTTGTGAGCAGCCGGGAACGAGTGAAGACGTTCTGATGGGGGGTGGGGGTGGGGGCTGAGGGAGGATCGGAGGGGAGAGCAGTATGCCATGCTTCACCATGCCGCCGACACGTTAATGTTTCATACCCCCCGCACAGTACTCGCACACGCACCACACATGCCACATAGGCTGCAGCCCCCAGGGGTCCCCAAACAGGTGATTTAATCCAACTCGACAAACTGCTTAAATATTGACAAGAAGCGGAAGGGAGTCTGTGCTCTGCGCCAGCAGAGAGCGGGAGCAGAGACGGGAGACGGGAGGAGGTGGAGTCGGGGCTTCCTGCATCATCATCGCCACCATCATCATCTTCATCATCCTCTGCAGCTGTAGAAGCAGTAGTCCAGTGCCCGTGCTCCCTCGACACACAGGGACGGAGGGAAGGGAGTGGAGGAATAGGGAAACGAAAGAGAGGGTGGGGGAGAAAAAGACAAGAAGAGCAAGTGGATACCTGAAGACTTGGCAGTGATGACTCATTTGGAAGACCATGCCATCGTGTCCATCCGCGGAAGGCTTTGCAATGTTCCGCTACTCCAGCTTCTCTCGGTGAGTCCATCTGTGCTGTGCGCCAGTGGTGCCCCTGCATGCCCAGAGAGAGGCGAACAAACCTCCTGCCCTCAGGTTCACTCCTGTCTTCTCTGTGGTGTAGCATTCATAACATCCACACCACTTGCACCTGATAATGTAGGTGTCCCTGAGAGTATATTATTCTGTTGTTTAATGTAGGTCATTTACTTCCTCAAACTGTCACATACTGCTGGGAAGAAGCTGTATGATCTTTCAGAGCCTAGTGGAAGTCAGCCACATAACGTGCAGGATAGTGAGTGGCCTGCTATTTCAATTTTTAAATGGATTTTGATTTCGTGAGGGCATACTTGTTTATTTGAGAGCAGAGCTGGGTTGTGCTTGTTTTGTGTGTCCGTTGTCTCTGGCCAAATAAAGGCAGATGGGAAGAATATAAGTGGTGCCTAAATGAATGGGATGGATGGCAAAGGTAGAGAGATAATTTGGTGTATTTTTTTAATATGCACTAGTCTGAAATTCAGTGTGGTATAAGCAAAAATATGAGTGGCTTATTATTCTCCTCTGTCTGTCTCACTCTCTCTCTCTCACTCTCTCTCGCTCTCTGTCTCTCTCTCTCCCTCTCTCTATCTCTCAGCAGCTTTGTACCCAGTTTAATCCCAGACATACCACTCCTTTGAATTATTTACCTGGGTGGTTAAAACTGAACAGCACTGAGTCTGGTGCTGTGAACAGTACAGATCAGACTCACTTTCTGATCTCCAGCCTGATTGTCCTCTACTGCAGAGACCTATTTCATCTTAATTTAAAAGAAAGACAAATGTCAGATCATTCAGTTGAATTGGACATGCCAAATTGTCGTAAGTCGTCCTTCACAGAGGCTTGTTACAAGGCATGTGTTGAGTAAAGTATGGCCAGTCATGTCTTAGCCATGGGTTTAGTTTTACAACACTTTTTGACTTCACTCTGATTGTCAAATAGATTACAAGTTTCACCTAAAAGCTAAACTGGCAATTTTCAAAATAATAGTTTATTGCCCTTGAAATTTCTGTGAACTTCCATTGTATGGATTTTAGATTTGACAAATACACAGACTTTAAAAAAGTGTGATTTATCAGTTTGGTTTCCTCTGGCCTTTCTGATTTTTTGGATTTCTGGTCAAATAGGAAATAGCTGTCAGAGGGACAGTGTGTCTTGATGGCATCTGGTCAGTGTTATAGACAGTAAACGATAAGTGAAGTGAATAAACACAGGCATTCAGGACAGCATGTTTTCTTTCTACATTCTATTGGGTTGTGCTCAAACCTCAGTCAAATAATTTTTTAAAAGTCATTTAACCCAAAAGATATCAAACATCTCCTGCAGTCTATGAGTAATATTAAACATGTAGTTTAATCAGCTACTTGAACAAACTTATTCTTCACTATTATTGTACCTTTTGGTTAGTATATGTTTTTCTGACAATTCTCATGGATCTGCAAGAGTGCTAGTAAATGTACTTTTTTATGAAGAGTTTAGGTTTTAAACATTAATATTGGATCCATATCCAATCAACTCCTCAGATTGTCCAATCCTCCAATTGCTCAATAACCATGACAAACTTATAATGTCCAATTGCATTTATACACCAGTTGCATTGCTTTGATGTCCTCCATCTTTCTGGGATTGCATTTGAACACATGTTCTCCTTCTGAGGGCGTGCCGCCAGCCTCCGCTTATTTCAGACAGCAGTCCACCAGCTGAGCAGTGGCTATGCGAGAGGAGCACATGCCAAATTTGTGCCGTGTTCTGGGGCTGCCAGCCACAGTTGGCAGTGGTCGTGTCCCTTCCACATGCTGGCACACTGGAAGAGCATGGCAGCAGCATAAGCCACCCAGCAGCCCAATGCAAGGGAATATGAAGTCACATTGTACTCATGTTTCAGGATGGATTGACTGCCTGTCCTCTCGAACCATCCTACAACACAGGATGCAGTTAAGGTCCAGAGGATCCTAATGTTGAGGGTGAAGGTTTGGGAGGCCAGTTGCCACAGGAACCAAATCTGTTTTGCTTGTGTCAGTTGAGATGTGAGTGATGAATGAATTTCCTTGGATTAGGGGGTCTTACATGCAGAAAACAACAAAGAAAAAACAAAACAAACAAACAAAACAAACAGCACAGAATTCCTCACATCTTCATATGTGCTGCCAGTTCTTTTGGCACATTTATCTGAGTTACACAGTGTTTACACACTGTTTATATGTGCATATGTTTTGCTTCAGGAGTCAGACAACGAAAGAGATGAATGCTTCTCTTTCAGCCTCACTGCCATGTAAATGTCCACTGTTACCTTTGGACTAGAACTGAGAAACAGACTTCATACATATACCATCAATACCCTTTGAAGTCATCACACAAACACAGCTTTAATGATGTTCCATTATTTATTTGCAAGGTGGGACCTCATCCCTCAATCAACAGTCTCACCCCCCTTTTCTCCTCATTGACTCTCCTTTCCCCTCTCCCGCTTTCCAACTGTCTCTCTCTCCACTCGGATACAAATACAAAGCAAATATTGTTAATACACACAAATAGTTCAGAAAATTACAATGAGACCTAAACATTGAGTATGTAATAATGGATAAAATGGATGATAAATACATATAAACTGATACCTTTAAATGTTATGTAGCTCTGAGAGAGAAGGGCTCTCTCTCTCCCTGTCAAATAAGCAGGGGTGAGGGAGCAGTCAGCCCCTCATGGTGCATTCTCGCCCAGCTGCAGCCAAGGCCACAGTGCCTTGGGGAAGGAGAGACACAGAAGGGCAATGAAAAGAGGAGAGAAAACCTAAAAATGATGCTTTAACCCTGCTGTGAGACTGAATCTCACCTAAGATTCTGAATGTTCTTAAGCCCTGCTGTAATTCCTAGGCAAAAACAATTCGTTTTCTTGTATGCTGTTTTGTATATTATTTTAATTCTGTGAACCTTTTTATTTTCCTTAGTCTTTTACATTTTCGGATATATCACAGAATATATGTCAGGACTGTTGTGAAATGTCATAAATAAAGGATAAATAAAATCATACAAATAAGATCAGACTACACACAGCAGGGGAGAAGCAGGATAGGTCAGATGGGTCTTTCAGATTTTGAACCCATTTATTCTGCTGTAGTTGACTGGAGTGTAGAGCCCCATAAACAGCACTCTACTTTTCAGCCAGTATGAAGATGTGGTGCTGTTCATATCAGTTGCTGGTTATTCTTCCTCTTTGACTGATTCCTCTGAATGACATTCTGAAATGGTGGTCATACCAAGTAGACAGTTGGGACAATCTTGAATCGATAGCTCTTGTGGGATTTCAGTGTGGCTTTTCTTTCTCCTCCTGTCTTGACTGGAGCTCCCTGTCCACATCCTACTCTTTATCCAATGAGTAAGACAAACTTTAACCCATGCCTGCTGAAGGGTAACAGGCCCTTAGTGACACCACAGACCAGTTTATACCTCAGATCCATCCCCAAATCAGTGTTTTTTGCCTTTGCAAGCTCTCTTTAGCTGTTTGCCTATGGAATTATTTAGCATATCATACCTCTGCAGGTACCTTTCAACCAATGGGGTTTCGTATGTCATTGAATTATAAAAAACACAGGCAATGGGAAGTCTGGATTTGATTCAGCGTAGCATTTGAAGGAAAGTGGTCATTGATTTTTTTTCCTGGACCGCAACCTATTTCATTTGCATAATTGTTCCTCTGAAATGTGTGGAGTCTCAGAAATCTATTTTTGCTGCATTCAGTGTCAGGGCAATGCCAATAACACACATGCACACAGAAATCTGTTTCGCTTCGATGTCAGTGGCAAGCTGTATATTAATAAGGTGCTTCTTTCCACCAGATTGATTCTCCCTGACATGGCTAACACATCCTGTCAGAAGCTTTGAACTCAACCTTGTTTTTTTCTTGCTGAAACATTGGTTAAACAGCACACACTCCAATTACCCCCCCCAGCACATTTACGTAAGTGCCATACCATGAGGGTGTGTTGACCTTTACATCCAATGCACTGTTTCTGTGAGTAAACTGCATTGACAAGCACTGTGCTGCTTGATTTTATTTCTGTATTTTGTTGGGGCAGAGTAATTTTCTTGCATCAGATCTTGTCTCTGATGTCGGTTTAATTTTTTATTTAATCCTCATCATACTCCAGAAGATCAACCTGGATAGATCTGTAATGGCAGGATGTTAATATGTCCTGTAGCAACCTTCAGATCTGTGATATTCAATTAGAATGCCTCTCCTTCTCATTTAATCTAAATTGGGCTCATTGTATGGTTGTCAATCTGTTTAATCAAGAAGGACATTTTTGCAATGCTATACTTTACGGGCACTCTGATTGGTTCTGTGTGAAAATAAAAACCATGGGAATGTGTTTGGTTGGCCGTGCTGAAAATGAATAAATTAGACCTGTTACTGCCATGTTACTGTCATGACCTTTGTGTCAAGAACATCACATTAAATGCTTTTCTTAGCATTGTTAAAAAATGTGTTTACGTTTTATTATATGTATGTTTTGAGGTGAAATGCTGATTATTGTTTTGTGGCCTTTAAAAGATTGTAATAATGAACAAGTATTAATTGTAATTGTGTTTAATGTTGGAAAGCATCATAAGGAGAAATAACAACATGACATTTTGGCTTACATGTTCCAGACAGATGGGAAAGTATGCCAATAACATTATATAGAAGTAGGAAATTCTGTCTAAATGTTCACCACATCTGTAGCTGGGAGAAAATGCCATTTCAATTCAAAATAAATTGTATGGGAGATGATGTTGACAGACTTTTTTAATGCCCTAGCCCTAGTCCTAGTCCTAACCCTCCCCCAACCATATTTCTACATGCCATATGAACAGATTGTACAACTTGACATTTTTCCCCTCTCTTGGCGTATTGCACATTTTATTTAGGTCATGGCATTGTTCTTCATAAAAAGATATACTGGTTGGGACTCCACTATCCATTAAGACCATTAAGTTGCAATGCAAAACACCCCCTTTTAGAAAAAGCCAATGGCTTTTCTAAAGTGGCAATACATTACCCATACACTGTTTATCAGATAATAAATTACATTTATGGTCGTAAGCTTATGTCACTCAATGATTTCTTAAACCACTTCACGGTTGAGTGTAATGGGCACATTTTATTAGCAAAGTCCAATGGACCTCCCTGCAGGTGAATGGCTAGCATTATGAGGAAGGGGCCATGGGGCATTTCTTGACCCCACTGCCATTGTCCATAGAGTCAGCAGTCAGCAAGAGCCATTGAGTGTGAACATAGTGGTCACTGATGGCCATTGTACGTGGCCGTAGTGGTTAGTGGGCTATCGTGCTGTGTCCAGACACTCCATCTGGCCCAGCAGCTGGCCAACATACTGAGAGGGCCAGGGGCATTTTGGGTAGAGGATTTTGTGGAGTGGGTGGGGGTTCGGCATGCTCAAACAGTGTTCCCAAAAAGGTTTCTTCCGTAAATTTTAGATTAGATTATTTTTTTTACTGCCGTTTACCTAATATTACAGAATGCTATGTATTGATTTGTTTATGACCAGTTAATATTTCATGTAATGTAGAGAGTCTGACCCACAGTTATTTGGGTTTTTGCAGTTATTGACACTGTACTGTGCATGGCAAATGCTTTGTGCCAGATGAACCAGTTGCTGATGTTATACAATGCCTTTCCTTAAAAAGTGCACAACACTGACAAATGTTGATTAAAAGTGTAAAAAAAGCAGTCAGACATGTGATGGTGCTTACACAATGCTTCAGTAGGTCATTGTCATTTGGGGCTTTAAGAAGGTCCTTGGGTTGACCCAGAACAAACAAAGAAAGATTCTGACATATTTTTACTTTGTGACCAGAGCTTGAGATCAAAGGAAAAGCCCCACCTTTCATGCTAAGGAAACCTCTTCCTGTTGGCAACAACAAGGTCGGGAACTGGCTTTCATTCCATTCCCCTGCACTGGAGATAACTGGTCAGGACACCAGTAGTTCCCTCAAGGTATTTGTCCTGATTTCTGTGAAAATTGGGGACTCGTGGTAGTGTGTAAGAGAGGGGTGTTTGGCTTCTGACCTTGTTAGAAGCTTCGTACAAACAAGTGCCAAAGTTAAAACATTAAGTCTATTACCAGAAATCTGAAAATGTAGGCCGACCTTGATTACATTAAGGCCAGACCCAGCCTCGGCTGGCGTGAGAGGACTGTTAAGACTGTGAAGACTGTGAAGACAGGCATTTTTTGTCTGGAGAAAGGCTAGGATTGACTGTCTCTTTTCTTTGAGTTTTACGTATTTTTTCAGCACTTTTTTCAGTACTTGAACATTTGTCTTAGTATTGCACATTTGGAATTCCCACACTGTGGTTTTTCAGCTGAGGCACTGGAATTGTAAAATGAAGACTCATTGGCCTCCCAGAGATGAAGAGGCTGTCAGAAAGCATCTGAGCACTGGACTTTTTTCTCCAAAATTGCTGCTTACTGCAAACTGATTCCCCCTCAGACCGTAGTCTCTTCAGCTGTTCACGTGGTCTTGTTGTTTTATTTAATTTTTTCCAGTTTTTTTGCCAATCTCATGGCTGAATTGCTCCCCTACAGCAATTCTTTTCAACATCTCTAAAAATAACAAGAATGGCCTGGGCAGCATTGTCTCGTGAGTATGGACTTGAATAGCTAGCAGTTACGCCTTGGCAAAAATGCAGTTTGTTGTCGGTATCAAAACAGGCTTTGGCTCCCGCCAGACCGCCCGTCAGTCGACATGCACACATTTTCCCCCTTCTCTTTATCTCCTCCCCTGCGTTTTCCTTGCCTTTGTATCTAACTCTCCATCTCTTCCTTTCGAGCTACCCCTCCTCTCAATATGTGAATTCCATTTCACGAGACGCCTACCATGTCCTCCAGGTAATCAGGAGATATTGAAGATCAATTTCGGGGAGTGTGCATTTCCATCCCATCCACGACAGCATTGACAGCGTGAACAGGGAACGTTATGAGCTGGTTATTGCCCCCTCCCTCCAGTCGCTAATATTGCTTTGCTGTTATGTGGCATTACAGTGTGTGTTAAAGACTAGAGCTATTGCATCAGGTTAATGAACAAACACTGTGCGTGCATATATGTGACAAATGTGTTTTCAAAGTGACAGTAACTGGAGGCTTTTAACAAAGACCAGCATTTCTCCTCCAACTTGGTCTTTAGCATGCTCTGATCACCTTATGGAGACTCACACTGCATGTGGTATTTATTCACAGATGCAGTACGATGTATGCCTATACTCTATACACTGTGGCAGTATGTTCATTAAGAGCTTGTATGCTCTTAACCCTGGAGGCAGTAAAAATTTATCTCTGATCCCTAAACTTTGTTAATAAATCTGAAATAGGCTAATATGTTAAACTACTTTATAAGAAAGTGGGTCTAATGTTGCACCAAATGCTGGAAAACAAGTTTAATGTAATATTTCTTAAAATATAGCACATGTTTGTGCATTACTGGAACCCATATTATGCAACACCCAGTGGGGGGTCATTCATGAATGTCACTGCAAGGATTACCACAGTAGAAAAAGTGGATGTGTTGATAAGGCATTTCCTATATATAAATGTAATTTTTACCTCTGTCCCTTTGCTGCCACCATATCTGTCAGTTTTAGCAGCTCTCCTCCCTTTGCATTGAGTATAATTCTGGTATCCCTAAGGAGATATGTACATACCTCCTGCTCATGGTTAGTGTTAGCAGAGGAGCTCATATGTATTAGTGTGAAAGAATAGGTCAGGAATAGCCATATTGATCAAACATGTAAAAATACATTTTATTCTTAAGTAAGGCAGACAAAACATGGGAGGATTGTGTAAATTTTAGAAAACTGACAATGAAAAAATTAACCATTTGGTATTAGTGAGTAATGTGAATGTGTTATGCCACAAATTAAACTTTTCATGCTCACCATATGACAGAGAACCAAATGGGTTTCAGAATGCATTTTAGTTCACGCTCAAGGACAAACAAACAAATGTGCTTTGGTTCTCAGGCCATCATGGGTTTCTTTGTCATGAATATGAACAATAAATGCTTTTTGAAACAGACATGGTTCTCCTTTTATGGGGAAAGCAGTGTTTTTATCGAGGCAATCGTTTTTAAATTTCAGAACCCAAATTCTACTGCATAAAACATACACTTGGATTGAGCAAATTCTTGTTACTAATTCATAATGAAAATGTGTTGCCTGCAAAGATGCCCTCATCCCCATCAACTGCAGCTTTACAGGCAGAGTGATCTGCTACAGCTCAGAGTAATATGGCAGGTCCTCTGTGTTACTGGAATTAGAGACCTACCCCATACCAGTATATAAAAAGAAAACAGTCCAGCTGTTTACAGTGTTTCATTTAAAAATGACTAAGACTCTCCAACCTTGCAAACATACAATATTAGATCCAGGCATGTTGTAAGGCAACTGGGCATAAGTTGACATATATATTTATTTATTTTTTAGTTGAGGTCAGACTTTATTGCACTAACTCCAAAAACGTATGACGCACTGGTACAGACCTGGGCTTAGCTGATGATTACAGAGCTGATCCCTTCAGAAACTGCCTTGGGGCTTTCCCATAAGAAGACATATCTGCCCTGTGCCTTTAGTTCAGTTCTCAACCTGGGGCAGCCATGCAAATTTAAACAGGACAAACCTGTGCGTCAAGCCCCGAGCCACAAAAGGTATTTATATTAGTTTTTACTGTATTATTCTTAAAACCTGCTAATGAAACATTGCATGTGTTAACATCCTTAAAAGCTAGGCATTTTCTTTGCATTAAGCCAACAATCCATGTGTAAAGTCTGAAAAGTCCTAAACCTGTGTGGTATGAATGACTCATGGGAAAAGAAGCCTGGCTGGCTAGATTGCATGCAGTTCACATCTCTCTCTCCTTCCCCAATTACAGAGATTTGCAGTGGGGCATTCATAATAAAATTTTTTTTGAAACGCTGCTTTCAATAGCTTATTCCCCATAACTGCGGCAGTGGAGCCGTCAAAAGTAATTGCGATGACCAGCCTACAAAACCGTACTGGCGACAGACCCCTACTTCTCTCTCTTACCCCAGTGTAACCTACAACATGCTGTGTCTTTTCACTGGAGTGGCACAAAGCCAGCCACTTATCCACACAAAAACTGTATTAGCAGACAATGGCTACACACAATCAGCATTTCCCCTCAGCAGAAGATAAAGGGCTGCTGTTTGTCAGTTCCTTTTACTGTCCCTGCTATGATGTGATGATGCTTTGTGTAACCTTCAGGAACTGTGCACAGCAGCATCCATGCTTCTCGTATTATGTCCACATTGGCATTATCTTGTGGAGAAAATGTGGATAAAGATGAATAAATCTACAAGGCTGTCATAGATTTGAAATGAATAAATCCAATGCAAATGATCGGACCTACTTGGGGAAGAGGTGTTGGCCATTCTTGAAGTAGTCCTTGTCTGTTTTAGGAAACCTGATCTGAGGATTAAACATCCTGGATGACATACAGTTTATATCATGATTAAACAGGCAAGAAGTGCCCTCAAACATTATTAGTCATTGCCATGTAAACAAATGGTGCATTCTGGGAATCCACCCTTTCAGAGTGTTGTATATGCTATGATTAGGAAGATCTTTTTCTACTGTACTCGTGGGGTTCAGAAACAAATGGAGAGACCATCTCCAGTTGGAATTATTGATTAAAAAAATCATCATTCTGATTTACATTTTTGCTTTTTCTGTGTCAAATTTTCCTACTTGGTTTTACAAAAAAATGTAACCATGTTACATGATAAAAATTCCTGGCACAAAAACATAATTTAGCTATGTTTAGTTACAAGAGGAAGACATTCTCTTTCACACAATTCTATCAATCACACAAGAAGAGAATATATACAGTATACACATGTACTTCTGTATTTTACCACATGTTAACAATATTTCACTTCTTTTCTCCAAATGACCATATCAGATGTAGTTATTTAACTACACAACTGCAAGTTCCAACCCTGTTTCTTGGGATTCTAGAGCTTAAATGAATGCTAAAGTAGTGCTTTTGAGGCAGTGATTAGTAGCATCGAGCTCCTAATTATTTGTTGGAATGGAATCCTCCTGGGTTGAGAGGCTCAGGGACCTGAATTGCAAACCCCTCTACTTCAACATGGCTGTCATTCTCTGGTTTCCACACATGTCTGGTCTTTAGTCAGACTCCGCCCTCTCAATATCCTCCTCTTGTGCCTTCTCTCATGTCCTCCCACCCTTCTCTCCCTCTGTCTCTCTTTCTCTTTCTTCCACCCCCTCTGTCTTGAAGTATCAGGGATTAAAATTGGCTTTATTAGCAAGACAGGAGTTATCCTTTATGGCCAAAGAATTTCCAGGCATAAACAGATATTGCCTCCCTTCCCTTCTGAGGCAAATGGGACAGTATGCTCCATACAAATGATTAATTATAATTCTGAAAATAATTCTCTCACTCTCTCCCTCTTTTTCTTAATCTGTCAACTCAGAAATGGTCAACTGGGGTCAGATAAACCTTAGACTTGGTGAGCTTGTCAAATTAAGTTATTACACTTCTCTGACCTACTTTGCTCTGTGTTGCCACAAAAACATTGAAAGGAGGGGTTTGGGCGGAGTGTTTTATCGGTGCAGTTTCAGGAAGAGGAGTAAGATGAGGCATTCCATTGGTCCAGTCTGATTGAGGGGAGTGAGAATATCTTTTTATCTGTTGCAGGGTCAAGCTTTATAAACAGTCCTTTTTTGTGTTATTTCCCAGAATGCCATCCTCTATAAATAGTCGCTGGATGGGTGCGTGGTATGTTTTATATTTAGAGCTCTGTCGGTGTTTTTGTTGGTCTGTGTTTCCAGCGTGGAGGTTATTGATGGTGTGTTTGTTGGAGGCACAGTGATGCTGTACTCCTGTGCTTCTGAGAAAGGTCAGGCCTTGCTTGGCTCTTCCCTGTGGCTGGAGGTATTTCCTGTGTTACGGTTTGGCCTGCGCTGCCTCTTGGCCTGGCTGATTTAGACCATTGCATTCTGAGAATGCCCTCTCCTGACATCCAATCACACTCATTCATTTATTCATGTATAACCTACTCCCAGGCAACCTCTGTCCTTGTAATATGTATAGCCTACCATATTTATTCAGATATTTATATATTCTGTGTTGTGTGTTATTCCATCTATGTCTGCTTATATATACACACACACACACACATATATAACAGAGAAAGTGCAGGAGAGAAAAAGGACATGGGAATAACAGACAATACAACAAAAGACTTATGACCAGTTAAGATGATCAGTTAAGGCCAGTAAATGCATGACTTCTCTGCTATATACTGTATGCTGTGACCGATGTTTAAGGTTTTACAGACTTCTTTTTTTGAAGATTCTTTTTTGTCTGTGTGACTTTATTATTAATACGTATTTGTTCTACTATGAATTATGTTCTGAATTAGTTTTTGGTCAGGTCTCAGACATGCCTATATAAATTTGTCTTGTCTGATCCAGGCATTAAAAGAAGCACTGTGTCAATTTTTGGAATTTACCATGACCATGACATCACTCAGTGAGAAGCCTTTAGGGTACGCCCAGCTCAACCTGTTTGAACTGTACGTGAAACAAATGATGCGTAAAGCATGCTTCATCATGAGAGACACTCTACACACACTCCCTGTCAGGAATTTCACCCTCTGGCCATTGCATTTACTGTCCCATTGCTCCTAAAGCAGAGCTAAGCATGTGTTTGCTTCTAAAGCAATTAGCCTGTTATATGGTGGTGTCCAGGATTAGTTTCCAGTGTTGGTACTGTGTATGTGACTAGATGACCACCATTTGAGATTGAAATTAAAAGTCTTAACTGTGTGTAATTGGCTTACTGTGAGTGGAAAACGAAGTGTGAGTAGCTGGTTCTAGAAGACGGCTAAATGTTATACAACATTCACAACTTGGACAGATGATGGCCATGGAATGGAGTAACAGGGTTTGTAACTGAAAAGCTTTAAGGTCAGCTCCCAGGTGTGACACGTTTAACCTTTCAACCATTGACGGGGAGGTCCTTAACCTGAACTGCTGGTTCCAAAATTGATGACACATAATTTTGATGCATGAAGCATGAAAACCAAATCTGTAACTCTTGGTTATTATTTATTTAGTGTACTTGATCGCTGTAATATACTCTATGTGTTATATTTTTTCTACTGTACAAAAAACCTTGCTGTATTCATAAAGGGACAGACTGACTGGTTGACTTGTTGATAGACAAATGATTGTGTACAGTGACACTGCATGACCTATGTTGTGGCTGACAGTGAAAGTAGCACACTTTACTGTGGGGGACAAGTGGAACCTCTGCAGTGCTGATCTGCCGCAGCCCACCCACCACCCCCCCCCCACCCTATTGCCTTGAGCGGACTGCACCCGTGGAAACACGGTCATTGGAACACTTTCCAGGATGTTAGCACAGGCATCATTGCTACGGGTCACCCCTGATAAATGGCAAGGGGGGGGTTGCTTCATAAGTAAATAAATAGTGAAAATGATAATGCATTATCATTATTTTCATACTGGCTTTAGGTAAGTAAATACTGATAATGATAATGTATTATTATTTTTAGAGCAAATAGTGGGACTGACTGCAGGAAGTGCAGTTCTCAGTGTTTTAGATTTCCCATGGTTTCACCCTCTGAGACATGAGACTGAAAGAAAAATGAAAAACCTATTTAACAAAAAAATAACAAAAAAAGGAAACAGATGTGCAAAAGAAAATAAAAATCAGTAGCTATTGACTTCGGTAATTGGTTATCTGAAAAAAATGTGCATTTTTCCCATGGTCCTAAGATGTTATTTGAAATTTAATTTGAGAGCTGTACTTCACCAATGAAGTAGCTTTGGGACTTAAATAATTACATGTTTCAGTTGAGAATATGTATGGTATTTCGTCACAAACACAAATAATGCAATATGAGAACAGTGGTTGTATGTCCTTTTTGCAGAAATATAATATTTTTATAAATGCCATTCTGTATGAACAAAATACATCTTAATCCTGGGACCAAAGTTGTTATACATGCTATAAGTTACTATAATTGTAAGCTGTTTACAGTTTAGTCAGTGAAATGAGGTGATATGAAATAATTAATTGATTGTCAAAAGACCCTAGTTTTATGAATCATTTATCTCTGTTTGTTGTGTGTCAGCAGCTCTGCTGAGTTGAGCCATGTAAACTTGAGGATTACCCCAAGACAGATCAAAGTCCTTTATCATGAGACCAGAACAGTTTTATTTGGGTGTGTTGATGTCACCCGTCTGGCTCTTAATGGGAACCAGAGGTGGCATCCACTGCTTCAAACAGAGAACATCTGGAAGGTGTGGAAAAATCATGTCCACTAAAAATAGCCGTCCGTTTGTAGCTGTGATAAAAGAAATCTATTTTTAAGCTGTGTTCAAAAATTGAATGCTTGCTTCTTGCCTAGTTTGAAACATGGTCATTTGAGTAGCTTTTTGTGTTTACAAGATATGTTTCAAAACTGCTGACATCTTCTTTCTGTGTCCAATCACATAATCGTAACATTTATACCAGAAGATACAAGCAATTACACATCTTATTACTCTGACCTCAATCTCTGTTCTGAATGGAGCATCTTCTTTATTTGCTCAATTGAATTACAGATAGGAAGGACTTGCATAAGACAGTCTTCTCTGGATGAGAAAAGAGGTCAGTTCATAGGTATATTGAGCATTGATTTAACAGAATTACAGCAAAACTCTCCATCTAAGCTTCTGAGAAGAATACACTGTTAGTTTAGTCCAGTTTTCTCTGCCAATCTATAAAAAGCACTAACTGGTTTTCTGACTGACTTTTTTGTATCTGCCCTGCTTTGAACACCAGTGCTATGATATGTGTAAAAAAGGTAGAATGAAGCATGTTTTATATACTATAGATGAGGGCAGAATTAAATTCATGGGGTCATTCCTTATAATCAGCACCATTCAATTAATGTATATTTACCTCAATACTTAATCTACTGGCCATCATGAGCTCAATGGACATTGAAATTAATTACAGCAAAATGTACAGATGGAGAGAAAAATGTTCAAACAATTGTTACTTAAATTTAAGGAGAAATGAGATGTTCTGAATTCCATATGATGGCAATAATTAGTTTCAGGCACTCATGAAGACACCCTAAGTGCTATTGTTGTGGTCCTGTTGCCATGGTTCAATTAAGCGTAGCTATGCGGAGCTAGCGATTTGCATCTCTACCTACCATTACTTTCAGTTATGAGTATGCATTTGTGATGAATATACCATACCCATACCCTTACCCATACCATACCCATACCAATACTCATTCCCATGTCAATACCTTTCTCCTGTATTAAACCTATATAAAGAGCTGCATTGGTGTCTCTGCCTCCGTGTCTGCTCTTTACCTGAGCCCTGTGGTGGATAAAGCATCACAACAGCCCTAAGAAGCCTGGCTACGCCCAGCTAGCAACTAGAATAGGGGAGCTGAGTTACATTTCCTCCCTCTTGGTCTGCACAGTTTGTGATGAATGGGTGGAATCAGTGTTAATTTAATTCCCATAAGTAGGGTTGAAGGTAGTGGTTAAACTGATAGATGATTCCTTGGCAAGATCAAGGAGGAAATGCTTAGCTGTACTCTGTACATTCAGATCACCTTCAGCTCAATGTCTGTGTAATGCACAGAGCATGTGCTATGTTTTGGCTCCTTATGCTTCTCCTCAAATAGTGTCTTAGAAAACAGCAGTTTTTGTACTTCTGTTTTTTGTCTAAGAATGGCTCACAATTTGCCTTGGTTTCAGCATTTTTTGTTCTTTTGTGAAAAGTTGATTTTAAGAAAAATAATTTTTGCCAATGTCTCCTACACCACTCCCCCTTAATTTTCAATGCATTGGACAAACATATTTGTTTTACATCAGGCATATGAAGTCTTCCCAGGAAAATGTAATTGTGTAGGTTTTTGAGATGTTTGTTTATATAAAGATGGGGGCTGAATGGTCTTCAGTGCGAGAGCAGAATTTTTATCCTGTGCAAATAAGATGTATAGGCCCCCTACAAATGAGCCTGTCTTGCCAGTCCCTTCCATAATGACTTGCATCAGGATAGCTGACAATCAAATGTGCGTTCTTTCTTCTGGATGCAGTACGACTATGTGGGTCAGAAGGAAAGAATACACATCGGAAATACTTTATTTATTCTCTAAACATGTGCCGATTGAAGGGCCTCGAGGCATAGTCTTAGGGTTTAGAGTAACATGATTTAGATTAACACATGCCTGCATAAAATAGCTTTTAATGGAAATGACACCATTTGTCAAATTTATATGACATGGTACATTAAAAATGTTGTGGTAATGTGATTTCATCTAATGGTGCCTCTGCCTGCCCCTTGACAGTGAGAAAGTATTAAATGATTATGCTATCGATAAGAATGTCATCACAGACAGTATGGTAGAGGTCTCAGTACATGTGCCACAAGCTACAACATACCTTGCATCTACCAATTTAATATTTCAGGCCATACCGTGTCCATTTTTTCTATCCAATGCATCCGCCCCCTCCTCCCACCCTGTGGTTAATCAAAACGTTTATGATGATGTGGAATTTGTGTTTTTAGAAATTAGCGGATGCAGGAAAATGACACAGAAGCCATTAAGTTTCCACACATTCCCTCGCCCCATTACCATTACTCCTTTGGTTCAGTGCCCTTCCCAGACTAAGCCCGGAGGATACTGTCCATACCTAGTAGGATTGAGGATCTCATTTGAACCTCAGTGCATTTTTTAGGAGGAATGCGCTGTCTACCTCAACATCTGCTGCACACATGGTCCGGCCGAAAAGACAGTCAAATCAATAAATCACCCAACAGATTAAACACTGAAAAACAGTAATAAACCTGTAACTGGCCTGAAGACATGCAGAAATGTTGGAACCCCCCCCAAGCTCCCCTCATCCCCCTTGAAAAAAGTGATTGAAAATATGCACCTTGGGGGTCACGAGATTACCACGAAAAGCTTAAGCCATATTTTACAGCTCTGCCCCATTGCCACGACAGTATTCTCCCAACACTTTGCTGTAATCTGAAACAAATTTTTCGAATTCAGTCGGACATTGCAGTGCTTTACTGTCGTCTGGCGTGTTGCTGCTGTAATAAAATATCTCACTTTTACTCGGTACGACTGCTGGGGAATTTCGGTCTTGGGTGGGAACATAAATATCTCCTTAAGCCGCCCCCTCCGTCTCCCCCCTCCATTCCCCCATCCAGCCTACTTACACACCATCAGCATAATTCAGGCTGGAAGCATGTGAAATCTAACATATCAAGAAAAAAAAACTCCTGCTGACATGGTGCAGGTGTGTGTGTCGCCTTGATTTGTAGCCTCATGAAAAGCAAAAACTTCTTTCTTACATGTACTGCAAGCAAGTGATAAACTTGTGAATAGAGTAATAGGGGTGTATTTTAAAAGACTCCCCTTAGGGCTGTTTTCTTATGAAAAATATCAGTAGTATACTTCACAGTTTTCTTTTAACATGTGTATATAATCATTGCCTTAAATACATTTGAAGTTTTCTGGCCAACATGTACTTGAAAATGAGCACCAGGGAAAGTGTATAGTTGGTGTACACCTAGTCAATGAACCCTTGGTATTTCTAACAAAATATATTCCCTAGACCCTTTCTTGTAAGATAAAACATTCAGGCATACCTTTTAAATCACTGCACAGAATACCCACTGAAAGTCTTGATCCATGAGGTGAATGTGCCCATTTTCTATGGGAACATTAGAGGAAGTCCAGCAGATTATTGCAGCAGTTTAATATTTTCAAACACGGTGCTGCATGGCTACATTAGGTGTGGTGTCTGCCTGTCAAAGCTTGAGTAAACAGGAGCTGAGATTCCCTCCACTGAATGAACATCTGTTTAGTGTCCGGTCTCTCCAGAAAGTCTCCACTTCCTTCATTCCCTCCTTGCTTCCCTCTTGCCCTCCCTTTCTCTCTTCCTCTTCTCAAGATGGACAAGGAGTCATTCATGTAGTACTAATCCTGAGATCAATGACAATGTCCAGATTGAGACTTCATGAACTAAATGATACTGTATCTTGAGGCAATAATAATAATAATAATAAAAAAATATGTAATGCATAAAGTTATGTTTAATGGTATTGCCTGATGTGTGATTGTCTTATTTAGGCCATGCTACTGGGATATTCTTAGGGTCTGTTTGAAAGTGTTTTGGATTTTTTGTGTGTTACTCCTGTATTTTTATCTCTATTTGGTAATGCTTTTTTAACAGATTTAAAATGACACACTTTTCCAGTGCTCATCCTCAATGAAGAGAGGCCACGATATTTTTTATTCTGGAACCACTAGATTGTCTTTATTTGGTACATTTTTATTTTCACAGCCCCACCCATTTTGAACACACCTGGTCCAGTATTAGTCCCTTGCCACCTATAATGTTCTGGCTCTCGCCAGCGATCCACCATAAAACTAGAGCCTGTTTGACTTGTTTTGGATTGGAAGTTGGGGAATTAATGGTAAAAAAAGAGATCAGTTTTAAAATGGATCTTGGTTTTGGTTACTTTGTTTCTTTTATCTTTGGCCAAATATAAGCAGCACTTAACTGCTTTGCTGAGGATTTACATCCACTACTTCTCATGCATTTCATAAAACAAAAGAGGCCATTTTGAATCTTGACTGTGCCATGCAGTTGAGGTTTGTGCTCTTTGGGAAGCACTGAAAAATTATAATGTGGGAATTGTTACATGTTTGTTTTAACTTTTGATTAATCACTGTGTTCCAGAACAGCATTGCTTCAGTTTTTTGCTGGGTTGAATGCTCACATTGTAAGCAGAGAGAAAAGCTGTTTGAGGCAGAAATGTATCTTAATGTTTTGATGGATTATCAGGAGGATTGTGGACCCAAACAGTAGTCAGTGTTAACGTGTAGCCAGGCTAGGTTAGGCGCTGTAGATGGACCACCAGATAACTATGCCAGACAGAAACTGAATCAGGCAGGCCAACAGGCTACCTTTTGTGTTGTAGGTAATCCATATTCAGGAACACACCCCACTCATGTGAGGTGTGCAAGGGCAGGAAAATGCACTGGAGACACATTTGTTTGTTTGTTTTTTCCCCCTCTCATTTCTGGGCTTGTGCTCTCAGGGGACTATATGAAAGCCAGGGGCTAGCCTGATGTTTTCCCATCTCTGTGCAACTGAGTGAGTGGTATGCATATATTAAGCAGAGGTAGCTGTAGGTGTAATGGGGATGGTATTGTACAGTACACACATTGTATGGAAGCTGATTTAGTGTGGATGGGTGGATGGGTTGGGGGGTGTATTGGGGTTGGACAAACTACAAAAATATACAGTCTGTCTGTTTAGTGAGTATAGTAAGGATTTCAATTGAAACTTTTAGGCATAAATAAAATGAGCATCTTTTTAACATTCATGCAACGTCCTTGGCTAAAAAGCAAACAGGGATTTGTTCAGTTAAGCCCAGGATCAGGAGCTTGATGGCACATACCAAGCAAGCAAACACAGTTTGGTAGCTTTACTGCTTAGAAAACCAAAACAAAGGCTAGTCATGGGATTTACTTTTTGGACTTTATTTTGCACCATCCTTCCAGTGAATTAAGTGTGCTAATTGGATTGCAAACACTTGGAATGTTCAATGTGCACAGTATTAAACATTTCAACACTTCTTTTGTTGCAAATGTTCCTGTTTTTCTTTAGTATCTCATGTTTAAAAGAAAAATCTTTTAAAAAGCAGAAACATTTCATGGAGATGGTGAAGCTTAAGATATTAGCTAGTATCTCTCCAATGTGCTGGTAAGAATATTTAAAAATGATTAAAATAATGTAACTGAAATCTTATACTAGGCCATTCAGTCACACTCATGCTATCAGACAACATAATTAAACTTATTTTACTTTTCAAAAGTTCACATTTTTAGGCAGCCAGTGATGGGCTTCATTGACCCACTAATCTCTGGCATGGTAAATGTAATGAATGACTCTACATGTTCTGTCAGTAAGTCATCTATGGGTCAGCTGTAAACCCATCAGCTGTAAAAAAATTAAGGTGTTTAACACAATTTGTTTTGATTGGTTTAAATCAGTCATTGTGATGGTTAGGCAGAGCCTCACTTTGCCAGCTGTTGGCTTCTCTGAGTGTATTCAGCTATAAAGCAGACTCATGCTGGATTTACAATCCCAAGTATAATCATATGCCAGGCCCTGGCCGGGTGCAGTAGACCCTTAATCTGAAAAAACCCTGCATAATCATCACAGCAACCCCAAACTCATTGTGCAAAAGATGACATGCCAGGGTTGGAGGAGTGATGTGATTTTGCCTGGGATGGAAGGTAGATTACAGGGTTAAGTGGGGAGTAAGGAGTGCGTTTGTTTGGATTAAAGAAAATGAGGCTAAGTTACAGGTGATAGCTATTACGATGGGAGAAGGCTGCTGAAAAAGTGTATATACAAGGAGTGGAGTGTATATACAAGGTGAGGCAATTAAATAATGAGACTGGGCTTATGTAAGTTGAACTACAGCGCACATGCGCAAACCACATGGTATACATTGACCAATGGGCAAACATGAAAAACCCCTGAAAGTTCCAATCTGCTTGCGTCTTCAGTTCACTAACATATGCAAACGTATAGACATGGACACAGAGTGAAATGGAGATGGGAAATAGAGAGAAGAATAGATGAATCTATAATGCAGATAAGAGAAGAAGGAAGACCACATCTGTTAAGGGTCCTACGCTGCTGGGAAGGTCAGTATTGAAATAACAAATAACTGTTCTTCTTGCATTAAACCCACCCTGAGAGGGCAGGCTCCCCATGACCTTTGACACATGTGAACCTTGAACCTCCAGATTAGAGCAAAGCTCTGCCCTAAATACCCACCAACCCCCAACTGCTGTTCTCACTCTTCCACAGATTAAGGATTTCAGCCATGGTAGTTCTGTCACAGGACTCCTCTGTTCTATTGTCAAGTTCAGTCACACTTAGTCATGGGCTCGGGCTCAAGTGACTGATGGCTGTAACTTCTGCTTTGAAGTGAAAGGGAGTTTTATCAAATGCAGCCTGGAAAGTAAATTTAGGTGAATTCTAAAATGAACAAACTATGTTTATGAAGGAAGAAACCAAGTAATGAACGTGTTAATTTGTAAGTCAAAGTTGTCAAAAGTCAATAGTTTGTTAAATCCATGCCTTGGAGCCGTGGGGGTAGTCTGCTTTGTGGTGACGCTTGCTCTTCAGGCCAGCTGTCTTCAAGCTGTGGAATTATCCATGAAGGACATGATGCTGAAAATAATGGACTTGCTTACTGTCTTTTTACCAAAATTAATAAATATTGCTCATAGTGCCTGTGTCAATAGCTCTTTTATAGCCCCTCAGTTTCCTTGTGGCTTATCCAGTTGCTTCTCATCTTACCTGAAGCTTCTTCTTCTCCTTAACCATATAGCTGTCTTTTAACATTCACCTTAAGAAACGGTAAGTTACTGTTGTCAAGGGCAGTTTGTATGGACCTACTACTCTTGGTTTACCTGCTTTGGTCTGTTACTTGAGTTTTTTTTTTTAATTTAGCAGCCATTTACCCTCTTGTACAGAATCTGTTTTAGATATGTTAATGACTCATTGATATACACAATAAAATGTAGAAAATGGACACTGCTGTACAGCAAAATTCATTGCTCCATATTCTTTAGGATTCCCAAAAAAAACTGTTCTGCTAAGATTACCTCTGAACACTCCCTGCAGACATTTTAATGATCCAAAGGAATAATTTAATGCAAATTGTCGCCAAAATTCAAGATATTTCCCAAAAGGTGTCTCTGTTCCCACTCCCCATCGGCCACATGCCTATGTTCCTTGAAGGAGTGATGTGTTCTGTAAAGTTTAAGCCTTAGATCTACTGTTTCCTCCATTCCATGGAACCCTCAAGTCTCTTGGGAGTAGCACAGCTTTCCTACCTGTCGTAAAAGCGTTAAAAACTTCTACTTGTGACTCTCTGTAGAGTACATACCCCTGTCACCCTCAGGAGTTGTATTACAGCAGACCTAAATCTAAGCCCTTCATTCTGGTCCCGAAGGCAAACATCTCACCAAGTTTTGCCCAGATGCATACATAAATCTGTCAGTTGTTATGTTCACAGCCTGATCGACAGACAGACACTCAGTGGAGACTTTGTAAGCGGTCCTCTTCATGGTGGTGGAGGTAATCACTCCAAAGTGAAAACATAAGGTAGTATTTGGTGGCATGCTTGGCATAGCACACAAAGGTTAGCTACTAAATCTACTCTGCAAGGACCCCTCATTACCGTTTAAAACCAGCACACCACATTTCTGAAATTCCTATGTGCACATGCAAGACATTTACAAAAACAGATAGTGTGGTTGTAAGGGAACGAAAGCCTTACATACTGACAGCTGGTGAGTCAAGGATTCTCTCAGCTAATGTAACATTTTGATCTGCAATGTGTATCATGGATCATAAACGTTTGCTAAGTTCTGGAAAATTCAATAGTTCTGGATAATTCAATACTTTCAAATGACTAAAAGGTGAATTCATACTATTTTACTTAAAATATTTAGAATATTATTTTTTAACTCCCAACTAAATAGAGTATAATAAAATTTTACTCCTAACATGATGTATTTTCCCAGCTTAATTATGCACTCCAGTGTTTATGTCTATACTAAATACTGATAACAGAGCAAAATGTACATAAACATACATATGAAGACTTAACCTATACATATATACCATATGTACATATTCTACAACAAAGGATACTGGTCTTGTGCTGGTGTTTTATTCTGAATCATTATATACACTTTAAAGATTTTAAAGTGTTTAAGATGTTTAGACATTGAAGCATCATGATTGTGCTGGTTATTCTGTATAAGATGTTACACAGATACCATTTCAGAAATAAAAAGACTGCAAGATTGCAGAAATTCTGTCTGTAAAATGTGAGTTTACTATAAGCACGTGCTGATGCTTTGGTTTTGCAGTGAAAGGAGGCAAACTATCTGGTGTGGAGACAAAGAGCGGTCCTTCTTTGTCTGCAGACCTGCATCAGGGGGATTGGCGCGCAGAGATGGAAACTTGGCTCTGAACAGCTTTTACAGTAAAGTCCCCTGCAGTCAAAGAGAAAAAAGGGGAAAGGGAAATGTGTTGTTCTGTTTTTCACAGTCTGACATATTGATTGCAGTTGGTCTTGTGTATGGTAAATTAAGTCTTGGCCACTTTCCTCAGGCCTTAATGGTTACCTAGTGTGTGGCACTGGCTGGCCTCTTGGCTGGATGTCGACCCCCTGCCCTGTTGCCACACTCAGTACTTAGGCACCACTGTGTCTGATAATTTTACAGGAGCATCCACATCAGGGATAGTGTGGAAATGCAGTTGAGATTTGAGAAGAAAGAGTAAAACTATGTAAGTATGAAAGCCATTCAGCATGTATCTTATATATAACTGTAATGCAGCACAGATTATATGATGGTTTTACTTAGTTTATTTTTCATGATGAAATAGGTATTATTTTTCTTTTACAATGTTTGAAGCATCAACATGGCTGAAAAAATATTCACTTATTCTTAGATATTCTTAGATCAAGGCAGATACAATGTGCTCACACGTAGAATTCTGTACACATTCATTAAAGGTAAAGACTGACTAAAATAGGATGAGGTTTTATTAAACACCCTATTGATTTCCATCACAGTTTCAGATGAGAACAGTAAGCTTAGTTTCCTGCTCTTGGCCGCCCATTAACAATGATTGTTGTACACTGAGATTAGCCAGCCTTTCTGCACCCTTAATATTCACCTGACGAGCCTTTGCCTGGTGTCCCAGCGGGTGCCCCGGGCCTCTCAGTGACCTTAGATGGCACATGGAGTAACCCTGTGAGGGTAGGCCTTGGGTGAAGGGTAAATGTGCTAATTACCTGGGTATCCACAGCAAGAGAGATCCATCTCCTGTGAAACACAACACCAGACCTGGCGAATCAGTGTCTAAGTGGAATGATGGGTAAAGGGAGGGGGAAGTTTCTATGAGCACTGCATGAGGAAGGTGTGATTCTGAACATATTTCTGGCTCTGCTCATACAGATATAGCCTTAGCTTTTTGTCTTTTGGTCATTATGATTAACATGGCTTGTGCCATTATGCAGAGTTTGTCCTGCACTTTGGAAACACTGTAAATCTAATAAATGTAGCTTATATTCGTTTGGATGCATTGTTGATGTCCAGTGTCCAGCTTCATCTGTTGTGTCCTTTTGAGCACCTTCTTTCTGTTGCCCTGTCCATAGGGATTTTATTCACTATTTCATTATCCCAAATGCATGGCCATCTCCACCTCCCCCTTTTTCTCTGATGTTTTATTTATTTTAGTGAAAAATGTCACCCTTTGTTTCAGTACCAGGCTCCTTTCATGGGTACAGTGTCATGACCCCAGTGTGCTTGGGGAGCACTTCATATCGCTGTCAAGCTTAGACTTTCTTTTAGCTTTTGAAGGCTTCCCTGTGAGAGGAAATTAGTCTGGATTGTCAAGAGATATTAACCTTCTCAAAAGTTTATTTTTTTTTATATGCTAAGTTCCTACTCCACTTTCCTGGTTAGAAAAAAATATTGAAATGCATTTCTTATGGAACTTTATTCTTATTCCCTTTCACTTCACTGATTTTTGTCTCCTATCATAGAGATTACATTCAGGATATAAAGGGTGTCTAAATCTTATGTTCCTGGTTGCTCACTGCATCTGAACAGTGGAGCAAACCCAAGATAGAGAAGTAATGCACTGATGTTGCGATATGAATGACTCTGACAACTAAGCCTCCAGAGCCCAGACAGAGAGACATGGATGGGCATCAGCAAGCTGAGTGGCACTTTCTTCTTTCTTGCAGCCCACTGTCGCTGGGGTTTTGTGAATACCCTGCCAATTCTTTTTTTTCCTGTCAGTCGCACACTCGGCTTGCTTATCTTATTCACTTGATCTTTTTTTCCGTTTCCCCCATACTGAACAATTTCTCTGATCCATACAGTAAAGAAAGAAACATTTTGGCACTAACTGCATTTATTGAGCTTGTCAACTGCCTCCTTGCTCTCTAGCGTTCAAAGTGCACTCTACTACATCTTTACCAATTCAGTTTTTCATAGCATCACAAAATGCACCAAACAAGTTGACATGTTTCACATATGAAAATATCCCTGTAGATTTATGTGCCATCTCTTGCTCTTTGATAAAATCCCTGGGAGAGCTCCCTTCCATTCCAAAGAAAGACATCTGCAAATTCCAAAGAAAGCATGCATCTTAAACTCAGTATCTCCTTAAATCTAAAATTTGTAGTAGCTTGCATTTTTCCCTATAAAGTAACATGCATAAATATATGCCTGGTAACTATTACAGATCCTCCTCAGGAGATGAGAAATTCAAATACACAAGTGTATTCTCTGAAATGTATTCTTGGCATGTCCATATGAAATCCTAACACCTTGATGCAAAATTTGGCTGCTGTTACACTAAAGAGGATAAAATGTGTTTCTGTTTAACTACATAATGCATCATCAACTGAAATGCATTTTTGTGAAAATACTTAGTTTCTGGCATATGGGATTCAGAGATCTTTTTAATTAAGAATGAAGGCATCTGGGAATATCATAAGTGTGATATGACAACTGACTCATTCTTTTAGATGAGCTGACAAATCTGTAAAATGAGATGACGGATTACACTTGTTCAGATCCAAGCTGAGAGGACCCATATCTTTATTTGATATCAGACAATGCACCATGCAGCCGTTCCTTTGGGGCTGAACTGATTGTTTCATGAATGAAATGGCAATACCACAGCACAATACCAGCTGGTTCCTCCTATAATCTTTATTGACCAGGAATGTGGCCATCATTTCTTTGTTTCTGGCAGTTTTTTTAAATTCAGCTGTTTGTTTGCATATAGTGGTTGTTTGTTTTGGTCACCCATTACCATCACTAAGAAGCCAAAGTGACAGCTGTTGGGATGAAATATTTAATTGTTTTTCCCTGGGTGTCTTAGCAGGGACACGTAATTAAAGAGCAAGTCATTAGGCTGACAGAATAACCCAAATAAGTGGAGCATCTGTTTCTTTCCATGTTGCTCTGAGTCTGTCTTCATTTCATCTTGTGCTGTAGTACAGTGGGAGATTGAGAGTGGCTGAATTCCCTGTCTGGATGGAAAAGCTCAGAACAGCTGGCTGAGGCTTGGCAACATAGCAGATCTTTCAGGATCCTTTCCACTCCACTCTCAAATGGAAAAATTCTCAAGTAATTCATCAAGTCTTTTCAAGACGCAATCTTCCGGCATACTTAGGAGCTTTCAACGCTTGACAGCCTTGTCTTAAGGAAATCAAGTGTAAACAACATGTATAAATGTTTTTTTAATACTGTGTGTGTGTCTATGTATGTATGTATGTGTGTGTGTGTGTGTGTGTGTGTGTGTGTGTGTCTGTGTGCGCGTGTGTTTATATATTTTCATGTTTCTCAGGTTGTTTCTGTTGAGGGTACCAGGGTCTTGTCCCAACAGGAACAGTCCTGCAGGTTTTCTTTTCTCAGTCTCTGTAAATTATTAGCTAAACAGCCTTGAACCCCATGGTCGTTTGGGCAAATCTACCCTTAATTACGACAAGCAATTCGTTTGGACTGAGCATAAATCATGCCATTGAAGCTCTCAGGCCTTAGCATGCCCTGCCAGCTCTCCATCATAGTAAATCTCTGCTGCTACAGAATTAAGTCAGTCCAGGCATGCTGCAATTTCTGCCTGCTGCTGAGGGGTCTTCAAGAAAGTGTCCACTCTGTGTGCTGAGGGGAATTGTGATGCTATTCAGAAAAATTAGTTGTGATTTCAGAATCCTTATTTATCATTGATATAATGTTGCTGCTAATATTGGTGTTTTGTGTGTTTTGCTTCTCTGCAGGAGTATATGGATTCTAATAAATGCATTGAAGAGTTACTCAAACAGCTGGAGGAGGAAAGGCGTAATGTTCGGAGGCAAGTACAAAATCTTTACACTTGGGTTTGTTATATGCAGTTTTTACTTTCTGTCATAACTCAGAGTAACAAATTTAAATAGGGCCCGGTTTTTTTTGAGTCTTATACAGCTGAGTTTAACAGCAGAGGTTAACCAAAGAATGTTGTGTAAACAAAGAAGAAAAAACATTAAAAATGAGACTTTAGTCAGTTTTGTGGTTGGTGTCAAATTCTATGTACAAAAGTCTACTTTACATGACCACTACATATACACTGTAGTGTTTTACATGGAGGAAATATAAATAGGAATCTGGGAATCAGTATGATATGTTTAATCTGGGATTTTGTGCAGCAGTGGGCAGCTGCAAAATAAATTGCAAAGAATTCAACATTCTGACCGTCAGGGAATTTCTCATGGATTTTTTTTCCTATGAGAAGATAAAATAGAAACAGACAAAAGTGAAGGGTGGAGTTTACCCTGATGAGAGATTCATGACCCAGGCCTGCAGCAATTCCGATGCTCACTCAAACCATAGAGCACTGCATTGTCCGGAGAAGGGAGACGATTTTTTAAACTTCACCCCCCATTGTATTTGAGTTTACATTTCAATAGAGTTGGGATCCCCCTCTGTACCCAGCCAATTTTCCCCCTCAGTGGACAGTGAGGCTTAGGAGTGCATGGTCTAAAGGCCTGGGATGTATGTGTGTGTGTGTGTGTGTGTGTTAAGAGGGATAGTGGAAGGTGACCAGGGACATGGGGTCGTGGACAGGGAAAGCCAGGAAGTGGCATGTAAGAGAGTGACCGTCCCTTTTCCCTTGTCCCATGGAAAAAGCTCCTTCCTCTCCCACACCCAAAGTGACCCTGCAGCCAAACAGGGCCAGCCCTACCCCCTCCTTTCCCCTCCCCCTTGCTATTTCATTAACAGGTCCATGGCTGTGGTCACGGTCCTCAACCACAGCTCGGGTTGACGTTTAAAAACCGTGAACTTGCACTCTGCCAGAAAAGCTCAGAGTAGTGCAAGTCCTGTAGCTTTTGGCTGACTTGGCAGTTTGACACACAATAGTGTCTTTATGAAACAATATGTGTCTGACGTTTCACATTAAGATTGTTTCATGTTTTTGATATTTGCAAATGCATAAAACATTCATTACAAAGGGAAATACAATTTCCATGCAATTAAAACTGATAAATTGTTCAAACAGAAGAGGATGAACAATAGCAAAAAAATGTTTTATGTAATTGTCAGGGTGGCATTATAGATTAACGGCAAGCCTGTCTCTCATTGGTTTTAACAGGAAGAATGAAATTATTGCATGACACTGCAATCCCTTGTCTATTAGTTATTCTGTAATAATACTATGAAGTACCATGTCAGTACCTCAGCATTTGATGCTATGGAATGTTCACTGGTCCCCAAGCTATCCTTCAGAGGCCACCTCACTAAAATGAGAATCACCCAAATGAATAAGCTAAGCTACTGCTCAGGAAAAATGACGGTGAGCTGTGATGGTACTGTGCTAAAGTTACCATAAAACTAAGCAGCAATAATACACTGCTTGTCCCACATATTACACACATTACACATGCAGCACACTCACACAGATCACACACAGTGTACACATGGCTCACGCACAGATCACACACGACGCCCACACAGATCCACATGGCACACACACAGATCTCACACGGTGTGCACCCAGATCTCACAGGACACACACACACACAAAGCACACACCCAGATCACACACGGATCACACCCGCAGCACACTCAGATCACACACGGTGCACACTCAGCTTGCAGTGGGACAGATGTTCGCATAGATTATATCAGCAGTGGCTATCGCTGTTTAGTCGCTGTGGTGATTGGAGACCACCGCAGTCTCACCCCACTGAGGTCGCTCGATTAAAGACTTGACAATGACAGATTACCCCTAACGTACTTTTGTCTGGCTGAGGATGTGAAAAAGCCATTTTTGCAGGCACAAACAGAGACTGCTGCAAGATCCTCGCTCACAGGGGAATTTCTGCACTCTTTCACAGATATCTGATACATCTGTAATGTGGAGATTTACTCTATCACAATAACGAGACACACAAACACACCCTTACAGACATCACATTTTCAATGATATTTGAACAGCAAAGAGAATTTATTATTAAAAAAACAAAATGTTCACACATTTTCAATAGCACAATACATACATGAAATGTATATTCATTCCAAGTATTTCTCCATTTTGAGAACAAAACAGTTATTTTCTTTAATTAAATTCTCCTTTCTGATTTTTTGAAAATTCAGATCCAAGCTCAGAGATTTAAAACCGAACAAGCATTCAGGATTAATTCATTGAACAACATTCAAAATAATAAATGCACTCCTAAATAAAACAATGACAAAACTAAATGGTCCAAAAGACAATGTCTGCTCCCACTTTCTGTGTATTTTTTAAAAATTTGAAATCTGTTTTTGGACCCCACATCCAATGGCTCATAGTGGCCCTCCTTCAAACAGCCAATCAGTGAATTGCAAGGAAGGCACTGCTGTAAGACCCTATGTGTGACACTTCTTTTGGCACAGTTAAGTTGGGAACTTAAATCCAAAATTTTGCCTTTGTGCCAACCTTGCAGTGAGATCAGTGTGTGTCACTGTCATTCCATTTAAAAAAAGGAATTTGACTTCTGTAAGTAGCCATTATGTTCCTCCTCTTCAAAAAGAAGGGTATTGCAAACTGAAGCCAAGTAATTAAATTAGAGAGCTGTAAGGCACAGCTAGCATCTAACTGGGGGTGCCCAGAATAGCATGCACATTAATGGGTCTGTGCTCTATGTGAGATATTGAAAGCTGCCATTGTATGCCATCTTAGCTGCTTTACTTGGTTGCGTGTGTCATGCTATGTATGAAAAAATGAAAAAAGCTGAATATACGTAAAGAATAATATTTTGACCTGAAACTGCAAGGAAACCTTTTAAGAAGTTTCCCCGGTTTCTCTGTTAAAGCCTGACCCAGTAGTTAAATGAAAGGTAAACATTGGTGCGTATAGCTCTGGATTGTGTGGACAGTGTTTTGGGTTGGTGGGATGGAGTGGGGGTCTCTCGTACGTGGCAGATTCTTTCCTCTCCCAAGGCAAACAGTGTAGTGTAGGGGCACGGGTGGGTTATTTGGGGGGACATATGGATGCTTTTGGACACTAAGTAGCGTGACAGACAGGGAGAGAGGCTGTCTACCCGCCCAACAGCAGCTGTGTCGGAGGGATGGAAATTTATAACCTGGCCTCAGCTTTAAAACAGCGTGCAGTCATACAAGCATGTGAGGGGTGAGCATACTTGGCTGTGTTTGTGTGAATGTGTACTGATGGTGCATTTGCCTGTGGCTGTTAACATACTTGGCTGTACATATCAGCAATGAATGCTTGTGTCTCTGTGTGTATGGCAGCATGTGGGACTGTAATAATGAGTGTGTTTTTTTTTTTGGGTGGGTGTGTCCATGCTAGCATGTTTGATGGTATGATAACGTGAGTGTCTGTGGGACTGCATGAGGGCATATCTGCAGGCATGAACAGGTATGCACATGTGAATGGCCATGTGCACGGAAGGATCTGCATGTATATTTGAATGCTGTGCAGTGTCAGAGCTGACCTTGGTAAGGAGCTTGGAATGACATCGCTGGCCAGGCATCGCTAGCTGGTCCTCCGCAGAGCTTGGCTCTGGGGTTGTCTCTGGGCTGTTGGCTCAGTGTTTGGCCAGACTCACCTGATCCCCAGAACAGATGGTACAGGACAGTGTGGGGTGACAGCGTGAACTGGAGGAGTCGGAGGGGACGGCCGCTGTCTCACCCCAGGAGGGGAGACCACAGTATCGGGAAAGTAAAGGACAGACACCAGCCCTGGGCTAGTGCTGCTGGTCTCTGGCTATCTCTGGCCTTTTCTGTGCCACTCTGCTCCTTTGCATTGCTTTTATGCCCCCTTCTTTGGGCATTTCTGGGATTTTCAGATTTCCTCGCTGGAGTTATACATAAATAAATTAATATGAGATGCATGAATAAATGTTTGTATTCATGTGTGTGTGTGTTTTCAACTGTGAGCAATAGACAATCTTCAATCCGTGGCAATGCTGTGTCCACACTAGGTGCCAGTGCCTTGTGTCAGTGCACGCCAATGAGATTATCAAACAATCACAAGAAAAGAACATTCTATTGTCCATGGCCCGGCCTCTTGCTGTGTAGCAGAACATGTCATTGATGAAAATGGGTTCCCTCTGCATCACACACAGGACAAATACTCAACATTTCACACTGGGTAGTTTAAGGTGGACACGCTCATTATGAAACAATCAAAAAATCTGTTCTTGATGGCCTGATCATTTTCAGCAGAAACTTTCATGAATGAAAATGGGTCCATCCTGCAATCACGCGGAGGACAAATTCTAAACATTTCAAAAGCAGGTCTGCGAGACAAGCAATGATTTGAGGTTGGGTCACAGTTGGAAAGAAATCTTATTTAACAAAACACGTGCAAATGTAAAGGTTGATGCATTCAATTATAAGGGCCTGTGTCCTCTTTCATCAGGTGTTGAATGCAGCCATACCCATCAGTGATAAGAGGCTTTATTGGGCCTGTGTGAGGACAAACAGTTGGGGAAAAGCTTGTGATTCTGAGCTGCAGTGATGAACAATAAGTAGGATCAAGCATCAAAGATGCCTCTGTGCGACCATCATTCTTGGAGGGGGAAGTAAGACTTTGGGGGCTAGCGGTGTGTGGGGGTGAAAGGGGTAGCTTAATCCTTTTGAAAAATATGCAGTTCTCTCATGCGATGATGGAGATAAGGTTTGAGGCCAGAGGAGATGGGGTCCCGCCCAAGCAAAGGCCATGCGTTTGATAGTTTTAATGGGATAAAATGACCACTCTCTAATTCCATAATTTGATAAAGCTAAGCTCTGCTGAGACCTAATACCTTAAATTGTATATTTATGAGTTGTCCCGAGAGAGAGGGAGCTACAGAGGCAGAAAGAAAGGGAGAGGGAGAGAGAGAGTAAGGGAGGAGAGAGAGATTTGACATAATCCATTGATTGAAAAGTCCATTTGCTGGCTGAGCTGTGATAAATATTCATTCCAGACCATTTGTAAAACAGATTATGGTGCCTGTGAGTATAAGTAAAATGGTCTCTCAGTTTCTTTTAAACATTCTTTGTCACACAATTATTTGATGGTGGAGCAGCATGTTTCTGCAGTGAATATGAGAGGATTGCTTCAGGTCCAGCATGTGTTGCTCTGAAGATCTCTCTGGGGCTAGTAGTATGAGGAGAGGAAAGCTGGGGACTCATAACCAGGAGGTTGAATGTTTGAATCCTGAAGGTTTTACCTGAAGAGCTTCTTCTGGTTTTGGTGGGTAATATGTTAAATGTAAACCAGCTTGGATAAATATGTCATTTAGGTTCATAAATCCAAAAATATTTCTCATTTGATGCACCTGCACAAACATGCCTTTATTCTTGCATAGAGAGAGAAAAAAGGATGTTACATCTCACAATCGTATAGCAAATCATGTTGTACAGGATATATTGCAGTGAGTTATGAAATATGGAATTCATTTCACGTTGGAAAGTCACCAAAAATGTAGAGGTCTCGAGAATCCGCCTTTCAAAGCTGAGCTAATGAAGCAACCCGCTATATAAGGACTGTCTAGACCTTGTCTCATTTCTGTGCATTCCTTCATTGTTTCTGTAAATAAACTTCAGTTATATTTTCCTCAGATCAGCTAGACCCTGAAGCACAGTTTTGGGCAACCGCTAAATCCTCCAGGCATCAATGTGGCAGATTCTGAATTCCATGCCGCGTGAACCCTGTGTAACGTGCTTAAGTCATAAGGATTAAGGGCCTGTGATGGCCGTGTTCCCTCTTGGCCTCTACTTTCTTTGGCTGCCCACATGTTTTAGATCCCAGAAATCCGGTATCTAGAATTCCGCCCCACTGTTCCGAATGTCAGCAGATTCCTGATGGAAGAGAACGTGCCACAGGAATGCCACCTGGGTTCGATGCAATGTCTGGAGTTGAGGGCCTCGTTCAGACTTGTAAGCACTGTGGGTTATGGTTATTGCTTTTTCATATTTTATGTGCCCTCTTCAGAGGTTTCACATATCTGGAAGTTCAGGTATCATAACTGCATTATTTTGTCTGCAAATTATGTTATACAGTTGTACCGTGATAGACAATTGTTTTTACTGCTACTGTTACTACGTTAAAAAAATATGATAATCACATACATATTAATACGAAGATATTAATGACTGTATTAGTTTAACAAAATGGTGGGTATCAAAATAGGACTCTTTAATTTATTCTTTTTTTTTGCATTTAACCACTATTGCATTGAATCCCTCATTGCCATGTCCATTGCAACTGGTTAGCGCATGTTCATACCTGTGATGGAGCGCCTTTTAGCGGCTTCAGATTTATAGGTGCTGCCTGGGCCACTTAGTACAGGCATCCCTTTTTATAGTCACTCAGAAGAGGAGGGGGAGGTTAATCGAATGGGTTAATGAAGCTTTTTATCGGTACGTCCTCAAGGTCACAGCTTATTTAACGTTTGCGGGTTGCATGCTGGGAAACGTGGGCCATTTGCATGGGCTTGGGTATGACTTGTTTTGCTTTGCTGTAGTCCCGCACCTGCCCCAACGTTAAACACAGTGCATGCAGTATAACAGGGTAAACACCAAAGACATGACAGATGAACAGAACAGACACAAATACAGCCAAAAGATTTTATCATAGAACATCATACATAGTTACATATTTAACTGTCAGGAAAATGTACAGTAAAAACAACAACATCCATACAGTCTAAGTCATTCAATTTTCATGGACCATGGTAAAAAAAAAAAAAAAAAAAAAATCAGCCTAAAGAAATATATATGATACATAAATCTAGAGGACCAGATTGGTATGTAAAGCAAGGTTCATGGATTTCACTAAATTTCAAATTTAGCCACAAATCATAATACGCTGACAGTCAATGGCCAATAAGACTTGCATCTTGCATTAAATTCCCTGTGGGGTGTAAATATCTCAAAGTGTTAAATTGCATACTGCATGGCAGCACATGAGAATTCATAATACAGTAATTGATGTACCGTACGCTTGTAGTGAGAGGATTCTGTGAGCAAAGCAAAGAGAAGGTTCAGTGTCTTGGGATCCAAGTCTAAACAGGTGTGTTTTCAGTTGGTATGGGAGAGTGGGAGTGTGATTTCACACCTTTGAGTTATGACTATGTTGTTTAATCGCTAAAATCTGGTATTTGCTAGATATTTTTCCAAACTGTTCAATCTTGTTCACAGTGCTCTAAACGAAGGCTTGCATATTCTGTCAGGATGTGCCTTAGATGTTGAAGTGTTGTGAAAACAATGACTCTGTACCCAGCCTTAGCTTGTTTTGGTTTTTAGGTTTTTTTCAGCATTGGTATAAATTTGTGGGCCAAACCTTTGCATCACAGGCTGTAGCAGTTGGGTGTTCCTCAGGTGCACGTGTCTGTGTTTTTAACATCATAAAAACAACGGGAAGCAGACCGTAAAAAAATCCACAGGGGCGGCGGATGTCGGGGCTTTTGTGTTCTATGAATCTCACAGTAGTTTTGAGTTTCCCCCCAGAGGGTTGCCTTTAAAAACATCCATGGATTAAGATCTCTGAAGAGATATATAGCCCACACTAGTTTTACACAGACACACATGAAGGTGGCCAAATTTGAGCCATTAACCTCCCATAGTGATGAGTTTGGTTCATTATTAATCACTCGCATTTCCTTGTATCCAGATTGATACAGTGAGGCTCAGGTTCATTCAGTGTTTGTTTTTGTGTAAAAAGAACAGCCGCAGGTGGGTGTTTGCAAAGTGCATCTTTTCATGGTTTCATCGAAAAAGGATCAAACGCTCTATTAATTTGCAGATTTATTTTTGTCTCTGCACCTCATCCCTCTCGATTTCCCAGAGGCGAATCTTCTGGTTGCTCAGACGAGCACGCCCCAACCCATCAACCCCGTGGGTTCAACAAAACATGACAGGACTGCATTATAACGCGTGCTCGCACTGTTCAGCAGGCCGCGGCTCTCCTCAGGGGTTATATAATTGCATTAGCTTGCAGGGGCAGAGATCAGAAGGCGGCCGGGGTGAGTTGTCGCAGGGGTTCCAGAAAGCTCCAGAATATCCAGCAGGACTCCTACACTGTGAGCCCCAACATTCCCCATGCTGTGGAACCACAAACCCCCAAAGACAGACTCAGGTGGAGGATCTACTGCCTCACAGCTTGGTAACACAGAGTGTATGGCTTGGGGGACGATTTCAGTCACCTTGGTGTCACATTCCAAGGTGATGGTCTTGTAAAAAGGTGACAATGTGCTAATGAAAAATGTCTTATGCAGATAATACTTTCCTCACCAAAAGGGAAGAAGAACAAATATCTTATCTTATGTCTTGTTCTGTATATGACAATATGCCATGTTTTTGTATTCTTATGTGAAGATATGACTACCTATATATTATCCACTTCAGTTCTTATACATTTTGAATAATGTATGTTTTCCTGTGCACAAACCCTATGTTTTGTAACCTCATTTTCACTAGTTACTGTTAACCCCCTCCTTGTTGTGTTTTTGTATTACTAACAATTAAAAGAAAGCCAAAGTGGGACTAATGGCTTTAGCAGAACAAATGCCAGCACAGGCTGTCAGGATGACAGGCAGACACTCCAGAAAGTGTTTGCTTTGTAAAACCCTCCTCTCATGCTCCATGGTATTTAACTGCTAGGTTAATGGGGGGAAAATTGATATTTTAATCTGAACCATTTAGAGCTGAGCACTATGTATTGTTGTGATTATGACGTCCTCACCTTTCTGATTAGCTGTGTGTTTTTCCCCGGTGGTGCCTTCTGAAATGACTGGAGCAATGAGCCGGAAAGCAAACCCTCAGAATCTGCCTCTGGTCATTTTTGGAACTTTGCACATTTTGCTCCATTTGGTTTCTAAAATACCACCCATTCCAGCCTCACTGCAAAGCTGGAATCGACATCGGAATCGATCTGCGCCATTAAAAAGTGCCGTCACCAATGTTCCTACCACCACAATTGTCTATAGGGCACCAAAAAGCCAAAAAATACATTGACTGTGTAAAGAAATGTTCCTGTGGTTTTTGGTCATTTGAGGAATTCAAACTTGAGATTTCTTCATGTTGTTTTTCTTGACTTTATTTCTTTACTTACTTATTGCCATCATCCTTCTAGATCCAGCTCAGGGCAGTATATGGAATTAAAAGCAGGTCTTAGTCATCATATTTCTTGATTATGTCAGTAAAGCAATCCCTCAAGGCCAGTCTGATGCACAGTGATATATTTCATCTTTTTTTCAGTAAGAAGGTAGAAACTAATTGGAGACCACCTGCTATGTAAATGAAATTAGTTTCACCTCCAAATGCAGATTTTAGTAGTGAAGCAGCTGCTTGCATGTTCGCATAGCAGACATATGCGGAACATTTCATTTTCAAGAGATTTGCTTGGCTGTCAAAGCAGGACAGGGGCAGTATGAAAGCCAAGTAGGCATTAAAACCATGATAACTGATGGATTCTTAATTTCTGTTTAATTTTAACAAACATGTAGAATGTAAAAAATAAATAAAAACCTTTAACATTGTAGGGGGGAGTTGCTTGGACAGAAAAATGCTGCTTGAAAAATATGCATCCAATCCTAGATTAACAATATCAAAAAAAACAAAAGCAAAAAAAAACTTCCTTGCCGTCACTGAACATTTGCATTGTTTTGGGGAACTGCTTCTTTTTATCCCCAGACTATCACAGGGTACCCCTTTTCCACTTCTCCCTGGCCCCTCACTACAAATGACTAATCTGATTAGAGTAATTGTTTATTTAGTACATTAGCACTGTGATTGGGTAGGTTGGGGCCAGGAGAAAGGCTCTCTTTTTAAACTGTGGGTCGCTGTATCTAGGAGCCTTTTAAATTCCCCTTTCACCTCTGTGGTAGACGCCCCCTTTTCATGGTGGCCCTTTTTGGGAAGAGACAATAGGCAGACCCCCCCACTCCTACACACATACACACACACACACACACACTCACAGACAGAGCTCCCAGTCAGAGCTGACGGCCGGGGCTCCAGCTTGTCAGGGGCGTTCAGATGAGACTGATTGTGATTGCAGCAGATGGGCTGAAGCTGTGTCGTCCGTCCCAGGCCCTCCCTCTCTCTCTTTTGGGGGTGGGAGCAAAGTGCTGCTCACCCTCTTGCCCCATAGTCACCACACCCCCCATCCCCCATATCCCGCCTCCCTCAGAGAAAAGTGCCACCTTCAAAGCCTGCAGCCCTCCTCCCTCAACACATGTTACACCTCCCCAAGGCTGAGACAGAAACAGCGACAGAGAGAGAGAGAGAGAGAGAGAGAGAGTAGTCTGCATGTGTGAGAGCAAAAGGCGCAGAGAGGCAGAGAGAGAGGAAGAGGGAGAGTATACAGAGAGAGAGAGAGAGAGAGAGAGCGCAGGCGAGTGAGGCAGAGAGAGCACTTGGAAAGACAGAGGAAAGTGTTCACTGAGACTGCAAGAAAGAGAGAGAGGGAAAAGGCTTAGTAGGAGTCAGAGAGAGAGAAGAAAAAGACAGTGTGAGGCAGGCAGAGAAAGAGTGTGTGATTAGGGACGCAGTAAGAGACAGGACGGAGCGAGAGAGGGGAAGAAAAAGACAGCTTCTTTGCGGCAGGCTCAGTTGGTCTCGGCGCTGTGGATGTAAACTTTAGCGGCGGCTGGCTGCAGGATTATCATGCTCGCTGTCTGACGTGACTGTCCTTCAGGATGGACTGCCGCTGTCTGGGTAAGCACACGCCTGAGTGGGGGTTGGCCAAACGCTCTTTCTATCTCTCTCACACCAACACTTAGGGGGAATGCATCCTTTAACTGTCTGTACATGGTCCCCCTCACGCTAATCTCACATGTGCTCTCTGTTTGCATTCTGCATTTTTCTGTCTCAGTTTAAAATCCTGCCATGCTCTCACTCATTCTGGACTGACCCTTCTTTTGGGTTTTGTCACTTATCCCAAGAGTTTTGCCAATGTTGGAAGCTGTTGGAAACATTCAGAGTTAAATGTCCATTGGCTTTCCTGTGTTGAAAGGCAGGGCTTGAGACAAGGGGGTGAGCAGAGGGAATTTGGGGAGAAGTAAGCTGTGGCGTCTCTGAGGTCTGTCTGTTGACAGGGATACCCGGTCTCTATCAGGGTTGCTGTCATGTGCAGAAGATGATAAGCCCCCATAAAGCCTCATTATTTAAACAGAGGAGGGGACGGCAAAAACAATCATGCCCCCTGTTGCTACTGGCAACTGCAGGAGTTTGGCCAGTGCAGTAGGGAGGCTGCCTGGTATCAGAGGGAATGTGGCTGAGGGTTCAAGGAGCAGGATCAGAAACAACATCACAGCATGGCCCACTTTGGGTATGACTTCTAATCTAAAGCCAACGTACTTGGGTCTGGTTTCGACTCTTAACATAGTTGTGACTGAAGGGCATGTTGTTTTTGTTTTGTGTTTGTGTGTGTGTTGGTGAGTTCATGCGTAGACGTATGTGTTTGTTTGTGTGTTTTCACAAATATACATATGTGAATGTTCGGGGAATTCCAACCATGTAGCTCTCCGTTGCCCCACTCCCATTTATGGTTATAGTAGCATGTTTCCCCTTGAATCTCACATTTAATGTGATTTCCGGAGGAGGCTGATGACCAGCAATGTCTGGTCCAGTGTTCCCTTTTTCATGACTTCCAGTTGTTTTAGGCAGGGCTGATTCCTCATTTCTTGCACACAGTGCTTGTTTTTCAAACTTCCTTGTGTGAATTACGATGTGTGGCTGCTAGTAACTGTATCCAGCCACTCTGGAGGATTATGCTCAACAGCCTCTGCTTAAGCAGTAGTCTTACTATTTGTATCATTCCTCCAACAATGAGAGCACCCATCAGGCACATAATGTTGTGGGAAAGTGTGTGTCTGTAGTATGTGAACTAATATTTCCGATAATGTTGTCCACTTGTAAAGACTGGAAAAACTGATACATATATTTGAACAGTGTTACCCGTATGAGTTGCTGAGCTGTAACAACCATGTGTGCAATGCAATCTGAAGTATCTATAAATCATCATCTTGATCATACAAAGATATGCTGCCTTATGGATCCAGGGGTGTACATAAAGACAGCTCGAAAGGGCATTGAATATTCCAATTCCTAAGACTCTCTGGACATCAACAAGGACTTGCCAATTTTTAGAAATACCTATGTGTTCTTCTCTCTCCACTTGCCTCCGTGAATCCTGGATATTCAACCAAACCTCTTTCGTTTACTCAGTGTCATGTGTATGTACATATTGGGGGTGAGGGGGATGCGACCACAGCTGTGTTGAAATGGTCACAATTGGTAGAATACTTGTGTCTGAAACGCCTTTGACGGGGTTTGACTTTACAACTTAACTGCCAGCCGTTAGACGAGCAGGGGAAGGGGGGAGGATCAGATTTCCTCATGCATGGCTTGAGGGGCAGCTTCCTGGTCATTTAAACTTTTTTCTTTACAAAAAGCACAACCTCTAGCAAAGTGCTGATCCCTGTGCACTCCAGACAAATGCAAATGACCGCAATGTAACATGGAACAAAGGGGCTTTTCAGCCCCTCAAAAGTGGTGAATCATCTCCATCATTGAACACGGATACCTCCACAGCTACTATGCTAAAATGTTTTGTGAAAGCAATATATTTACAGTTTCTGTTGTGTAAGGTCATGCGTTTTCCCAATATCACACAGCCAACATACACTTATGTGTACATGTTTGTAGACGACCTAAACTTATTCGTTTGCTCCTGACTAATCTGCCCTGATCAACAGATGGGATATGACCATATGTCCAAACCACTGGTGTATGAGCACAAGACTTGTTTGAGGGTTCCAGAAGTTTGGAAAAGAAGGGCCACTTTCTTGTGCATATTATAACAGCTTATTTATTTGTGGTTACCTGAAAGTATCAGTAATATTCATGGAATGCCCCTGTAACATTCAGATATGACACCGACACTGGGGAGGCACTTTTACTCTAAGGGCCATGCAAGGCCAAAGTCACAGAAACTATAAATGTGAGAGCAATTTGTACTTTTGTAAGGTAAACGGCCCACTGTTTTACTGCCATTGGTCGCTTGTGTTCTGGTAAACCAGTCCACTTTTTAAGAAATTTAGCCTGTGGTAAGCAGTACAAATGAAAGTGTTTGCAGGACACAGATGTGTTCAGACCGCTGTGTGTGGTCATGAAGCTAGGGGCGATATGTACCTGGAGCTTAGAGTAAGAGGATTGCAAGGAAAAGGGATTTCATGGTGTGGAATTAAAAATGGAAATCTCCATCCACATCATGGGAGGTGTGGAGAAATATCTGACATGGTGGTGACATTCCTCCCACCTCCCCCCAAATGTGTATTCCTTTTTTAGTAAAATGTAGGCCAACATTCTAACTTTGCTGTAAAGGAATTTATTATGCTTTGAATTTTGATAGGAAAAGAGTAGATGCATTTTGTGAAAAAGCTAGAAAAAATCCTACATAGAAAAGTACAGTGATATCATAAAAAAACCCTTATTTATGTTAAGTAAGAGTCATAATTTCAGACAGCTCTCTGCTTGCCTATCACACACTTAACATTACCTCATCTCAGGTAACAGGTAGCAGTTAACTAGTGTTTTTGGAAAAAATGAAGCAATTGTTTTTTGTGCTATAGTCAGGCTATCATTGAGCTACACAATAAATAAACATTCTAAAGTTTGCAGAGATGGACAATGTTGACAAGGGGGAAACGGAGAAGGATTAGGATGAAGCATTGACCAGAGACGAGATTAGATAATAGATTTGACCCTTGATTATTGCAGGTTCCATGCCATCATGGGCCATTATGAGTTCACACTGGAGCTCAGAGTCTGCTCTGTAATGATGCTTTGTTAAATGGATAACGGTTCATGCTAAGATAATAGATGGTGAGATGTGATGTATCAGTACTTGGGTGTGAGTTGGCCTGCCAATGTATGCCTGTGGGAACTGCTGGCTGGTCCTGTCACTGGCTCACAGAAGTGACTGTGCTCAGTGGGGGCCACTGCATTCCCTGACCCCCAGCTGCATATTTTAGCATTCTTCCCAGAGGAACGGGGCAGACCAGAGTCAACGACCAGGGAAGTTTTGCCCTTTTCCCCATAAAAAAGACAGAGAGAACTGCATCCCTTCTTTTTCTAAAACAAGAGTCACAGTCTCGGCATCTTCCTCAAAATACAAAAAAGTACAATATCAGACATTTCTCCACAACATGAGAGGGACCATATTTGGCCCCTTTCCCAAAAATGACAGAGAAAGTGTCAGCCGTTGCCAATCCTGAGGGCTGGTGTGAAAGTTTATCGAGTGCCTCCTTCTTTTCTCCCGCCAGATTGTTTTAATTAGCCTTGGAGCCTCATCTCCGGGGAGTCTTATCACCCGGCCGTGCCCAAATGCCATTCTCCATAGTGAGAAGGGGGACAGGCAGAGCCGGGGCATGGTGGATCAAATGGTACAGCGCGGAAGCTTGAGCTAGCGCCGTATGGCCACACTGCCGCTGGCGCCTCGCCCTGATGAATATCTCTGCTTAATTTCATTCTACAGATAGCCATCAGGAAGTCCGTCTTTTTGAGCCAGGCACATGGGAACTTTAAACAAGCAGGCACTTGAAAGTTCTCATCTCTTTGGTACAGTATGTTGTCTTAAAGCTGTCCACTGCTTAAATGAGATAAGCTCTGATAGATTTCAGATGCAGAAGGTGAAGATGACTGAAAATAGTAAGAGACAATTATCTTGTTTTCCATTTTGCCACCATAAGTTTAATATCATGGACTTCCATGTGTTTAGTAGTTCAAAGGGCTCTGAAGTAGATCCTTTTCTTTGTTGTCCTGAAGGCTGATTGCAAATATGAGAAATGGGGCAGCATCATGGCTGTTCCAATATAGCCTCATCCAAGTATCAAAGGTAATCGGGTGATGAAAGAATTTAAACTTTTTGTAACATTGCTAAAATGTGTTGCCTGTCAACAGCTGAGTCTTCCGTGTTACGCCCTATTACAGTTTTGCCTGGAGTCTCAAAATAGCCCTGCCCCGGTGTCAGTCATCTGCTGCTCTCAAACCACTGCATTTTAGTGATTTAAGTGTCTGAGTGTTTGGCCCATGTGAGTTCACCCGGGTGCAAGCTTTTCTCTTTTATTCTTCAAAAAAAATCTAAATTTGTTAATCCCTGTTTACAAGTTAAGACTCGTTTTGGCATGGATGATTCAAACAATGGATTAATTTTTCACTGGATATTAAGACACTTTCTTGGCATGCTGTTACAGCTCTGTTCTTTCCTCCTGAGTTGGTATTTGTTCTTATTATTTATGTACTTGGCAATAGTCCTTATCCAGAGTGCCTTACACTGATTAGATTTTCTTTGTACAGGTAATCCATTAGTTATTTTAAACAACTGAGATGAAGTACCTGGCTATATGGTACCTCTGCAATGTAGCACATGGGGACAGACCCAAAGAATGTCTGATAACACACAAAGATTCTTCACCACCAAACTGCCATTCCTTGTGATATGCTATACACATGTCCATGAGAGATGACCTGAAGGGGATATGTAAAGCCAAGAAGTATTTAATGTTCCTAAACTTGATGTATATTCAGGACTTTGACAATATGTGGGTCACAGATTTATGTATAGCACTACTGTACAGATTTTTCACATAGCTGACAGGACATCATTTCCTGTTTGGATTTTTAAGGGAAGGACAAGCTGGGCATTTCGTGTCTAACTCTGCATTCTTTTCTAAGAGCAATTTCCCAAAAAACTTGGGAATGCACAAGGAGACAGTCTTTCACTATGTAGCACAGCTGTTTTAAAGGGATTTAAACATGTGTATCCCCTACTGCAGAAGGCTACAGAGTGATTCACACATTTGAGACAGGAGTGTGGACTGAATTTATGTTGAGGTTTGAGTGGGTGAATGTAAACAAACATCAATCAGAAGGCCACTTAAATCTTTAATCACTGTGTAGTTGTGGGAAAAGTGAACATCCCTGCCTGCTGTTTCTGTTTGACTTTGCCAGGCAGACTGGCAACTCTTGTCCAACTTCATGTTGAAACAACGTGTTTTGAACATTTCCAGGGAAAGAAACCAAACATTTGAGAACATGTGTTTACTGTCTCTTAAATTCCTCTGCTGTGGAATGTCACTCTGCACACCAAACCCAGCTGATGCTGTGGGGCAGGCTGCTGGGCTGTTGTTAGTGTGTGTAAACCAAAGGTCAAACTATTGCTGTGGTGGAAGAATGGGATAACCAACATTGTTTTTAAGGAGGTCATCTGGTAGACAAGAGTTTTCTTTGTGAATAAACCTAAAATTCTCAGTTCTTCAAAATTCTACTGAATTTACCTGCTTAGACATATGTCACTCAAGTCAACAAAACATGCTTATCATTTGCATTACTAAGTATTTAGTAGAAAAAGGTGAGGTCAAATATCAGCACACCTGAGACTACAACCCTAAAGATGTACGTCCAGTTCCTTTATTCTCATACAATTTTATATCCAGAGTGTCCATGGCCGCTGCCCAACCGGTACTATTTTTGAGAAATTAAAATGTATAGATTATCTTGGTACAGACAAGATGGAATTAACTGAGGCAAGAGACAAAAAAGTGAATTTTTAATTAGTCTCTTGAATGCCACAGCTTTATGAATATACATGCCTGATGTGGCTGATTACGAGTCAAACCATGTTCCATGACTGTGAGTAAATAGTGCATTTTATGACATGTGCTTTTGGAGTGGCGCCTTAAGCACCTGCTCACTTCTCCTGTTCTTTGGCCTTTTGTGGAGTGTAGACCTGGACCCGCTCTTCCCTTGATGGTAAATGTGGCTGTTCCCTAGCACATCTGGCATGTCAGAGTGCATGCTGGGCTCAGCCCGAGATGGAATGTTTTCAGACAGGCCCGGTTCCCTAGGCTTCAAGCATGGAGGTGAAACGTGGTAGCAAGACTGGGGTTGGGGGGGAGGGAATCCGTGTGCACTTAGCGCATTCCAAGGCTTGCGGATTGCAGGTTGCTAGGCTTCTGAATGAAAGAAATCTTTCATAGCGGTTAAAATGCCATTCTGTAATAAAAGATACCTTCTTTAAATACCTTGACTGTTCATTAACCACAGGCTGCCGTTAAAATACATCCCTCTTGAAAAAAGACTGGTTTTGCCATGGAGATGGTGAGCGTGAGATGCTTTAATTAAGCGATTTGCTCAGGAGTGAGTACAAATTGCATTTCATGTTCAGATCAGTGTCGTTCCTGTTGAGCTCCGATTGTGGCGGTGTGCACATTATGAACAGTGAGAAATAATGATGGAAGCTAGCAGAAATGCTATTCATATAATGAAGTTCATACAGTCATGGTCTGACTGACTGTTGTCTTTTTTGGACTTTGGTTTAATCTCTGCCCTTCAGTTTCATTGCATTCTTCATGATGTCAGTACTTTCTATCTTGCCATCTGTTTGCACTGTTTTTTTTTTGCACGGATATATGAAATGATTTTAGTTACAATGTTGAGATTTAGTTTTATTGATTGGGTTTAGATTATAACAAGAAGTTCAAAAATCAGATTACATTTAAAATCTGTCATTTTTGTCATAAATGATGACTTAATTTGAAGTGAAGGAAGGCCCTTCATGGCCACAGAAGTGTCAGCTGATGTTGGGTGATTCATATACATTTGCATGCCTGCTAACCATGCAAAGCAAGCAATTAAAAACTGGTTGAGGATGATTATCAAATAAAAGTACATTCTCTGACTCACTGACTCCTGCCCATCATCAATGATTTAGAGTGACTGAAACACGCACTGTCTGCTTCCAAGGAATCCTCATCACATTAGAGGCAGTTAATTATTCATGCATGTGCTGCCAGGTATTGTCATTGTGGAGGCTGTCTGCATAGTTGATGGTATCGCACAGCTACTGTTCTGCTGATCTCTCCTGTCTCCTGATCCACCCCCACAGTTTGATCAAAGCTGAAGCAAAAGAGAAGATCCATTCCCAACTTGCAGTTTGGCTTCACATAGAAAATGTTATTACCACAGTGATGGTGGCAGGTGCCGACAAGTTGGAAGGGTGAGAATGGAGGGTGCTGTAATTCACCAGATGCCTGAGGGTTGTCGTTGTATGCTAAGTGAAGGGAAGGGTTGGATAGAATGGCAGGAAGCATCTGCCCTGTCCTCTTGAAAATAGCCACATCTCTGCAAATAGACAGCGCTCATTTCCAGTCACCGGTGCCTTACCAATCCACCAAAACACAGTGCACTTGGACCGACTTTTTCCAGAAAAACCTTGAATCATAGACAACTTAACCACAAGTATAGAGTTAAGCAGTCTAGTTCTCAGGTTCAAAACCCCTCTTTTGAGGCCATTACTACAGGGAAGTGCTCACCAACTGCAACTCTTAAACTTACAAACTATTTACATGAAAGCAGGGCTACTATTAGATGTATGTATAGCAGACATTAAAATATATGAGAAGCAATGAGCTCAATTATTTGTTATCAGTTACATTGACACAATCTATCATAGTCTAAAGTGTCTCACATCAGTCCATTTCAAGACTGCTTAATTTCCTCTTGCACATAACCATATTATGGTCAGAAAGCAGAGGCGTGTGTAAAATATGTCCAGTACTCATCATGGTCCCCCATTTGCCCTCTATGGGGAGCAATGACCTCAGTATGTAGAGATTGAGGAAATAACCACTAAAGGTTACATGTCCCCACATGGAGAAGCGCCAGTCAACTGAGGCCAGATAGTTTCCATAGCTACTGTCCTCTGAAAGGAAAGATGAGAGAAAAAAGAGAAAGTGGCTTACGTGGAAGTTTTGGTCCTGACCGGACTGGCTTCCACAGTGGCCAGCACCTGGTCCCACTCCATTGAGAAGTGTATTCATTATGTTTATTTGTGATCATATTTTGTACAGTCATCCCATCATAGTAATAATTTGATTTAATTATTTTATAGCTAATAATTATTAATAATTTAATCATTACGATTCTGGACTGATGAGGCTCAATAAATACTGAGTCAGACTGATCATTGTGGAGTCTTCAGTTCTGCAGTTGAGTACCTCTGTGCTGTAACATTTCTATTTTCCCTCTATTTTTGATGTGCCTGATTGTCTGCCATTAGCCTTGACTCTATGGATAAATGACAGCTAATGCATTGGACAGAAATAGATTAACCTAATTCTGGGTCATGTGTTTCCCAAAGTTGCCCAAAGGTATTTTATAGCACACTGGAGGTACAGAGCTGGACTGTGGCAGCACAACTCTGGAATGAACTGGAGTGAACTGAAAATGGAACAATATTTAGGGAAGTCTCGATATTGCTCATTTATGCAGAAGGTATACATTGGGTTCATTAATGTTCAGTGACCAATTAGTGAAAATGTAAATTAAACAAAGGCATGTGTAAAGGAAAAAGTCATTGAAATGTCCTCAGTGAATTGTATGGATGTAGGTATTTATGACTAAGTGACATCTTCAGAATAAGAAACCCATGTTTATAGATTACTATGTCATCTGTTTATTTGTTATTTGAGCCCTGGCCTCATGTTGTTTGACTAATACAGCAAATAATAGGAAAGGAAAGGGACTCTTCAGAGATAACAGGCATAATAAACAGAGATCTGGCATGCCTCCATCACTGTGGCTCATTTGGACATGCTGCTTCAGGTCGGCGGATAACCCTTCCCCGAGCCAACTGATCGGTCTAGCCCTCCGTTAGTCATGTCTCTGCATGCCACTGACATCAGTGCTATTTGTGTGACTCCTCATTACCCATAAAGAAATATAGACTGACACCTTTTGTTTGTCTTGAAATGTTGAGACAGAAGTTTGAGTTTTTTTGTAGTTATATCTCAAAATCCATGATATTTAGCATAGAGGAGTAAGTTAAATAATAATTACCTCAAATTAACAGGGGAAAATGAATGGTAATATGGGTGTAAGCTGAGTGTGAGTGGACACATGCTTGACAGTTGTGTTTTCCACAGTTTTCAGGTCTTTCATCTGTTGGCTGTTGCCTGCTGCAATGTTACAACAAAATTTCTCACGGAAGATGAAGCAGTGCAACTTGTAAAAAATATGACCGCTTTATTTGTAGTTCACATGTGTCAATTGTATAACTATACTATATAACTATAATTATATAATGATCAGCTGTTACTTTACTATGTTGGTGTGAACCTTGACTTTACCTTTGTGTTATTTTCTCATAGATCTGCTAGTGGGGTGGGGGGGAGGTAAAGGTCAGGGTCGGCTTAGTCACAGTAGGGTGTAATGTAATGGCAGTGCCAATGTAACACCACAGTTGTAGCAACCACAGAGTAATCACGCAGTCAGAACAGTTGTGTGGGATCCTCTAAAATGATGTGGGTTCGGCTGACACAGTGGGTGCAATGGCCCAGTTTGGATAGGGGTTTTTTGGGTACCACCTTCCCTGTTGCTGGCGTGGGAAGTGGGGTGAGGTTAGTGGGTGATGTGCTTCGCTAAAGCGTGGTGTTGTGCCATTGGTTACCCCTCCCTGGCACACAGCTCTGGGTGCCGGTGCTGCCAGGCCCTTCCACTCCACCGAGAACAGCTGGAGCCCGCCAAGATGCCAGTCTTTATTTGTTGATTGTTTTGATTGGCCCTATTGAATTTACCCACCAGACTCCTCTAATCACTAGGAAATGAGATGGAAAGATGGAAATGAGGGGGAAGGGAACACACACTCAAACACAGACACACACATTCACAAGCAAATACAACAGAGTACAACATTAGTTGTTTGGTACAACACTAATAACATGGAATAGTTAATTCTAGTGGATTTCATCTGACATTCTCATGGATGCGGAGAAGTGAACCTGCTTCTCACATGCATGAAGAAGTGTATCTGCTGTTGCTAGCCAAAGCCATTGCCCATACAGGAGTGCTGGGAATTCCCCCCTCCACCTGGCAACAAGGCAATCAGCTTGTCCCCTCCCTTTCCCCTGGCTCTCCATACAAGCAGCCAGCTCATATCAAGGCATCACTAACCAATGACTAACTGCTGACTCCTTCAGTTCAGCATAGTCATGTGATTATACTTAACTAGCTGTTAGCGTCTGGCCCCTATTGCTGATTAGAGGGTGGGGTAGGCATGTTCGTTTAAATCCGGCTGAGCTTCCAGACATTTCCAGCTAATCAGCAGTGCATCATAACAGTCTTCTGGTGTGACTCCTATCACTGCGACAAACACCCAGGCCTTGGGCTCCAAGCAGTCAGGGATGGACATTGGGTTACAGCTGATGATTTTGTGTGACGATGGGAATGTTACAGCAAGACCGTCAATCAACAGAATCTCATTCAATGACTTTGTTTTGCAAACATAGCGGGATGAAAAACCCAAGCGGATCTCACAGTGTGCAGGAAAACTTAAACACAATTAGGGGCTTTGCCCGCCAGCATTTCCAGTGTGTCATTATGCAGACACACTGGCCTCATCACGGTATTATTTAATCGCATTCACATGGAAAAAACATGGGGGTGTGTGGAAAAAAGCAATACTTCCCTTTTGGCATCATCTAACAATAACTTATTTCTTGTTGAGCATAGACTTACATTCACACTATTAAAATACCAATCCACTATTCCCCTGGAGGAGCTGAAATCTGATACCAATGTTACAATTATGTGCACTGCAGAGAAACTTTGTTTTGACTGCTGGTTAAATATGTACCAATTACTATAATTATGTTTTATACAGACTGTCAAATTATGCCTTTTTGGCAATGATTCTCTCTGGCGCATGAAGCTTTTCTCCTTTCATGTGTCCCCTCTCTGGATCATGTCTGTGCATAAGTGAGCTGAAAACCCACCCTAATGGATAAGGCCTGAAGAGGGCATTGATCTCCAAAAGCCTAGACTGTGACTATAAGGAAAAAGACAGATGCAGGGATAGTGATCAGTTGGACAAACACAATATTGTAATCGTCTCTCAGTATGCTGCCTCTTTCCACTGTGTCAGACCTAAGTTGTTGTTCTGTGTCTTCCACAGTCCCCCAGCTGTTTCAGTATAGCTCTAGCTGTGTTAGAGGAAGTTTCAAGGAAAAGCTGCTGGAGTGATGTGTCCACAGGATATTTTTTACTTGATGATTATGATTATATTTTTGTATGCTGCATTTTTATTGGCTGAGAAATTGCCAAATGGTGATTTTTCCCAGAAGCATGTAATACCATTTTGTCATGTATTCATTTTTTACTGTGTGAAATGTTCTTTGTTGAATTTTAATTTTTCAGAGGCTGTAAAATTGTATTGTTGCATGGTCATTTTTCATTGACTTGAGCATTACATCAATTGTCTTTGCATTTTTCATTTGTTGGAATATAATGTTGTCAAATAATAATTTTTCATTGGGTGATTCTAGTCCCTGTCCTAAGCTTAACTCACATTACATTCGTCACTCTTAATTACATTTCAGGCTCCTGGAAGACTCGCAAGAAAGTCAATCACAGTTCCACAGTGCAAAGCCAGTTTTGCTGTTTCAGTGAGATAACGATAATCCTAACAAATGGACAATGGCTTTTATCCGGAAAATGTGGTGCTATGTGTTCAAATCTTTACTGAAATTTTCATGAAATCCTTTAATTCAGTCCAAACTCTAACTATTGATACGTCTGTATAAATTAAACACTGTCCATTGCATGTGAGAAAAATTGAATAGGTATCATTAAGAAACAATAATTATTCAACCCTGATTGTAACATAATTAGGATATCAGTTCTGTACTTATGACAAGTACCTTGCAATCTTTTTAGCCAATCACATTGTAGCTCCAGGGACAGCAGGAGGCCAAAGGTAGTAGGAATGGCTTAATTTGAGTGGACAGAAATGTTCTGTATCTGGGGCATGGGTCTTTGCCTTGGAATTCAGGTGCTAGATCACAGACCGCAAGGTTTAGCGGCTCTTACACACAGATAGTGTGCATTTCGCTCCAAGCTTTCACTCTTGTTCATTCTTGCTGCTTGTGTTGTTTGGGGCTCAGTACTGGCTCATTTAATATCCATGTACATGGTATAGTTTACACTTAAGATACAAACTACAGATGTGTATATAGATTTATTCATAGTGCATGAACCACTTTTAAAATCACACTCAGTGGTGATTCAGCAGGTGCATTTATTCAGTCTGTAAAACATTTGACTGATGTCTGCTGTTGGAAAAAAAACACCTCGGGATCTCACCAAAGGGGAAATTGGTATTTGCACAAAGCTTATGCTAAGAATTGAATGTTTTGTTTAGTTGTGAGAGATCACATATTTCAAGTTGATAACTGAGACACACTTTAATCTGTTGGACTGTTCTGAGACAGCAGTGGGGAATAGTTCAACCACAGTGTTAATTCTGGTCTGTTTCTTCCAGACATCAGACTATGAAAGGTATGCATACCCACAAGTAGCTGCTACTCATGAATACTTTAGGTTTTTCCTCACATGGGGAGTCGATGTGTGTGCATCTGTGTCTGACTTTGTGTGTAGTGGGTGGCTGTGTATGTTTTAATGTGTATATGCAAGTTTGTGACTTTCTGTGTGTGTGTGTGTGTGTGTGTGTGTGTGTGTGTGTGTGTGTGTGTGTGTGTGTGTGTGTGTGTGTGTGTGTGTGTGTGTCCTGTCCCTGCAACTCCACCGCACCCCACTGCTTTCCAAAATTTTGTTTCTTAGCCTGAATAGTGTCCCAAGATACTGCTCAGTTTACCGGGAGAGATTATGTATGGCCAATAACGATGTTCTCCTGTCCTTGTCCTGATGTTGTAAAGATGTTCTGAGGAAAGTCATACTTACCCTCCCTCGCTCTCTTCCCTTTCTTATTCAGGGAGAAGCTGGCTCTGGTTCGTCTGCAGAGAGAAGTCGCAAGAAGCAAGACTGAAGGAACAATGGTACGCTTCTATCACTGTGTCTTTCTCTCCCTCAAGAAGCAACATTTGAATATGTATTTCTCTGCAACGCTCTCTCAAGGTTTCCATGTCTCTCTGTGTGTTTTCACCCTTAGCCTGGATTACCTTGTTGTGTGCTCCACAGATAAGATTGCTTTATGTTTTAAGGAAAATGACACCTGAAATCTGGGTCATCCCAATCCCTCTACAACCAAGGAAATGAGTTTCACAGCCCAGATTTCCATATTTAATTACAGCTTGAAGTAAGTTAGTGTTTCAGTACTTACCATTTCAAACACAGACTTTGCTGTTTGTGGGGAGTTTTTCATTGTAGGGTTGTTCCGCGTGTCTGATTTGCTCATGCCAATGTGCCACTGTCACGTTAGAGCTGAGAAACAGCAGGATGGAGAGCTGCAGAAGCGGATCTGTAAAGCTCACACAAAGCGTTATTGTAGGAGCGGGGGGGAGTAGCACAAACGAGCTAGCGGTGCATGAGGGAAACGCACGTGAGAAAGGAGGATAGGAGAGGGGGTGCAGGGGTAATTTCAGAGCTGGTGATCAGCTGACCGTGACCGCGTGAGATGGAAGGATGACTTCGCCAGAGACCCAGCCCTCCTCTGACTGCAGCGCAGCTCTCCAGCACAGAAATCCTGGTGTTTACTGAGCCTCTGCCGATGGCATCAGTGTTAGAGCAGAGCCAAATGGGGCCTCTTCTGGCAATGATGAGGCTTCAGCACAGAGCCTTCAGACAAGAGGCTGAAATTCCTCATGCAGGTGGCACTGCTTTATTTTTTGTAGCACAAGGAGTGTTTCTGCACTCTGACCAGCTAAAAACTATGCTGTGTGTGACTGTATAGGATGAAGGTATGCAGTGTGAGAGAAAATTGTGCTGGTAGGGCCTCAATGCAGGAGGCAGGACTGAGACGACATGGGGTGCAGTGGGGGAGCTATACTGCCATGATGATATTGACCCTCCGAAATGTACAGGCTCAACAGGAGAGCTGTTTGGTGGTTTGTTGACAGATATGAGACATGTTTTTATGAAGTGGTTTGGTATTGAGTCTCAGACAAACAGAGCTGCTGTATTGAGTCTCAGACTCACAGAGCTGCTGTCCTCAGACTCATACACAGAGCTGCTGTATTGAGTCTCAGACACACAGAGCTGCTGTCCTCAGACTCATACACAGAGCTGCTGTATTGAGTCTCAGACACACTGAGCTGCTGTATTGAGTCTCAGACACACTGAGCTGCTGCATTGAGTCTCAGACACACTTGGCTGCTGTATTGAGTCTCAGATAGACAGAGCTGCTGTATTGAGTCTCAGATAGACAGAGCTGCTGCATTGAGTCTCAGATAGACAGAGCTGCTGACACACTGAATTGACTCAGATAGACAGAGCTGCTGTAGACACACTGGGCTGCTGTAGCTGCTGTATTGAGTCTCAGATAGACAGAGCTGCTGTATTGAGTCTCAGACACACTGGGCTGCTGTATTGAGTCTCAGACACACTGAGCTGCTGTATTGAGTCTCAGATAGACAGAGCTGCTGTATTGAGTCTCAGACACACTGAGCTGCTGTATTGAGTCTCAGATAGACAGAGCTGCTGTATTGAGTCTCAGACACACTGAGCTGCTGTATTGAGTCTCAGATAGACAGAGCTGCTGTATTGAGTCTCAGACACACTGAGCTGCTGTATTGAGTCTCAGACACACAGAGCTGCTGTATTGAGTCTCAGACACACAGAGCTGCTGTATTGAGTCTCAGACACACTGAGCTGCTGTATTGAGTCTCAGATAGACAGAGCTGCTGTATTGAGTCTCAGATAGACAGAGCTGCTGTATTGAGTCTCAGACACACTGAGCTGCTATATTGAGTCTCAGACACACTGGGCTGCTGGGTTTCTCATTTCTGCAGCTCCGCATTCTCTGCACCAGCGATGCCACGCAGACTCCTGTGAGTCGACTCCACGCTAATTACCGCCCTTAGTGGGGGCTTTAAGGACGACTTATCAGTACCAGACAGAGGGAGAAGAGTGGGTGGGGATGGGAGGGGGGGCCCATTGTGATTTGGGATTATCCTACTGGAGTCTCCACGGCGGCCTCTATGAGGCTGCTCTCAGAAAAGCTTATGGACTTGTACTCCGCGGATGGAAGTTAATAAAGAAGGAAAAAAAAATGATGCTGCTTCTGGGAGATAATTATCAAAGTGCTGGCAGAGCAGCTCCCACCCCCCCTCTAGTAGACCCCAAAAACCAGATTAAAGAGGGGCTGGTAGTGGTGGTGGTTGTGGGGGTGTACCCTTTGAAGTGCACGTCCCGTGGTTTGTCCGCTGCCCCCTCTATTAGTCCCCTGTCCCTGCCTGAAGCATAGCTTTTATACCAATCTGCTCGCGCCTGCTATATTTAACTGGATCAGAGAGAAGAAATAGGATTTCAGAACATTGGCACATCCCAGCTCAGATTTTGGGGAGCTGTGGCTAATGGTGAGGGTTTCAAATGATACAGCTGGATTATTCCACATGGAAATACATCCAGCTGACTCTTTTGCTGGGTGAAGTCTGGCCTCTGTAACGGAGGATCGGTTCCAACTCTTTTAAAAACCTATTTTACGGCAGGCTTGATACTGGTAATTTGTAGGTTGGCCTGTATGCTTTTTCAAAGCTCACGGATCTGAGAGAGGGACTCTTTCTCTCTTTCCTTTCCTACTCTCACTCTTTCCTTTTTTCTCTTTTTCTTTATTTTTCTTCATCCCTTACATTGCTTCTATGGTATGTATCTTGTTACTGAGGGAAGAATTTGTTTGGGTTTTGACATCTCAGGAGTGGGCATAGGAGATATGCCAGTGTTTTTATATCCAGTTGGCTTGGGTCACATGAAGAGAGTCAAACCAACCTCTGGAATCAAATGCCCATTTGCTGTATCATGAGTGAGCAAGCTTGTATCACTTCACTACTTACTTCCTCTCTTTAATAAGTGGCAATAATATGAAGCAACAGTGTCACTATTGTCAGTTTACTACTGTTTGTATCATGTGACTCAGCTGCTTATGTTTTCAGTTTAATTTTTTAGGAATGCATCTCTAGTGCCTGCTCTCAGACAAACCTCCTATTTAGCATGTTCTTGCTAAGGAGTATCACACCCATGAGTCAATGTGCTTCCCTAATTGCACCCAGGTGATCCCTTTAAATTTTCCGAAAGGTATTTGATTGAGATGTTTTCAGTGTTTTTTTCCATGTTTTTGCTGCAGAAAGTGAAAAGTGAGAACAGGGTTTGCAGACTCCATAACAAGTGCACACTGTGTTTGCCGAAACTGCCGGCCTCCAGTGGAAGTGAACAGGTTACCCCACCCTGGACTTTTCACACACAGACAGCCCACATGAATGTCCGGGTCAGGCAGCCCTACTGAGTCGCCCCTCTGAAGCCATATTTTTCAAATGCCGCTTTGAAAGGGCTTCTGGCAGGATGCAGGGTTTCCTGTTCAAAAAACCAGGCCGCTTGTCATGTTTGAGAAAAGAAGAAAAAAGATGTTAAAAAAGGCAGTGGAGTGGTCGTCCATGAATTTTCCATGTAAAAACAAGAGGGTGAGATTACAAGCGCTGGAAGCGGCTGTCCAAACAGAGTGGTAAAATAAACGGTCCCAACTCTGTGTGAAACACACTTTGCTTTCTTTACCTGAATGCCTCGCAGCTTTAATTGAGAAATAACAACCAGCGGCAATCTTCCATTCTGTTAGGCTGCTCTGAGCATGTTCATGCACCTCATTTATTGACTAAAGAAAATCAAGACAGTGGTTGAGAAGCATTTTAACTTATTTGCTGTCTTCCTGACAGCTTGACAGCTAGCATTAAAGTTTGCTTGTGTTCCTTGATGAATTTAGGGAGGGAGCTGAAAAATAAAATGAAGCATGGATCAATGAAGCCACATATGTGGTGGAAATGATAAAGTGATGGTGTAAGGGGTGACGGGCTGAGGTTGCAGGGGCAGCCCAGCACTCTCCCCTGTGCCATCACATCTCCTCACAGCATCTCTGACAGTCCTGAGTGCTGATATCAGGCGGCCCCAGGTGCTGCGTCTGCGCTGTGTGCTTTATCAGGCCCAAGCAGAGCAGCAGTGACAGGTCCCTGAACAGTGCTGCGTACGCAGAGGTCCTGACGTCTCCTGACAGCTGAGACTCAATCCTGTCTGGCTGCAGGGGCACGTGTGTGTGTGTGTGTATGTGTGTGTTTTGGGGGGTGAGGGGGTACATTCTCATGGCATTGATAAATGGGCCATGGTATTAGTTTACCATATTCCTATTCCCTAGCTCTGAGATAGACACAGTTGTCTTGTGTAAGCAATCACTCTTTTTTTCACAATAGTCTCTCCACCCGATTATTCATTTTTCCCACACGTCAAAAGATACAGTGAATATTAGACAATATTAGACAATGTAATTATGAAGATGAATAATGTAACAGTATTTTCCAGTATATATGCATGAATATGGGAGACTGATGCATTATCAAATACAGGCTGTTTGTTTTAGTATGTATTAAGGATATCATAGTTATGCTTTGAATTGTGTATTATTCTTTTTAAGTCATTTTTAAGGCTAGAATATAATTTAAGTCACCTTTTGATAATTACATATACTATATACTGTTGTGTCATCACACACTTAAACCAAAGTGTGCAATTACCCAGCCTGAAATTACGAGGGCTTTCATAGCATAACTTGCACCAACTTTAGACTTCAGCACGGTATGCTGATGATTTTATCATTTGCCATTATTTTAATAATCTGACTTGGCGATATTTGACCTTTTCAGTTTGGTGAAGGTGGAGCAGGTATAATCTCAAAACACTGTCTGTGATGTCATCTTGAACCCAACTGCCCTGATTCAGTCTTCTCAACCATTATCAACCAATGAGTCTGATTTTTTCTTAGGATTCAGAAATCTATGTAAAATAGCAAGGCTGTGATCTGCCACAAAAAGACTTTAATGCGATTACATTCTTTCTATTCCCTTTTCTTTCTCTCACCTCATAAAACGTGCCAGAGCACCTCCCATTGTTTTGAAAACATTCAGATGGTATTTTGCCCTGTGAAGCAGAAAACATGCCACAATCTCCCCAGTCTGGCTCAATCTCTAATCGACCGACCGTGGGCTCTCCTTATCACCCGGCTACGATTCCCGCGCTGCTTTGTGCTCCGCAGATTCCTCCTGAATCAATCATGTCGGCTGTGCGTGGTTAATTAATGAACGGTGAACCTTCATGGCATTGTACCCCAATGGCTGTGTAGTGTATGGCCCTGTTGAGGGGGGTCGGGGGTGGGGGTATGCCTGGGGCTTTGATTCAGCAAGTGCCCCTACTGGGGCTTTAGAGTGTAATGAAGAGATTATCGAGAACACCCCTCACCACAAACTCACCCCCCCAGCTCCACTTCACACCTGGACTCCTTTGTCACCAACTGCATGGCAGTGAAAACACTAGATCGTCCCCCAAGACATTGGCTCTAATTAATTTAAAGTCCCTCCAGGACCAATCAGAAGCCCAGGAAGCTTGCTTAGAACAGGACTGTTGGGGTCAGAGGGTGGGGGGCAGTTGGTCGGTGTTGGACACCTACAGAAATAGTGATAGAAATCCACCAAAAGGAAGGAATCAGTAATCAACCAAAACACAGCATGGTAGTGTGGACACACTTATACAGTGGTGAAACAAATGTGGCAGAATGGTAATGTGCGGTGGATAGTAATCTGACTGTATGTATACGCATGCATCATTCTTCATGTTGCCTTGGGTCTAAAGTCATAAAGCCTGTGCATTTTTATTTATTGTACCTGGGTACTTTTTCAGACAACAATGCCACCATTTCCCTGTCTTTTTAACACAGTCACTTATGAATGAAACCAAGTGCATAGTGGAAGCAGAAAGCTCACTTTAACTATTGTTCAGTTTAAAACATTTGTGTTCAGCTGGAAGTTTTAGAAAAGATTCACTGTGAAACATAAAGCTGTTACTGTAAATAATTTTTGTGTAATCAATTCAGTTAAGATTAATGGGAAATGAAAGAATGTTTATTTAATGGCTTTTCCCATTTAGATGTCAACAGAAAAGGCAATTTATTTTTAGTTGAGAGTGCACTCATATGAACTCTGGAAAAATACAAGAACATAATTTTCAATATTAATCTTGAATGTAAAATCTGAGATGAGATAAATGCATATGCACACACATACACCTTGACATCATGTGGAGGGGTAACTGAAATGGGCAGGATTGCTCTCTTGCATTTATTTAGGATAAGAAGGCCATCTACAGGAGAAACTGTGGAACATGTTCCAGTCACTTTGCTGTGTAATGGAGGATGGCACACACAGCTTGGATTGGTATAACTTTCCATGCCTTACCATCAAATGACAGTACTCAGTTCTGTGGAATATGAAATACAATTATGTATTGTTATCGTGTTTATACAAAATGCAATCATACTGCAGCAGAGCTCCAGTCAAGGTATTGGATTTTGGTGTGTTCTTCCACTAACCCCCAACCCCCCTCCAGCCCCCCCCACCCCCGACTCCACCCCCCCCCCCCGCTCCCCAAGCGGTTGCTTGGAAAAGCATACTCAAAATCGTCAACATTGGTTATTTTCAATATGCTTCCAGTTTTGGAAAGACATAAACCACTTCTGAATGCAAAGTAAATATTTCATCTATGAAATATAACAATGTCTTGGGACTTTTTCAGGGAACATAAAAATAATTTAACGTGGGGATTTAATAAGGCTGGTAAATGAAATGGCTGAAATGTAAAAAAGCTGAACAACAGTGGCATAACACATTGCAACACATGCCATAAAGACATGCTGTTACTGAAGCTTTTGGCTTTACTGAATGCACAGCAGACTTTTTTATGGGATGTGTTTGCTGCCTGGGGTGCGTTTAAAATGAGCAGGAATAAGCCAGAACAGGGCCACAGCTACTGTTACATTCATTCACGCAGGCCAAATCCATGAACACTGTCACTGACACATTTATCCGTCAGGCCTTTTGACATAAGTAACGCTCAGCGTAGAATTCTGTGTTATTAAATTACACTGTTCATGGCTGCTCTACATGGGGCGTAAAGAGCAACTGTTGTAAAGCTGTATTAAATTCCATGCAATGGCTTTGGAGACAGGATGTAAAATATAATTGAGGGTTATGTATGATCCCATTAGTGGTAATGGAAGATATTTCTTTTACTTATTTTTGTGCAAAAAAAAGTGTAATTATCCTAAAAATAGGGTTCTAGGTATAAGGCTATTGGAATAATAAATGTATGTCTTGTTTAACAACCTTTTTTTCAGATTACCTGATTTTTTCTTTTTGATTCTTAAAACTGTCCAGTAGATCAATTCTAATTTTAATTCAGTATTTTATTGTCTGTTTGTTTTCTGGCTTGCAGTTGTGTGTTTGTGTTTGGTATGCACATTGTATTACTCTAATGGTTTTTCATTTACATGCAAAACAGGTTTTTATTCAGGTTTCCTCTGAACAAGGGAACATAAAGGAAATAGATGCACAGGGTGTTTGCATATCATGACAAATGAAAAGTTTGTTCAGAACAGATTTAAGGAAATCCCCAAGAGCTGGTACTGGCTATGGCACAGCTGTATTCTGCATTATACTGCGTCTCAAGGGGTTGATTCTGACATCTCCATGTTAAGTCACATGCTGGTTCAATGGTGTAATTATAATCTACTACAAGTGCTGTCTCAGGGCCAGCTTTGTATCTCCCCATCTTAAGGCCGGGTAAGATCTGGCATGAGTAAGCTTACCCTGAATCAGCTATTGGGGGCAAAACCATTGTCAGCAGCTAATAAACTAACTGTAATTGGTGGGGGTGAGTCAGTTTATTGACTTAATTCTAAAGCATTTAACAGGGAAGCTTTACAAAACGGCGGAGAAACATTTCAGTATATATTTCGTTCAGAAGTACGTAAAACTAAAGATATTCTACTGTACCCGCTCTCTGTATGTTTGCGTGCATGTGATTTTCTAACCACCGTTCGGTACTCTGGGTCTTTGGTGAAGACTCCTTCTTGAGTGGGTAAAGCAAAGTCACAGATTCAACCGGTTGGAGACCAGATGTTTTCTTCGCAATCGGGACGCTGGAGAGACGTTTATGTCACCGTGGTGGTGAATTTATAGATGCCATTATGTCTCGCACAGTCTCACTAGAAGACTGTAAACGCTGGCTCGCAGAGCGGCCTGCGATTTACGGCCGTCTTGAAGACCGGGAGTGGTTTTAGTGGCGACTTGGGTTTATTGTGGTCGGGCTGCCTGCTCCACATAATTAAACAGCTATTTGGTGGAAAGTCAGCCGGGCCCGCAGAGTGAAGTACTGTCATTCGCACACCACCGACTGTCTTCAAGCAGTCGCGCTCCAGCTTGGAACAGAGGAAAACAGTCCCAGAAGTAAAGAATGAGTTTAGATACGCATGCGCAACGCATCCGACGTGTCTCCAGCCCCTCATTTGACAAATATTAATAATGCAAAATCTCATTCAATCTCTCCACAATGAATATTTCACTATAAAGTGAACAATGTATTCAGAACATTCATACACGATAATCCCCTTGATCGAGAAATTCAAGAGCTGTATTTGAATGTACAGTGTTACGATTGAGTTGCATAAATATTCGCACAATAAACCATTGGTGTGAATACCGTATTAGTAGTATTTTAGTATTTAATTGAATGCGCCTCATGCAAATTCGGTTAAGCTACGCTTAGGGTTCAGTTTCTAGCTGCAATCAATTTGATCCTTCACTTGAATGCTTCCAGTAAGCAAAGCATGCTAAAGGGTGTGTGTTGGCGACAACCATGAACGGTAAATGAGTCCAGACTCCCTTAATATGAGGTGGAATTTTAATGTGTTTTGTAGGTTATGTTTGGTGGCTGGAGCATGCTGAGGCGGTTATAATACATTTTTACCACTAGGTGGCAGTGTTGGATCTGTGTGGAAACCTTTTTACTATAAAATCTTGCTGGTATTGATGTTGGTGAAGAATGGTACAACTATACAGTAGAAACCAGTTGAGAGCAATATATGACCACAGCCGTTTGATCTATAATCTGTCAGAATGATGTTTCTGTATGCATTGTGTTCTGAGAGGCTGGAAACACTCACATATTCACCTTCATTACAACACAATTAATTTCATTTTTTATTTCTGTTTATACTACAAACTTCAAAAAGGTCTTTCATTTAATTGCATTCAAGGGTATAGAATTATTATGGTATTGATGTTATTTGGTGTAGAGTTTTGTAAGGATATTAAAAAGGGGACACTGACAAGGCTAGCAAGGTTTGACACAATCCATGGTGCAACAGCAATGACTGTAGCATTGAGGCAAGACATTTCTACAATACAGAGGCATTGTGCTTAAAATCCTGCTTAGATAAAATTATGTAACAGTTAATGGTAAAGAAGTCCTGAAATTACCCTGAAGGTTACTATGTAATGATACTATCATTTCTACTACTATGTACATAACTACTACTGGTTTTACTGCTGCTACTACTACTATTTTAACGACTACGACTGCTATTACCACCACTACTACTACAACTAATAATAATAATAATAATAATAATAAGAAGAATAACAATAATAATAATAATAAATACAAGATTTGTGGCTATCCTCTGGGGCCATTGATGCTGAAAAGACAAGTAGGCGGCAGTGTTGAGTGGGCGTTTAGGGAACAGGGCACGTAAGAGAAAGGTTGTGGGTTCAATGTTGAAGCAGAGCTTACTGTTTTCATGCCTTTGGGCAAGATGCACAACTCAGACTGTTTCAGTGTACTGGCATTTGTTTGACTGTGCAGACTGGCGAAATTTAAAGACCCTGGATAATAATTTGAAACCAAAATGTTAATGGAACCTTTGTGTCTGAGAAAACATGTACACAATATCTTTTGTACATCGCTGCTGTGGTTAGGCTGCACCACATTGAGTGCGCTGCTTTGTGTTTTGGTTCGCCTGTAAGACCAAGGTTGTGTGCAGTTAACTGCTGTTTCAGGGATGAAATGTGAACAAACTGACTAAACTACTCTGATGAGAGGATGATTTATAAAAGTAGAAACGTGAGTAATGTTGTCTCCTTGTGTCAAGGTAACATAGCGTTTTTCAGCTACTTCATGGAATGACTGATGAATGATTCATGGCCAGGAAACGCGGGTGCACTTTCAAAATTCAATATCATTGTATTACAATCTGGTTTTTGGATAACTGTCATATTGACTGGTGTTTTGGAATAGAGAAAACTCCACAGTCCATTCTGGTAACAAAACATGAAGAATTCATATTGATTGAGATCTTATTTTTTTGAGGTCAGCTGCTCACTACTTCCTTATTGTCAGAAGTTTAACCATAGAAAAATACTCTTTTCTTTGTCATACCCGAATGCCATAAGTAGTATAAGAGGTGTAGAAATTGCATTTGCATAAAATCTCTATTTTACTCCAGCTGTTATACATATTGCTTACTTTATAAGGTCTTTAGATTCCCTGTGTTTTCATTGTACACTTACTTTGTATTCTGTATACTGCCAGTGCTAATTTCATATCAAATATCTGCAAACAGTGTGTTTCTCTGACTGCAGCCTGTGTGCACTACTTCGAAGAGCTTTTTAGCACCCGCTTGTTTACCTGTGAGGAGATATCTCATCTACTTCCTGCCACCCCCCCACCCTGATCCATCAGTTCCAAGCAGCTAATCTGCATGGGGACCCACTGAGTGTGAGCAGAGTAGCGGTGATAGCCAGTGAAATATGGGTTCATTAGTAAAACCTGAATCACACCCGCCTTACTTTCATGGGGTGTGTGTGTCCTAACACCACACACTTTTCATGCCGTTCCATTTATATCGCTTTCTCAGTGATCAATTTGAGATTTTTCAAGCAGGCACTGAATTTTAACACCATTCTGAGTGTTGTGGTTTGCATTTGGATGTATATTAGCCTTCATATTTTTTTCAGTTGCCTGGCAGCACAAGTTCCCCAGTGCAGATATTTTGAAGTGCTGAAAGTATTTTCCCAGCACTGATGACTGTGGTGAATTGGTCTCAAAATTGCTCTCGTTGAAATCATTTTTAGTAGAAAACTGTTATGTGAAAGTAATATTTGTCCCAAACAGGTCACAGTATGAAATCGAAAAAACAGGCAATGTCATCTTAAATGTATGTCAAACTACTCCACGTCTCACAAAATATTTCAATTACTTCTACTTTTATTCTCAAATGTTTGCATATGAGAATACACAGTAGCAAAAAAATAGTTTTCCGACTGTTCTAGCGGTTTGGAATATTGCAGTGCTTATTGTGGTACACTGAGACTTTTTTCCCTTAGAAACTCAGAACTAAGAACAGAATAAACTGTAAGGCTGCAAGGACATTTAGATGAAGAAAAAAACAAGTTTACTGGGGACAGTAGTTCTGAAATATTCTGGTCAATGTTGATGTGCGAGTTGTGAAAATGATCAAAGTGATAGAGAATAGATAACGGGATATCTGCAGGAGGAATGAATCTGTGTGACTGATGTTCTGCTGTGTGAGACGTGGGGGCAGGGGGGTCTGAGGCTTCAGGGCTGCAGAAGTGTAGATAATTGCCTGTGTTTAAAAGGAGGCTGATGTTAAAGTTCAGGGAGGAAGAAGAGAGGGGATTTGTAATTGAGCTGTTAGACAAAACAACAACTTTCTGCATTTATTTCAGTGTAATTCTTAAATATATGACTATGATACTATTGTTACTGCTGTGGATATGACAAGTGTTTTAGCCCTAATTATACATTTATCTAGGGTAACTAACAGAGACTAACTGCCAGCTAAAAGTGGCTTGCATCAAAAACTCAATATATTGTTTTTTCTAAATAACAGAAATCAAACGAGTTGTACTGCTTACTCTTTAAAATGGCTTTATATTAATTAGGAAGTAATAATATGATGTGACAATGTAGCCTAATACATACAGCTCACACATGCATTTGTGAAGTAAAGCTACGCAATGTGAACTCAAATATTCTCTTGAGAGTTGTGATGTTGGCACTGGATCAGAGTGGGTCTGATTTCAAGATTCAGAAGGTACATTTATTCAATAAAATGTGGATAATTGCTCATTGCAAATCAGTAGTAAGAGAGAGAGAGAATGAATCTGCAAGGAGATGGCAGAGCTTCCATCATTGTTTTCTCCTCTAAATTCACTCTCTGCTATTGTAGATTTCACCACCAGTGAGTTGTGAGCCTGACTTCACTGTAAGTGACTTGGCTGCTCTGATCATGCCCACTCATTTATGGTAGGATTTAGTAGCTATAGACAGCAATGGCTGTCACTAAGAAACCACTTACTCCTCTACTGTCAGCTAAGGGATTGAATTCTTGTGGTGTCATTTATGTGCCTTTTAAACTTTCAGAGATACAAAAGACTCCTGCTCCCAGTTCATGCCTATCAAAAAAGTTCTATAGTATTGATGCAACTTGATCTTATACACTCTGGTACTCATCCATGTACTTTGAAGATTGCTGATCCTGTGCTGAATTGATTAAAAAAGGCTATGTTTGTGACATCTACTTGAATCTGTCATCTTAAAAGCAATTTTAACCCAGGGCCATGTCATACGTGAGTGTTCACGTAAAGGGCACCTTTACATTAAAATATCATCACAGCATGCTCAGAGCTTTTTCCCCTAGTTTACATATTATAATTACAAACGGCTAATTACTGATAAGCATATTTCCCCAGTGTGCAAGATTATTTGTCACTCTTGAAATTATGAGTTTCTTGTGCATATCTAATCATGGAGGGAGAAAGCTCATTTCAGAATCCAACATCTTTCACTAAGTTTCAAGAAAAAAATCCTTTCCTTAAATAGGCTGGTGGTTTTCACGACAACAGCCCTTTCTGCAATGAAAAATCTTTCCTTCTTAAGAAGCTTAGCCAAATCGTTTAATCAAAAACAGTCAAGGTTCACATTTAATTTAGAGGATTTTGCCAAAGTAGGGATCATTTCAACAAGCATGACCGGTTTATTTTTTTCCCATATCCACACAATACTGACATCTCAAGCACCCCTTTGTGCATGGCATAAGGTTATCCTGATGTCTGAAAAGAGTGCAAACATATAATAGGAAATTATATAAGCATATAATGCAGCAGATAGTTTGGCAACAGGTTGCCAGTACAATGATATAAATATAATGCACATGCAGTCTGAAGCATTCATGAGGAAACTTTGGGCTACATTGTGGGTTGAGATTGTGAGAAGGCCTGGGGTGTGGCATTGGATAATATTACATGAAGAGAGAAATAAACAGTATGCTGTACACTTTCCAGACACCCATCTGTAGTTTTATGAAGTGCTGCATTGTTTGCATGGACTATATTTTTAAAATATAGCATAATGTTTTTGAATTTTGAGATATATTCCAAAAATTAATCACTAATTTGTTATTATTAGGCTGTATTTTAATAGGATCTGAGCTACAGAAAGTGCATTTATTTATTAAGTAGATTTTGGGGTAAAACACTTCTGCTGTAGTCCATTGGTCTCCACTGGAATTTTACATTGGTTTCTGGTTCTCATACCATACAAGAACTTTAAAGCTGCTGATTGGATGGCAACTTAAGTCACCTCCTTTTCCTTGACCCAGTCAGGTGCTGCTTGACTGGCATGTCCTAAATTCCTTCAGGCTTGTGAGTCTCTTGGTGCGGGAAACTGAATACTGTTCTGCTTTGTTTGTGCCGTTGAACTTTCTGAATGCTGAATAGACTGACCGTTAGCCTTAGATTCTGACAGCTCCTCTGTACAGAGCCAGGGGCAGGCTCAGTGCAGGAAAAGGGAAACCTGAAGACCTTGCCCTCTCTGTGTCCAATTCTGGTTGGCTGCAGGATATGGAGCAGGGTCCAATTAAAAGCATAAAAAGACATGTGGTCAAACTTGCCAGTGTCCCTGAAGATGAGAAGCAGACGTTCATCTTTCAGACCTTTATGCTAAATACACTGACCTCTCCTTGGCAACAAGAAAGGTTACCACAGTTATTGAAAGTAATCCATGCAGATTCCCTTTTAGTTTCTTTTTGCTCAGAAAACTTTTTCAAGGTTTCATGATCTTAGATCAAGTTTATCATGGTTTAAAATGAGCCCCCTTCCTCTGTGTTGATTAGCAGATAACCTGCATACCCACTCACCCCTGTACAAGCTATGGCCGAGCAAAAGAGGCACCCTGTGCATGCTGTGACCTGCAGTGAGAACCAGGATGCTTGTATCCAGTCGCCACAAAACATAACTGCTGGTGCTGTTGTGGTGAAAGTGTGAAAGCATGTCCTTGATGCTTCTAAGAGCTTGGTTATACTCCCTTGTGGATGCACACACGGATAGCTGCGATCACCACCGATGCTTTGTTTTCCAGTTGGTGCCCTTGTAGCATAGTGGCCACGTGGACTGTCACAAAAAAATCGGAGGGTACACGGATGTTCGCTCACAGTCTCGCGCACACCCTCTGATGATGAAATTTATGTCACGCGGACCATAGGGGACCATTGCGTACTTGCGAATGCGCAAAGTATAACACCGGTCTAAGAAAGAACAGGTTATTTCTGAAGCCAAAAGTGGCATCCTGTATTCCACTTTCTGTCCTGAAAGAGAAGAATGGGATGGGAGAAGGCAAGCTTTCCCAATGAGATCACTTCTCTGGTGGCCAGTGAGCACAAAATAGAGGAGGGCAGAGAAGTGACCTTTAAACCAGTAATTATACTGAACCAGTTTTCAGTTGTATTGTCATGATTAATGAGCTTCTAAATTTAAAAAAAGGATTGCTCATCAGAAGCCCATTCCTTTCCACTGATGTTGAGTTCAATTACAATGCCCTTTATAATTAGAATAATTTTGATAAAAATCAATTTAATTGTAGGTAAGAGATCAGAACTACTTTAAATGCAGTTTATTAAAACATAGAGGTAGACATTTGAACCTATGTAGCAGACTGTCACTTATGTTCATGAATAGAGAAACAGAGCATTTGACCTCATGGTTGCTTGTGTGTTCAGACCATGGGGTCTCTGTTTATACAGTCGCTGGGCCTCCTATGTTGCCAAGGCACTAGGCTCCTGTAATGACTCTCTTCCCTGTGTTTTGTAACACCCCATGTCATTCTCCCTGCTGTATGCTTGAGCTATACTCTCTCCTCTCATTTGTAGGACTAGACTGTAACATCTCAATAATGCCTCTTTCTTCTCCAAAGGGTGTATCCCCCACCCACATCCCTGTCTTTCCCCTGTATTCCCAGCCTACCCTCTTTTCTCCTGTGTGTTCAGAGTTTGACACACACTGTAACACCCTTCTTTCCCTCTAATTCTGCTCTCTCCCCCATGTGTCTACGGCATACGGCAGCTGTGCTCTCAGGCTTTGAGGCCCTCTGTATCACTGCGGCCTTGCTCCTGTGACACCCCCCTCTCTTCCCTGTGTCCCTGCAGCGAGAGAAGCTGATGCAGGAGCTGGAGGAAGAGCGGGGACTCAGACTGCAGAGTGAGAGGCGTCTGCGGGAGGTGGCCGCGGAGTCAGAGCTGGGCCGGGCGCAGATGGTGTCACTGCAACAACACTTCTCCAGGTAAACAGAAAAATCCAGGTAGACTACTCCTCTGTTACAAATGAGCAAGATGCCTACCCTACTGACTAATGGTGAAATATCGAGCCTTGGACAAAATGTACAAATGAAACACACTTTGGATAAAAATGTCTGCTAAACAAACATATAGAAATCACATATAGTGTTGTTAGAGAATCTAAATGAGCTAGCCGATCTGTATAGCTATTTTATTTTGCGTTAAATTTTATAGAACAGTATTGTAAGAAACTTTATTGTACTATGATATTGTCAAGATCAGGCAATACACTTCACATACACAGCAGAACTTAAGTCCCCATCCTGTCTGAAAAAACCTCACACATCAAACAGAACAGATGCTGTCATCCAACCACAGAATAATATGGACTCTGGGAAACTGAAGGCAGAACATATCTCTCTGTGAGAGTCACTGTGAGGTGTCAGCTAGGTGCAGATGGTGTCTGGATTTCTGGGTGGACACCACCCACTGCCTGAGGCTTCCATAATGACTTACTGATCCGAACAGTGTTTGTCACATGGGGGAATAGTTTGTCACCCAGCACACGTTCAGGACGGCCTATTGCGTATGGTGGCCTGTCAAGACAGATCGAGTCAATGGTATTCACGTTTCTTTCACAGGGACCCTGGCCCCATCCTCCAATCCACCCACCCACTTTGTGCCATTACATGGTCAGTAGTATCCAAACCTGTCATCGCAAAATCTTTTAAAATGACAGAGTTCAGCAGGCTTACGAAAGAACAGGACTAAAGCATTGCATTTTCAAGGTTTTGAAAACTCTCATCTCAATCACGCACAATCCCTCAGCATCTTTTCCCCATGGACCCCTTCTATGGATACAAATCAGGCGCTCTGTGGCCCACTGATGAATCTACATGCCATTACTGATCAGAATTACTTCCAATTGGCAGGGTTACTGATAAAGACTGTGTGAAATTGGTATTTGCATCACTGAAATTTATTTACATCCTGTTTCTCTGATCTTCTTGTTGGATGCATACACCAACCCTTGCTTTTTGGTGGAAAAAAAAAAACACAACTAACCCATGTGTGCTATTGCACATTGTAATACATGCTGTGTTAAATGACTTTGCCATGGTACATTTCTCTTTATTGTCATTTCAATGGGCCTGTATCACCACTTCTGGAATCTTCTGTGATCAGCCAGTGTTCAGCACAGCATACTCTGTTCTCCTGTGGTCACTGCTTATCTATAGCTTTTTTTCTTCACCTCCCTCTGTATTTTGTATAAGACACGGATGAGGTTATCTAATAATGGCCTTGTCAGCTTTTTGACTGCCAAAGATGATTCCTTCCTGCTTTGACAGTCAAATTCTCCCATACGTGTTCAGCAGGGCGTGACATTAAGCAGAGCGATTTCCCTGTTCAGGCTGAAAGAGGGTTCACTGGTGCTTTCAAATTGGACCTATAATTAGGAGAAAGCAATCTGAGACACTGATCATGAGAAGCACTCATGGAAGTTTTTTTCTTCAGAAGTCTTTCTTCCTTTTTAAACAACAAAACAACATTTGATTATTGAACAAGACTGTTCAATAATCAAATCACAACAGTTGGACCAGAGAAAAGAACTGAATGGAGTGGATGTAGCTTAATACACAGATAATGCATGTTCGCCAAAATTCAACAAAAAAACCTTTTGAAACCTATGAAAACTTTTATTATAGATGCCTTTCCCTTAGCCATAGTAGCCTTGTTGAAGCAAGTCTGGAATTCCCATTTAAACTGGGTTAATATCATTAATATGACTATGTCCAAATCCAACTTACACAACATTGTTCCCTAACTTTGAGCTGCAAATAAATGAAAATGTTACCTTTTTGATGCTAACATTTCTTCTTTTACATTTTGGTGATCATTGAAATTGCTTAACTGGGCCTGAGAAACAAAACTGCTTTGCTCTGAGAATGTATGGCTGTGGGAAAATTTTGTCAGCTTGGTTTGTTTCTTGTGATTTCTTACAAGAATCCATCATCACTTGGGTGAAGCTACAGAGGCTTGGCAAGACAGCAAGGCATACAAACAAACATAAAGCAAAATAAGAAATATGATATCCACTAAAGGCATGGTGTTTTCAATGAACCTGGAGGTCAGATTGAAGTAGGAGCCATTTGCTGTCAAAAGAAATGGACTCATGTGAGTTAAGTAGTATCTACAGTCCTATGACTGTCTAATTCAGAATTTGTAAGAGCTGACTGTCTTCTTTGAAATCTTAGAGTAACTATGTATTCTTCCAACAACATTAAATGTTAATGATGTAAATAGAATTTCACTTCCTGAACTCGAAAAAATCTGAACAAAATCAACTTAAATATGTGAGAAGGGGAAAAAGAAATGCTAACGCTTCTTCAGTGGAGTTTTGTTTTACAAATTCTTTTGTAAATGAAAAACTATGAGGGGAACATAATGCAATTAGACACACACACATATTATACTGATATTCCACAGTGACTTCTTCAAAAACCAAATAATTCAACAGGATGATATCTATCACTCCTCTCATTCAATAAGGCTTCTCAAGTCAGGAGCACCATGTCTTATGAATGCCAGAAAACCTGAGACCCAAAGATTCAAATAATTGTGATATTGCGTGGGTGTGATAGGATTTGATGAAAACACGCTGATGTGTGACATATTGAGGTTTTTTGTCGAGCAAAGATGCCAGGCATTTCACTTTCATTCTCTGCTTATCAGGAGAATGTGTTCATATGCCTTTTTTGAATAAGGTCGTTTTATACTGCAAAGAAAAGATATGAGGTGTAACCAATCTGGATCAAAGCGACTTGGCTCTTTTATAGGAATGCTCTTTGAGCCTGAGATCACCTTTTCTGCTGTGCTCATCCTGCTATTGTGTCTCTGTATAGGTCTTCGGGCCCATGTTCTGTCTCACTGCAGATGACCTTTGTCCTCAGATTTAGTTAGAATTTCATCAATGTTACTTTTTTCAGTCATGGCAACATTTTTATTCCAGTTCAGTGACAGCCAAACACAGGTTGTGGTGTCAGTATTGAGAAGGGAGCTCAAACTTAAGTGTAGAGAGTGTAGCAATGTGTTCCATGGCCTGGTATTGAATGATGAGCATTATGTTGTTGATTGTGGTCAACAACCCTGATTGTCTAAATAAGGTTTTGGACATTTTATTTGTTCCCATCACTAGCTGCTACCTATAATGCAATGATGTGAGTGGCTACATGGAAGAAATAACCATGAACAACTGAGGCCTACCACATTCTTGTACTTATAAGCAACCTCCTGTACAGTGTTAATTTTGAACACCCTAGCTCCATGGCACTTACTGTCAGTCCCCAAACCAATGCTAACAACATTACAGTGGTGTCAAACTGGCCTATAGCATTGTATAAATGGGGGATTTCAGCTTTCCAAGTAGACTTTGCGTAGACAAAGTCTTTGTGCTGAAATGAAGCGTTAACAGTCTGAGATAAACAAACAAGACACACAATGAACTTGCTCAATTTTTCAGCATAACTCTTCTTAAGCACTTACTGTTCAGTAAATCTGTCAGTTTTGAATGGTTTTTATCATAGCAACATTATCATGAAGTGACTGTTTCCATAATGAATGCAGCAGGGTCTGAACTTCAGTTTGTCTGTTTATGTCACGACTGGGATATTTAGGTGAATTGTTTTGCTTGAATGAGCAGGAACAGTGGACTAAGATTTGAATTCATGACTCTCTGGAGCTAGTTACATTAGTGGCCCTTTTTCCAGTTTAGTGAGTGCAACTTCCATTTGCCCAACCCTGTTTAAAAAAAAAAAAAAAAAAAACCTTTTTCAAGGTGTAAATATTTTCTCTGCTAGCTGCCTTGGTTTGGATACATTATTCTGCACAGCTGTACCTCAGTCTCCAGCTATTACTCATATTGTGCTGCAGTAACAGCTATATAAGCAATAGTTATAAACCTGAGATTGTGTTTTTGTGTATGTCATTGTTCACGATGAGCATTTGTTTGTGAATGTGTGTGTGCCTATATGTGTGCTTGTTTGTGAAAATGTTGCTGTATGTGTTTTTTTGCATTTCACGGGGTGTCTGTTTTGTTTGAATGGAGTTCTAGGTGAGTGTGATTGTGTACATGTGTGTCTTCACTCAAATTTGTGTCTCTTTGTTGAGTGTGTGTTGGAGTGGGGATTTGTGCACATAACTCTCTGTCTCTGTGTGTTTGTGGTTGCATACTGTTTGTATGTCAATGGTGTTCGTCTGTTTGTTACTGCTGACTTGAATTAGTAATATCTCAGACAGTTGGAACAGAGGGGAACACCTGGCCAATCAGTTTAATTAGGAGCTCCATGGGAGCCAGCAAGCAACTCTGTCACCATGGTGACAAGTCCATCACTTAATGTCTCACAACTGGTGCCATTTGGGTTGGGTTTTCTGATTTTCCCTGAAGCTCCTTTGCTGTGAGCAAAAGCTCATCCTTTCACTCCTCTGCACCCACAGTAGGAATCATCTGGCCATTCTGAGCAGCTGTTCTGGTCTCCTCAACTCTCTGTGCCATTTCACTGATTTTAGATGCCTTGTTAAATCCATGTTTGCATCTTTGAGAGAATGAAGACCCAGGGAAAGTGTTTGGTTGCACATACTGAGTCCTTAAAATCATACTTGTTGAGGCCATTGACTTTTTTGCTTCATCTCCTCAGGTTCCCTATGCTCATTTTAAAATACTTATTGACGTGTTCAAATTATCTCAAGCTCAATACCTTTCTCACACATCCACATGTACACACTTTATAACACAAAGACACTTAAACACACTGATTCACACAACCACACGTTTTCAAATTTCCAAAAAAAAAAAAAAACATTTAAGCACACATGCGAATAAGCACATGCTCACACACTCCCCCTATTATGCACACATATTCACACTGAGTAAGTCATACACTGACCTCATTGACAAAACTGGAATGCCTCTGCATTGATTTCTCACAGTGAGGATGCAGCTTAGCTCCACCACAGTCACTGCAGGAGCAATGTCTGTAAGCCCCACAAGTAATGATGTCATCTCAGAGGCCGTCACAAATCAATCCCCGCTGTGCAGGAATAAAGGTTTAAACATCTCCTACTGGGCCACAGCTCACTCAGACAATTCACTGCTTTTACTTCACCAAGGTATTCACACTTTGTTGCATTGCTTATAATATGCAAGATGGACACTTAGTGGTGTACATGCATTTTTTTGAGTAAGCTTCTTAAACTTGACAGTCAGTGAAGGCATGACAGGGTGTCAGCATACTCTCAGATGTTCCAGGAGGCTCATCTTTATACCAAGGTCTTGTGAATAATTGGCTGCAGGATGACAGGAGACTGTAATAATGCATGTTAATGCGTTGTGCCCTCTGATCAGACTGCCACCCCATAACTCCTGAGTCATCATCCTGTCTGAGCCCATGCAACTGGAGACTGACTAACTCTATGGGTCCACAGATGCTTCTCAGGCCCGTGTGCACATATGTGTATTTTTTGTGTGTGAAAGTATGTATGTGTGAGTACACATACGTGTGTGTGTGTGTGTGTGTGTGTGCGCGTGTGTTTGTGTGTGATTTTGTCCTGAATGTTTTCTGAGAGGTGTCCGCATTACCTCATGTACAGTGGGCCTGTTCAGTCATTTGCCTGACACACACTCACTCACGCATGAACACATGCATTCACACAGACATTCACTCACTCAAACTCCACTTTTTCCTCTCTTTCCTCCCCTCCCTCTGCCAGGCTGAAAGGGAGGAGCCCCCCACAGGTCATGTGACCTGTATATGGCTCAGAGCTGCCCTCAGGACTTAAGGGTGTCTGTCATTAACTCTGGAATTAGTGCAAGTCTCTGACCAACTGAAAGAGAGAGAGAGAGAAAAAGAGGGAGGCAGACAAACATATCAGAGATGAGGGTAGATGGAAGGAGAGAAAAAAGGAGAGCAAGAAAGAAGGAGAGAGGCAGGGTGGAAGAAACCGAGAGGTAACGTGTTGGAGAAGAGAAAGAAAGGGGCAGAGAGAGAGAACAGGAGAGGATAGACAGAAGAGAGGCAGGGAGATATACAGTGAAAGGGAAGGACATAGAGAGAGCATGAGAGAGAGAGAGAGAAAGAAAGAAGGGGGGAAGGCCATCTTTGCTCTGTAATGGACCTGTGTTTAATTAGGGGCCGGGGGAATGGCCGTTGGGCCAGGTGGTTGGTGTGAACTGTGGTGGCTGTACGTGTTTGAAGTAGCATGGGACAGCTGTGTGAGACAGCCCCCAGCCAGGCACTCACTGAGCTGGGACACACTAGAGTCCAGCTCTAAACCCAGAGATCCCGCTGACCAGCAGGATATCCGGGGACAGACATCTTTCCGGTGGAAAATGAGAGAAGCAGTGTGCAGGTACTGAATCATCCTCTCGTCCTAGCTCCATTCCTCTTTCTCTCCCTCTTTTCCTCCCTTTATCTCTGCGTCTGTCCTCGGGATCCACTCCGCTGTATGATTTAGTCTGGAGAAATAGCAGTTTCCAGGCCTTTCAGTAGAAGCTTGTTGCCTTTTCACAGTATCCTTCACATAACAGGGATTAGTGGAAATGGAAACCCTGATCGTGTAGTCTTACTGTCCATCAGACAATACTGTCCTGTCAATAAGATGCGTTTGGTGACGTGGTCTTGTGTATGTGAAATTGCAGCAAAATTACAATGATCATGGTGATGATGGTGATTGATACTGCGAGAAGAGAAGAAAAAAATTCTGGTTTGTGCTTTCAGCCTGAGTGTATGTCTTATTAGCACAGCAAGTTATGAAAAAAGCGACTTATGAAAAAAGTTATGAAAAGAAGTGGAAAAATTGCATCTACGCTGTATGTGTTCTTCATAAATTCACCATGTGATTTAGACGTAGGCTTCCAAGCCTACTGCAATATTAGTCTGTGGTCAAACAAAATTTGCCAGAGATTCCCCAGGCATGGGCATCCACGTTCAATAATGCCTTCCATTCATTACCTACGCCATGTGTTGCACAGCTTTAGCACCAGTGGATGGTAGCAGTTTGTGAATGTATTCATTTGTCAGGTGCCTTCTGGAGATCACTGCTTTCTTGTGAATCAAAATGTCCCGTCTTGCTATTGCACCAAACTATGTAATTGGAACGATTCAAAGCAGCTTACTGCAATACCAGCTGCAGAGTTAATTGAGGTTAATTTAGGCTAGCTGGGGAAATAGTGTGTTGCTCCCCGCTTGCGCATTGAATGTTTTTAAGAAAAGTCATTAATTTAGAATCCTTTGAAGTCAGCCCCTGCTGTAGTCTTTAGGGTCAGAGCAACTGGAGAGTTAAACCTCGAGCCATATATTTTAGACCTTGACTACATATTTATCATTTTTACATAGTTTGTATTTATATATGGATGTTATTTTGCAAAACTGTTATACAGGTAACTGTAAACATTAAATCATTAATTCATGTATTGAGCCTTGCTTTGTCAATGTACAGTGCACTTTGTTGTCACCTTTGGATTACAAATTCAAACAACACTATTGTTTCCCAGTTGCAGCTGATTCCTGAATTGAATGAACTCCTTTCTTTCCTTTCACTCCTTTCAGTCAAAATGCTTGCTTAAATCTGATTATTCAGTTACAGGATCAAGAGCATTTTTGTTTAATTGAAGAGCCTTGTCATGGAATTTAATTTTGAATGTAATCATGTCCTACAAATTGGCACAAAATGTAGTATTTTCCATCATGGTACATCTGTGCTGTGGTTTTCAAAGTTGGGTTGTATATTGCACTAGAGGAATACTGGCACCTCTTTTAATGTCAAGCGTGAGAATTCATTCAGTTGCTTTGACATATTAAAAATCCTTGGAATTCCATATTTGGTCTTATGTCAGGCTACCTTCAGAGCTCATTAAATATAATCGATCATTTTGTGAAATTTTGGGAAATGCACCCTTGGGCCACAATACTGCACTTTTCAGAAAGCTAGACCATGATCGTGCACTTTCAAGCAAACACAACCCTGACAGCCCCCTTCCTATCACCCATCACTCCCTGGCTCAGAATGCATCTCATCAGTCTAGAGGCTAGAGGTCTATGCTTTTCTGGCCTGTTCTCCAGCGATTTGGGGGTGCGGATGTCAGCTCAGCTGGACACTGTGACAGAGTGTCTGAGAATCCACTGCACAACCTTTCACAGCTTGGAGTCCTCTGTCTGTTTCAGGCTTATCAGAATTCTTTCGCTTGAGTTTCAGTTGGAACACAGGCATTTCTTTCTTTTTTAAGATCCACTCTCTTACAGTTGCAAGTGTTCGTGATGTTCCTGTTTCATAGTTAACTGTTCATTTTAATATTTGGTACCTTTGATTACTGTATGTAAAGGTTTTATACTGAAGTGAGTGACACTTTTTTGTGATGGAATGTCATTGTACAGATAATACTCTGGGATGTTAGGAGGTTGTGGGTGACCGCATCTACGACCAAGTACAGTTCATTTATGGTTACTATAAATACATCCATAATGGTCTGCTGTGAAGTCCAGGTGAAGGACTTTTAATTCGATTTTTCTTTTACCCTGTCAAGTAGAAGCCCTGAACTTTGGACAGAATGAGTTCAGATGCAGGCCTTTTGGATTTAAAATTGGCTCCTAAAGCAGTCTTAGAATCGGAAGCCATTAAGTGGATGTAGTACCCACCTAAAACCCAAACATTCCCTCAGTTGTCTCCCCTATTACTATATACATTGAATACCCAAAGGGAGATGTCATTCAGAGAATTGCAGTCTTTTTTCCCTGAAGCAAATCAGACAAGCTGCTGAATAGTCTGCCAGAAAGATTCCATGTCGGGGATAACCATGCTCTGCTTTTTAGTCAATTCCTGTCTCAGGATAAGTGGGCTCCTGGGCCCTCAGCAGCGATTGCAGATGTGCCAGGTAGTAGTATATTAAGGAGCTGTAGTGATAATTAAAAACTTCAGGGAGAGACCAGACCACAGACTGCTGCAGTGTGTGCGGAGGCACCAAGCTGGCTTCCACGATGGATTAAACAGTCTTGTTATGGTCCTTTATTTGAGCAATAAAAGAGGTCAGATTACAAGCTTTCTTTGTAAGTAGGCCATCCATTCACACATCATATATGCTGGGTTGGCTTCCCTAAAGGCTGTCATTGAGAGGAGCCGCACATAGCAGAATGTTATGGAATTGCCAGTGAACCTTTGGCTGTGGCTGGTGAATAGATTTGCTTTGGACCATTAGTGGCACAAAGATTTCTCTCTCTCTCTCTTTCTCTCTCTGTCACACACAAACACACACACACACACACACACACACACACACACACACACACACACACACACACACACACACACACACACACACACACACACACACACACACATACACACACACACACACACACACACACACACACATAAATACTCACACACTCTGTCTCCCTCTTATGATCACATATGCACACAGTTACAAACCACAGTTGTATTTTGTATTTACCATCTAGTATTTACCATCAGAAACTAGTATTTACCATCTGGCAAAAGACACAAAGATTAGTATTTCTTTCTGATCTGTCTTTGTATCTGTCCAGCTATGATTCTGTCTACTTGTTCATCTGTGTGCCTGTAGGCTACATGTGCAAGGGACTGTGTATCTGTGTCTACAGAAAGGCTGACTCATAGTTTTCATTAGGCCTCTTTTAGAGCACATCTGAAATGTTGATAAATTGTTTTTTCCCTGGGGAGGTTGGAGTAACACCTCAGACTCACAATGCTGAGTCAGGCAAGAGGCAGCAGCCAGTGTCTCTCACCTGAATCCCCCCTCCTCCCCAAACTCTCATCTCTACATGCAGCTGTGTAGCAGCTGTAAGTGCGGTGAGGGATATAATAGGTTTGATCACAGTACCTGTGACAGGCACCCCCTGTTGTCTCTCAGCGCTGTTCTCTCCTGGTGCAGGTGAGCGTACAGGTTTGCCAGTGCGAGGTGCTATGTCCCTGTTGAAGATGGCATCATGCAACATGTCGTTGATTGATGTGTCCGGAGATGTCCGCTGCCTGTGCAGCGCCTGCTCTGTGGCTAACTGGATCTGACAGGATCTCAATTGAAAGTCAGATAGGGACTGAGGCAGGAGTTTGCAGGTGTAAAGCTGAGTCTGCAGTGTGTCGGTGCTCACACTGTGTCCAGGATGGCAGGGTCGGTCAGGGTGAAAGGAACCGGGGTATAACCAGGACGCTGGTGGTTTCAATCCAAGGTTGGGTTGCTGCTGCAATAAACGTTGAGCCAAATGATGCCCAAATGGACTCCAAACATTTAATTCTCACTTCCTGAAGTCAATATATAACAGATGGATTATTATATTACAGATACTACATTGTGTATTATAGATGCATAAAGTTGATACAGAAATGAAGGGGATTACTTTTCCAACATTCAGCTACGTTCTGTTGCAATCTCTGAGTAGTTCTTCAGGCAAAACCAGGAAATAAGTTTGGCTGAGGTGTGACATAAATAACTCATATATTCTTTAGTTGAGTGGGAAATTTTTATGTCCCAGACATGGCCTGTTTTGTCACTTCATTGTTATTTATGAAATTTCTACAAATGAATTTACTTGTGTATGATTTTTGCAAGGAGGACCATTTTCAAATCGAAGGGGAAAAAACCAGCAGCAGACAACAAAAAGAAAGATGCAAATGTTCTAAAACTTCCCCATTCCAAAGCCCAAGTGGCCTGCTGCACTGCTGCGGCCTGGGGCGTGTTGTCTGTCTCATCTCCCCCATATGTGTCTCCTGGAGGGGAGCATGGGGGATGCGGGTGTCAAAGTTCAACCAAAAATTGCAGCAGGGACCCGATTGAGCACTTTGTAATGCACAACAGTAACACGCATGGCAGTCCACCCTGGGGTTTATGGCATTTTCAAAAGGAGGCGCGACTTGAAACAAAGCTGTGTTCGTTTCACATGGCAGGGATGGTGTATTTCAGTGTAACTCGGGGGACTCATGTCTTCACTTTCAAAGGTGGGGAGATGCTGTACACAATCACACATTTTTGTGGGGGAAAAAAAAACAAATAAAAAAAACAAAACAAAACTTTTAAGAGGATTAAGGGCTTAGCCTACTCTTAAGCTATTGGTCGCATGGGCAATTGTACACTCTTTCGGTGAACGGAGGAGCTTTTCTGGAAAAAGAAAAAGAGGAAAAAAGTGAGAGCAAGGACTAATGGAACTTTGAAAGTGCTGAGTTGCTGAGGTGTATTTAGGATCTGGGCGAAGATAAGGCGATAATATTTATCCCGTCAACTGATGGTCACGCGTGGGGTCCAAATGACCCCAATCTTGGTACACAACCAGTCTATTGTTCACACACCAAACCCCTTCCTCTCCACAGCTCTCAGGTTTTAAATTCTGATGCTGTCAAATCTGATTGATGGAGACTAGGCTGAGCTCAGCTCTTTTGACTGAGTTGATGGGAATGAGAAAGCAGTTACTGTAGAGCTCTGACCTTAGAACACTGCTGCTCATGCTGTATCCAGGTAATGACACTGTAAAATATTCAACATTAACTCTGAGGGTTTATATCAGTCTATTAGGTGATTATGTGTACTGTGTCCGAGTAAAATGTACTCTGACAGAGTTGCTTCAATGCTGAATGCTCTTTTGTGAAATTGACCCCCATGAAAGAGGCACCTCAAACATATTCATGAGCTGACCATAGTCAGACTGGAATATTGCCTTTGTCTTATAGTTGCATCTTTGGTCTGATTTTGAGCGGTACAGTCAGAGATAAGTCCTTTAAGCAGCTACCATTTGAGTGGAGTTGTATTGGAATTGGAGGCCTCATCCAGGATGTCAAAGAAAAAATAAGACCAGGAAGCACCTGCCAGTGCAGTGTACCAACAGAGGCAAGTAGGATCTTACTTGAATAGGTCACGCCACTGTACATTTTTAAAAGCTGTAATTTCTCTCAGAACAGACCCGCGAGCGTTTGTGAGTGCCTGGTTGAACAAGTGTGCCTCCTCTCACTTAACTCACATGGTTCACCTCAGCTGAACTCTCCCATCACACCATGCACTTCATTTTCAGTTTATGACATCATATCTGACTGCTCATACAAGAGTTTCGCCATGCTCAGTGACAGCAGCACATAAATTTGTTGAGGAACATTTTAATGAGCACCCCTTTTTTAACCATAAATGAATTCTCTTCTCTGTGATTGCAGTAGATAGCATACAGTAAAATTATACAAATGCTCTGATCTTACTTTATCATTGTTAAGACCTTATAAGTGTTTCTGTGCAGAGGAATCAGTTTTAATCCTAGATGATCCCCATTTCACTCATGTTGTACATGTACAATTTTGCATGTGACAAATAAATCTCTTCAATATCTAATAATGTTTTGGGTATACCCTGGATCTGTGTGCCAGACAGCAGTCAGCTTAGGGGTTGTGGGGGTGTGTTGATGAGTGGTAGAGAGGGGGAATTCCCATCCTGGTTCTTCACAGCAGGGGCTGTCATCCAACTGATGGGTTTAGTAGTGGACATATGGGTGGGGGAGTGGGAGAGGGGGACTTTTGCTCGACCTATATCTTCTCTCAGCTAGACTTCCAGCAGATAAGGGACACATGACAGAGAGACAGGCCACCGTGGAGAGAGTCAGGGGATACACATAAGTCCCTGCAAGGAGGTGAATGAAACATTGGGCATGGTTTACCCCTGACCTCCCCTATTTTAGGCCACAGCCCCAAAGTTTGGGTTCAGTCTGGGGCTTGCCCTCGCTCATGGATCTGAGGGCAGCCTGGACCACTTTAGTCGCTCTGTTTAAAAGGAGGGATGCCAGTAGAAATCACAGACCACAGTCTGGGCCGGGGTGAGTTGTGAATGTTTGTGGTGGTGGTCTAGCTTCAGCTTCCACCCCCAGCCCTTCCAAATTGCTAGGTAAATATAGAAGGCATTGTTTTTTAACAGAGCTAAAAAATGGATAAAGGCATGCTCAAGATAAAAACTTTTGAAGCTCTCATTTGTGGTGTGAATGTGTGAATGAGAAAATTTCAAAGAACTGCTGGGAAGGAAAAAAAGCCTAGCTTACCCAGCAAATGAAACTGAAAAAAAAAAAAAAACTTCAATCAAAAACCAGAAGTGACTGGGCACTCTGGACTTACTTCTTAATGGATTCATTAGCAGATCTGCACAGGAAAAGACAGAGCTGTTTCATGTCCACCAGCATGTAATAAAATTTTGGTTTGGTCCTGCTGCTGAAACCATTGCTGGATTTAATGACAGGACGTGCCAAATCTTCTGGTTGGAAAAGCCTGACGCTTGAAAGAGGCAATGGCATGAGTAATTGCCCAAGGTCTTTAACAGAAGGGTAGAGTTGGCTATCCGGGTCCTGCCTGTCGCTTTACAGCCTCCCCTGTCCAAGGCCTCTCTTAGAAAACGCTCAACAACAGGAGGCTTCGTTTCTCTATGCCCTGACATCAAAGTTCTCATGCACAGCAGGCAAGGGGTTAATCCTGCTGTTGCGTGTCTGGTGCTCTTACCTGAGGCTGAAATTGATCGGTGACATAATTACATTTCCTGTCTGGAGTTTAAATTCAGAGTGTGCTGAGAAGTGATTTTGAAGAACAAGCTCTGCTTCAGTCTGCTTCTTCTGGCTTTTTTATGTTTTTTTTTTTTTCACCATACGTCATTTAGGCTAATCAAGATTTCCAAAACAACATACTTTCTATTGTTTCAAGAATAGGGTCAGTGTAATGTAAATACAAAACTAAGATCTACTTTAACTATTCAGTCTTTTTGTCTGTTCCCATTGAGTAATGACAGAACTTTGTCATCACAATTTAAAGCATTTCTGAAAAATCCTCTTGACTCATCCTGACTTTTTTATATGTGCAGTGAAAGTGAGTAATTTGACTACAAGTTTCCCAAAAAACATTTTCTCATGTGCAATGATGTGCATTTTAGCATAACTGAGGATGTAACATAGTTATCTTATTCATGCCGAGCAAATGAAGAGGCGTTACTTTATCAAAGAAGTCATGTGTCACTACTTTGTGCTTTGGTTCCATGAGTATTTCTTTGGGTAAAATAAGGAAGTGAGCTCAGCTGGAGTGGGCCTTTAAGAGGGTATTGGAATAATCAAAATGCCATCACTGATTATACTCACTCGCTGATAGCATTCAGCAAGATATACAGTGTGAATGAGTCATCATTTTGTTTTGTACACAACTTGCCAAGTGATTAACAAATTAAACATTTTATTGTCTGTATTGACTGAATAAGTAGTATTGTTAGTGCTTGTGCAACCACCATGTTTTTGTAAGCATAATGCTTTGGAGTACATAGTTCACTATTTAACCTTCATGAGAATTTGATACGGTATTTGATTAAATATCACCACAAAAATGTGAAATGGCATTACACACTCAAAATAACTTCTTCCCCCCTTGGTAATTGCTCTGGTAAACAGCCTCAGACATTTGTTAGAATTTAGAATCACTGCACCATCAAAATGCGATTATTTGGGGGTAATTATCCGTGGCATTCCTATTTGTGATGTTCCACCACATAAATCACAGTAGAAAATGTGGTGGGAATTAATTGAAAACTCGGGGTCCTTTTAAAGACGCCGCTGATTCAAAAATAAAAGCGCAGAGTTGCTCCTCCATAGATTTGCATTGCCATGTCTTGCACACTTGAAGGAAAAGTGATTGAACTCCTACTCTTATCTCTGTGTGCAATATTGTAATTTGCTGGTATAAATTCATGTAGATAAATTCATTGAAGCCTGAGGACATTGATAATTCTGCAGGGTTCAAAAAGCACATAGGTTGGTTGTGTAGAGGCAAACCATTAACCATCTCGTTGGACATTCCAAGCATTCATCAATCTTGTGCAGATTTACGCAGCTTGACATGTTACAGTGAGCCCATATTCGCCCTTGGCATTCATTTTCAGACAGTTCATTTAACCTTCAGTTGGTTAAAAATGCATATCTAACTCACTTATCTCTCATTCACACACCTTTAAGCACATCTTCTTCCAGCGTGTCATTGACAATAGTTGTTACAGCCTGAATGACTGACCCTTCCTCTAGCCTACACTGTAACACAAAATGTGAGCTAAAAACTTCCTGATGTCAAAGAGGGGTTTGTTACGGGAGAGTTCATTGCTGTGGGTGTTGCATACCATAGCTTTGCACATTTGCAGATTTGTTTTACTGTAACAAAAATTGATCTGTGAGATACCAAACTTTACATGAGAGTCAGAAAATTGAGGGCCAAATTTGCTAAGGAATAGTGAAGCGCAAAAAATATTATGGAATACTTAATTGGCCTTAATTGGCCTCATTTGCAAAATCTCCACCCTGTTTTGGTTCCTTTATTCCAAGTATACATATGCATGAACAGATTTTACTATGTATCAAGAGAAAAGTCGCAAAGTGACGTAGTCACCTCAAATTTGATCTTAACAGCAGTTTTAATTGTTATGAAAATTTTTATTTCAGCTGTTTAGTAATTCACACAAATACTGAGACATTTTAGCAGCTGCTTTTACACCTGAAAAGCAGTCACAATCCTTTAGTAAATCTGGCCCTGAGTGTTTGCACCAATAATAATGTGAATGAGATAGAAAAAGAGATACTCTGTGCAAATGCAAGGTATTTCCCTGTCCCCCTCTACATAACAAGAGCTTTATAGAAGTGTGAAGTCATGTTGTATTGAGAGTGTGTGTGTTTTGCTGTGCTCAAACACAAGCCATCCCACAGAACCTGAAACAGAGATATGGGATTAAGTGTGTGTCTGGCAGAGGATTGTACAGGCCTGCAGTACATAAAATAATGGATATGTCTGAGAAAACATTCTGCTGAAAATAACACACATTCATTTTATATTATTATATATCACCTCATTTTGAACACAAACAAACTCAAACAGATTTCCAGTAACAAGGTGGCGTTCAGAGCCATTCATTCTAGGGATGCTTTGCCCTAAAACATTATGAAAGTTTTCACATAGAACTTATAAATACAAGTCTTCTCAGAGGTATTTCAAATACAAATTACAAGGACCAAATGAGAAGTACATGTCTTTTTTTAACTGAGTTGGGGTGCAACACCATAGAAACCCAGGAGAATAATGCAGAAAGTGTAGTTTCCTTTAAAATCCTTGAACTAAAACTAAAACAAATAACAATTAATACAAATCTGCATGCTTAACAACCTTTTCTATGGATAAGAGCAGAACAGTGCCCCTAGAGGGCACAGATTTGGGTACCACACTGGGACACATCAAAAGATCAAAGAGCCACAGGGACTCCTGCTGCTCAGGGGTCATGTCAGTGCAGCAATATATTAATGTGTTCAGGATGTGCTTTGTGTACCCTTTATCTCCTTAACTGGAGCCTTTATTCACATGCTTTTGCCTGCTAATTTGATGTCTGACAATTTTCTCAATTTCTGCCCCCATCAATATTTTCACATAATGATTTGATAATGAAAATTCCTGTGAATGTAAATTTAAGAAGTAAGTTTTTAAAAAAGAAATGGGTGATCTCATGGTGAAAAATGTGATTTAATTGAATAATGTTGTTCTTGGTATTATACTATGCCACTACATTGACTGCACCGTGTTTATATCAATGAGGCATCATTCCTTTGCACAGTCAGGATTAATGCTGGTCCCTAGAAGCAGACTAGTAGCAGTGCACTCAGAGCACAGTCAGCACCAGACCCTGCACATGCTCAGACCCAGCAGAAGATCAAAAAAGAGCAGAAAGAATCTACCTGAAATATCACTGGGCATCACATTGTGGTACAAAAAAAAACTTCATTTGCATCTCACAGAAAAGCTCTCAGCACTGAAGTGAAACTAACAAATTAATAAATAGGCAAAATGATTCCAAATAAGGGGAATTAGCGTAAATATCACTTGGCATGACAGCCATTTTGGAAAGGTCCCTGCATCAGATTCACCGCGGCCTGCATCTGGAGTCTCCAGTGCAGTTAATTTGGTGACACGCCCCACACAGCCGTGAAATTGAGTGTCAGCATCACACCTTAATGCAATATCACTCTGGCTTTAATCTCACGATTTTGAAAGTGCTGTCTCATCTCGCGCCACATCATGGGGAAGACAATGACAGTTTTATCTTATTTTGTTGAATGTAAATGCGCCCAGAGGTGTTTTTCGCTGAGTCTGAGATGAAAGCAGCCGGGGGGTTCCTCGGTTATTGAAGTCGGGCTCTGCGCGGGGACTCAATCGGGCCGAGGCTTCAGAACGTCTCTCCATGCCATCAGCTACCCATCACATTCCTGTGATCCCAGACTCTCTGAAGTTCCTGGGGATCTATTGCAAGGTCAACAGAGGTGGTATCAAGAGGAGGAGCTTCACAGAAATTTCCTGTTTTTCATCTTCAAGGCTGTCTACCAGTTTATCTGTAAAAAAAATCCGTAAAAAAATTAAACCATAAAACTATTTACTGTTCCAACAGTCAACGGACTTCAGATCTGCTGAAAGTTCACATGTATCTGAACTAGAGATAAATAGAGAGAGAGAAAAAATATGGCTTAATCTTTTTTGTTCAGCAAGATAGTGTTTCTGTTACATTGCTCAGAGATGACCAAATGACCAAATGAGTATTTTGTCCTGGGCCTGTCTTGTTTCTTTCAACTGTCCTGGTTTTGAGTGGTGACATATTTGTATGTGTTCTCCTTACTCCATCACTTCAAATCATGTTGCCAATATTTTACATTTGCTCAAGTGTGTTTATTGATAGGTGCCTGTTAAATCCTGTCCCTCTTGTTGTGGTTGTGACCCAGTGTCTATGTTTGACAGGATGGAAGAAACAGTGAGGAGCTTACTTCAGAACCAGGGAGTGCTGGAGCACACTGCCATGGACACTGTGGACCTCATGAAGGCCTACAAGGTACATATATAAATACATATGAATATACATGGGATCCCTCCAAGAGAGAGAACGAGAGAGAGAGAGAGAGTTAACACACAAGATATATAAACCTGATTCCCAATAAAAGATTATAGATTTTTCGAAGCACAAAACATTGTGAAAGTTTGTTGCTATTCTACCCTCAGATCACTGAAGCCTTGCAGCTGATCCTTATTTAGTCATGTGTGAGGCTGGCAATCACAGAGTTGTCACAGCAACCATCGCAGTTGCCATGGTCATATTCCCAGGCATAAACAAAGTCCCTCAGTGGGTGTGAAGTGTTGCTTGAGAGTGCTAAGATGGCACATAGCCTAGGGAAGCTAATTAGAAATTAATGATTTGAATGTTGAAACTGCACCCTAATTAACCTGGGGAAGACTTATGTGAACATTTTGGCTGTATTGGTCTGTCTGTCTTGGAGGACTGTGTATCTCTGTTTTTTAAGGTGACTGGGTACACCTGGTAAAATAAAGGATATACATGATGAGAAATCTAAATTTATATTGATTATCAAAGGGCGCAAGGACATTTAAAGTATACAGCCTACATGCATTAGTGATAGTAGTAGTTGTAGTGTTTAGTAGTGCATTTTGGTGTAATAACTATAGAAATACCACATTAAATTTATATATTTATCAATAAACCACAAAACTCAATTCCCTGGTTGATTATTGCATATACTTAAATGGAAACACATAATTAAAGATTATTTAAATAACTCTACATCATACACAAACACACACAGCAAATCCACTGCAAAACTACCTTGCAATCAGCCACACATTTACATATTCAATAGCTGTTGTGGTTATGGTAATAATATGTTGTACTGTTATAGTGCACGAAAAGGCACAACTTTCTTTTCCACAAGTGAATTTTTGTATGCAGTCACAGTTGAATACTACGTTTCAACAGCCCAATAAATTATACATAGCAGTCCTGTGTGTGTCAGAGAAACCTGGCAATCAGGCATAAATAAGTACTTTTGTATCCTGGGAGGTTTGGATAAGGAGAGGATATGAATAAGAAGGATATGGTAGACATGCTCACTGTTGAACATGAAGGGGTTAATGAAATCACTCTGCACATTAAATAGCACAGTGCAGCTTAATTAAAGGGAACACCTTCTCTGTCAATCCTTACACTAATTGTTTGTTTGAAAGTAATTGAGATTGATCAAAAAACTGCCATACAGAGTGCTTTGCTTGATTTATTTGTGGTCATGGCACCCTATGACCATTCCTTCTGCACAGCCAGGCTGACCACAGTTCCTCTGAACCCCTGAATCCAGTCCCACAATGCACTGTAGTTTCAGCATTTGTGGACACCTAACAATTAATACATCTTTTTGCTGTATTTCTGTCAGAAGATGCAAATGAGAGGGAAGTAAGGAGGTAAAAAATATTGCTGGTCATTAAAGAATGATGGGGGGAGGAAGAAGTGGGGGGGTGGAGTGGAACATTGTATTACACATGCAAATTAGCCTCAAGTCCTAATGCATATTTAATTAGCTGAAATATCACAGGGGCTTTTAAAGAGGGCTGTGGGCCCCACTGGGGCTGTTAGTGTCATCCTGGGACGTGGTTGGGAGACGTGAGGGGAGATTTAGGGCGTCTGCCAGGCGTGATTATTTAAATGACGGTTTTAAAAGGCATAGCGCCCAGGCCTTAATCAGCCTGAGTGGATTATCAGAGACGCTGGCTGCAGTCTGACAGCCGTCGGCTGGGTGGGTGACCTCACCAAGTCCAAACCAGCCGCCGTGGCCGAAAACACCATGCACCCGCCAGTCACAGTCCACATCTTTACCATGGAGGTTAAATAAGGCATAACTGGGATAGTTCCATCTATTTCAGGTTGCATATTCACTGGAATGTATCAGGAGTGAGTGAAGCAATTGTAACATAAACATAATTAGGATTTAATTTCAATATAAAAATAAAAAATTAAAACATAAGTACACACAATGGACCAGAGTAGCTTAATATCGGAGTAACTTATTATCATAATATACTGTCAAAAATGAATTTCAGAATTTCAGTGGGGGTATCTCATGTGCCATCTAGTGGTGAGTGTTTATGAACAGAAGAAATAAATAGCACTGAGACTATAAGGTAAAAAACAAGAAATACACATTGTAAATGAATGTGTTTTAAGTGCCCTTTTTTGTTGGATCAAGCCTGTAATCATAGTAGTGCTGTAACACAGCTACATAGACAAGAGCTGCATAGATTGACGCCCATCTATTTAAATGTTTAGTATGCTTTAAAAATAGCATTGAGTGTACTATGCACCAGTTTTACATGAAGGTATTGTAAAACATAAGTCAAATACAATGGTCATGGTCAGCTAATTGAATCTGAGTGAAGTGAAATTAAAAATAAATATAAAATATCTGTGAATTTTTGAAAACAATCCACCAACATAACACAGTAATGTGTCATGTCATGAACAACTCAATAGCTTTAATTTCTTAGTGATACATCACATAACATTAAACAGTAGCTGTCAAGGTTAAGATTTGTCCTCTTCTGTTGAAAGAGACCATATTAGAGGACAGTTTCAAAGATGTCCTGCTGTGATGGCTTTCCAAATGAAGACCATCTTTATTTCTTATTGTGAAATAGTTTGTAAGTAAGATTCAATGTTTTTCTTTTTGTCCTCCCCTATCAAACTTAAGATAAAATATATACTACATTTACATGAGGGGCAAGACTCCTTTTAATGCATTAAATACTGCTTTGTGGAACGGGACTCATCCATCACTGTTGCTAGCCATGAAACGAAACACAGTTTTACAGTGGAAGGCATAATCACACTTGACAATTAACTGTCGGTTAGAGAGCTGAATGAAAAATGTTGGGAGGTGTGCAGTCATATATCAGCTGACAGCCACTGAGGGCACCCAGGCGACCCGGTGAGGGAAAGAAATGCATTATCAAAAATGACTCTGAAAATTCTTTGGCAACTGCTGGCCTTACTGCTTGCCTCTTTTAGGACCTGCTGGTTGTATTGCTCACCTTATACTTCCTTCTAAGTTGTTGAAATGTAGCAATTGGTTTTGAAAATAGGGTTTTTTTTACTCTCCCCATGAGATAAATTGATGTGAGCTTTTGCAGGTAGATCCTTTGAGCTTAGCTGAAAGCTACTTAGATGTACATACAGGTTTAATCTCATGATCCTACATTAGTGCACAAGGCATTTTTTTATAATGCCTATCAATACTGCATATTGATTGGTTTGTGGTGGCCAGTTGAAGATGTTATTAAACCATAGGGCATATATATCTTCTTAATGACATGATTGTTCATTTCAGCAAAGGCACAATGAAGCATTGAATATGTATTAATATTTGGAGCTCCATTTTGATGAGGCAAATTCATCACACCTGGAAATGTAGCTGTCAATGTAAATTTAAAGGTTTGTCACTTTTACTAAATCTGTTTTGGATTTTGAGGAAATGCATGTCCATGGGCTTACTGTGGCACTCTTTCTTTATCAATCAAGTTTCTCTATAATAAATTTTATTATGTGGTCTCAGATGAGGTGTCTTTAAAAAGTTACATTTTCAAGTGACTGCTGTAGGGCCACCAAGTGTCCATCTGGGACAAATGCATTGGTCATTTGGAGTAGCCCTCTATCAATGTGTCAGGTTTACTGAAAATTAGGTAGTTTTGTTTGAGCTGGAAAAATGTATATCACCAATGTTGTAGCTGTAGTACAAACAGCAGTAATGATAATAATAAATCGATGGTTCCTATACAACACAACTATGGGCATGCTTATTTGAGAGGTATCAACTTATTCCTGCTTCATCGTGATTGCTTTGTGATATGATGTGTCATTTTTATAAATTTTAACTGTGATTTATATCTGGACTCTTGGTTAGCACTGCTGCAGTCAACTTCATCATATCTAATACATTTTTAATAGATCTGAGTTTTTCTCTCTTTTGTCCAGTGAGGATCCAGTACTTTATAGCCTCTGCTGCTGTATGCTGTGTACTTCACCATCTGTTTAAATCCCCATCTGAACTTTTTCCGTACTTAGAGCTGTGGGGAGATGGGGGTCAGTGGATGAAGTGATCCTCCTTCCTATTCTTTTTTATAAAAAAGAATGTGGTGATATCATCATTCACAGGGTGCAAAAGACAAAAATTAGGTGGATCATGCTTTCAGATTTCTGTCATCAAATAAAACAACGGCTGGCACTGCCATATGTGAGTGACAGTGACAGTTTTAGTCAGGAGTTGTCACTTGTCAGCTGTGGATCTTTGCATTCCTTGGAAATGTCACGGGAAGCGTTGTGGAATACAGCAGATGGCATTCCGTATCCTCCTCTTTGGCTCTTGAACTAATCATGCTCTGTGAGCACAGTGCACTGGCCACTGATTGGGACCATCGGCGAGTCCACAGGCATGCGCATGGAAGGGGCAGTGTCTGTGCTTATCTCCCACTATGTTTTGTTGTGTGTGGAGAGTCCCAGCATTTACTAGGGGTGGAAGAGACACACATCACCCAAGACATGCCAGGAGTGCCCAAGGTCATTTCAGTCAGCAAGAAAATGGTTGAAACGTGAAGAAGAAAATTAGGGATGTTTTAAACTCATTAGTGTTGAATCCATCTCTCTCTGTCTCTCTCTCTCTCTCTCTCTCTCTCTCTCTCTCTCTCACACACACACACACACTCATACAGGATAAACTCTCAGAGGAGGTGAGGAAACAGCGGGAAAGCCTGGAGAAGCCAGGTCCGCCGGAGGCTGAGGTAGAGTTGCAGAGTGACAGTGACGCTGATGGTGATGGTAGCGGAGCGGAGGGAGACAAAGACAAAGAGAGCAAGCTTCTCCTGGAGAGACTTCGTGCCCTAGAGGTAAAGCAACTTTAACCATCACCCTCCTCTTCCTCCTCAAACAGTTCCTGCTATTCCTCTATTTTGTCTTGTCTGCTTTGACTGCCACCATCTGGCTTCCCTCTGCCATGGCTGAGTGTGACAGTCTATTAAACCCAACCCTAGTAGTCCTTTCATATGGAAAATAGGCGTGGTCCAGAGGGGAGCTGGCAGGAGTTAATTCCCCGCTGCCTGGAGAATGAGTCTTATACTTTCCCTTTTCCGTCTCTGTCTTCGTCTCCCCCAGTCCTTTGAATCCCTGCAGAACACTGGCTCAATTGTCCCAGCTTAAATCATTCTCATGTCAGAAACGTATTAAAAGTCATTATTCCTGATTCTTTCCAGCTGTAGCCATCAGACAGAACTCCTTAGATCTCCAATAGCATTTTAATTCTGTCTGAATCCATTAAAGAGATTCAAACTAATTACACTTGGGGCCCATGCAAGTCAAATACCAATTACAAAGCCAAGGTCTGTAATGTCCAAAGACTCCCTGCTCAGAAAAAGAAACAAAAACCAAAACAATAACAATCCATGTATCCATAGGCCCAATGCATGATATGCTGTACAGCCAGAATGGCAGCCTGCCTGAAAGGGATGGAACCGCAGTGCATTATGGGTAGGAAAGGTCAGCCATCGGGCAAAGAGTGAAGGCAGTCAAACGTCATTGCCAAACCTGTCTGTACACTGTGGACAACCCTTGCACAATATTACTGCCAATAGTCCCAGAATCAATCTTCGCAAACACCCAGGGACATTAACTACAACACTGACACTAATGGCGCCTTGAGGATAATTAGAACAAAGTGCCGGTAATTGCATGTTGCCTCACGTTATCTCGCAGGGAGTAAATCTCGCCTGGCTGCCCGGAGAATCTGTGAGGTAAGAGACTGTTACTCAGGCGCTACATATTCAATGACTTTATCAAACGTTATCTTCCACTTTTGGAGTCTATGTTGCCGCATCAGTGATGAATGCTGGCTTTGGCAAAGCAACAGAAACAGAGGAGGGGTAATACATCACTGCCTTTGAGCTCATGTGTAAACTGCATCCACATTACTTAGGAATTCCAGCATCTTCTCCTCTGTCAGACAAGTACAATCCAAAAATACAGATAGCAGCCTAAAAATGGTGCAAACTTATTAAATCAGTCTGAAAACCCATTTGGCCATTCTTATTTATTTATTTTTTCTTCATAAAAGGGGGATGTGCATATTTTGAAGGTTCATATAGGAAACATAAACACAGTTGTAGAAGAAGTGGTAGTGGTTGATTGATGGTAGGGGGTTGCTGGTACATTCTTCCCCCAACAAACAATCCATGATGAGTTTGTAATTCCAACCCCCAGCCACTATGTGATAAAAAGTTTAAACTTATTCCAACTCAGTGCTGAGAGGCATAAATGGTCTGAACCAGGAAATTAGAGGAAGTGTTGGCAAATGCATTTGAAGCATATGTGCATTTGCAGTGTTGCAGTGGAGGCCGGGTTGCCCGCAGCACCCTCACAGTGTTTGTGCGCATTGTAACTCCTCTATGGCAGTGGTGCTCAGCTTCAGTCCTTAGGCACCTCAGCATACGCTGATTTTCATATTCTTCACAGTTCATTTAGAAAGACGTTAAATGTCTAAATGTATTAGATTATAAACTAAGAGGTGACTTAGGGCCTAACAGGAAAAGGCACAGACACCCGGATTCTCATTTATAACAATATGCTTTAATTAGCAATTAAATGTTACAGTGTGTCAAAACCTGGAAGATTTATAAATACTGAAATATATAATGTATAAATATCTCAATTGTAAATCACCCTCACCACGCTTATCAATTTGTGCAACATGAACAAATGCTACAACTGAAATCCATTAACTTTAACCATTTTGTGTTGAAAAAGCCTAAGCCAGTAAACCTAGATCTTTGTATTTTATTGAATATGCATTATACAGTCATGGCAGTACAAAAACAAAAAAAAAAAAAAAAAATTTGTCAGAGTAAATTATTAAGTTGACTTAGGCCCCTGGGCACTGAAAATTTGATAAATAATAAACAGTGGAAATAGAAATGACCCAAACATATAATGTGTTTGTAAGTTTAAGGAAGAAAATTAGTCATTAATTTAAACTAATTTGTTCATCAACATGTCAATGTTGGCAATAACAAAAAACAACATACTTAGGGTAACACTTTTAGAGTTTCCTTTCCAGTCCTTACAACGTCCCATCGTTTTTATAAGACTATCTTATTACTGCAGTGTTCTTAAAGATACACTTGGGAGAGAGCACATGAGTACTCACTCTCCTCCAAAATGAATGCTCCAAGGCTCCCTCCCACTATAGCCTAGGCCAAGTCTACAGCTGTACTGTATGCCAAAATGTAGGGTGCATCCACACAATGGAGCACTGTCTGACCAGGATTAGTCACCCAGGAGTCCCATAGACTACAATTCTGTTGGTATTGAGAAAGAGATGCTGGGAATGACCACAATGCCTCCTGAGAAAATCTGGGTTGGCACTGCAGTAGATGGGAAGCTTCCAACTTGATCCAACCACTCGGCCAGCTCAGCAAGGCCTGGCAAGGGAAGGGACACGTCCACAAATGGCTCTCTCTCTCAGAATGCAAGACAACTCTTTGCAATGGCCAGATCTCATACCTCCCTCCCCAATACTCCAGCTCCTGTAGTGAATCTTTGAGGCCAGGGATTTACTCTGTTCCTTTGCCAGGTTGATTCAATGATTGGCCATAGAGACAGAAAGGGAGAGGAACAAGCTCCTCTTTAGTTGGCCCCGGTTTGCTTTCTTATGTGACGCTGTCAGAGAAAGTTGCATCATCTCTAAAATGGCTGTAGTTCAATGATCTATGGAATGTAAACCATTTTGTTTGATGTGTTAGTTTTGCTTGTTCAATAAGGTGGGTTGTTTATGCAGTTCATTGAGTTCAAGTGAGTCAGTTTATGTGGTTTCCCAAGTTCAGGCAAGTCGCTTTATGCAGCAATGTTGAGTTGGTCTTTGTATTTCCCTTAGCTCAAGTGAGTTGATTTATATTGTTACTTAGACATTGGTGACCTAATAAGTTTCACAAACATGACTGTTTTGCTTCATAAAGATCACAGAATAGGCAATAGGGGTTGTATGATTTAATGTAGTAAGATGTTTCCATTTTTGATCTTGAAATACATTTTTATTAGATATATTACTAACAGTACAATATGGAATCTAATGACTATTTCTTACTATTTTAAGAAAGTTACATTACTATTTCTTTGAGTTACATGAGTTTTGGAAGTGTTAAGCAATATTACATGTATAGTTATTATTTAGTAATATTTTTAATTCATTTTTATTTCACATTTCATTTTTATTCACAAATGAAAATCATAATGTCAATGTCATAATGTCAACACACACACACACACACACACACACACACACACACACACACACACACACACACACACACACACACACACACACACACACAATTTGAGATTTCTATGAATTAGTTTAATTTTTTTTCAATTATTTATATTTCTGTTACATTTGTCATTTACATTTAAGTTACCAATTGGGATACATTAAACTGCACAATTATTGGCAGTAAAATAAGATAATGTCTTGCTTTAGAAAAGGACCAACTGTGACTGTGACTTCATGGACACGGAACTCTTCACAAGCATATGAATGTCCTGTTTTGTCAACCTTAATGAGCAGGGGGTGTAGTGGAAATGCACTGAAGTATGGCCAAACTGAACCTCATTTACAGAGGAAGTCAACAATGAAATATCAGTTGCCCCTTTGATATTTGAAAGCGGAAAAAGCACTGGAAGCACAATGACACAGGCACACATGCTTAAAAATATCTGTAGCCCCCTCCAGTTAATGATATGCCAGCATGTGAAAGAATAGTGTTGAAAGGCCCAGTTGGAGAGTGGAGAACCTCTCAGTGTAGTTTGAGGGTGTTTGGCAGAAGTCCATCTCTTGTGGACTCCTTCCTGGTGATGCCTCATTCATGCCCTGTAAATTGTTCATTGTTGGAGGTTTTGTTGCTTGCATCGTTAATGATCTGCAAAACAAAAGTTTCTGTGTGTTTGATGAGAACAATTTGAAAAAAAAAACAGCATTAAATGGTCAAGTCCAGCATCAAAGGCCAGCTTTTTTGATGACCATATCAACTCAGGAATTCCTGGCTGATTGTGTAATTTCAGGCAAATGTGTACATACAGACCATGCACTCTGCTGATTTTGTTAACAAGATATTTTCTCATTAGCACACCAGTGATATCGACGCTTAGTTTAACAGGATGTATGAAAGATGATTTTGATTTCTTTTCGATTTTTTAGGCCTGGAGTGAGAACAAAATATTTCTCATATTGCCTTGACCCATATTGCTAATCATTTATCACAAGCCTGCTGCTCCAGTGGCCTTATTCGATTTGCAAGGCAAAAATGCCAACTTGGCATAAGTTGTTTCTAACAGTGACACTAATTACTGTAGGTGGGTCAGAAAAATGTAACTGGAAACATAGCAGCTTTGACTGGCAAAGATATGCATAGGCATAATATTGGAAGTGTAAAGATTCACTCTGTTCTGCTGTGACATATATAAAAGACAGAGACTGGGTCACAAGGCATTGTCAGGCAGGTAATCAGTGAGTTTTCTGTTGCATGCAGCAAATCTCTGTGTTTGTGTTGAATCTACTGACATTCCACCGTAGTATGGCAAGCAATCTCATTCCAAGTTAGGTATATAATTTACTGGCAGACTTCCTCAGTGCAAGCCTCTGTTGGAGTATTCATCCACGGCTTGATGCATCATAATCTGCTTCCGTCTGCCACCCGAGGATTCTCCCCAAATGAAAATGGATTTCATTTAGCTGTTGGAAATAATGGACCTCAGCCCTCTGCATTTATTAAGCCTCTAATGAGGCTGTTATCCAGGAGAGTAGCTGTAAATTAAATTTGAAACAATATTTTCCTCAGGAGCTCACCCAAAAGAGAGACCATGTTCAGGTCATACGGATTAGATGCACCCAGATATGTACATTGTTTGCATTGTACATACAAAAGCAAAACCTTTTGTGTCTTATTTATAATTTTTCTTCCAGAAATAGCCACTTAGTATATAGGTCTTAATGCATCCTGTTCGAATGTGTCTGTAAAGGGATCTATCTGTTGCTTAGCACAGCTTTATCTTAAATATGACAATGATTTTTTTGGCAAATAAACAATGATGTTATTCATTATAAAATGGTATGTTGATCATAACCAACAACCTCAGTCCATAAAAGAATGAAATTAATATTCATTCACAGATGATTAAAGAAGGATAGGGAGGAAGACAGGGATATAATTATGTTATCCATGTGTAAATCAAAAGCAGACAGATTGTGGCAAAGGTTGGAGGTGAAATGACCTCAGTAGTTAGAGTAAGCCTGGCAGGTGTTAATGTGCTGTGCTTGCTCTGACAAACGAGGCCCGCTGTAAATCGATAGACCGTACCCATAAAGGTGAAGTAATATCACGCCAATAACAAGGAAATATTCACATCCGTCTGTCTTCTAAAAAGCTGCCTGCGCCTTAAAGTTCAGCCTCATAACTTGAATCTCCTTGACCTTCTACCGGGAGACGTTTTCGGAAGATTCTGATTGGACTGCGCTTGCAGGTTGACACGTGGCCTTTGAGACCAAAAATTCACCTTTCTTGTTGCTACTGATAAATGCCCACACTAACTCTTTTCCATCATGTTAGGCATTCATGGCATTAATTTCAGGACTCCTTTTCACTCCAACCCGATACCAGCCTTACCAGCCCAGGAAGTGAGGAGCATCTTTACATTTGCAGCAGAGAGAGGAGAGCTAGGGTCCCTGGCCCCCCGAAGGAGTGGCAGAATCATTTGCCAACAGTGCCTCGCTTATATGAAACATTCAGTAGTTTTTTTTTTTTAATTTACACAAGATTTTTCTACATTCCTCCAATTTCCCATGCCCATTTGAATCTGTAGTTCTGTTCCATTGCTACAACATCCTCTGTCAGTTTTAGAGGATGTAGACAAACCTGCACTCTTCTCTAAAGTGGCAGCTACCAGCTTTACACTCTAGAGCCTTCTGCTGTGCAGAATTTCTGTAGGAGGAGTACACTTCATAAAATCCTCTGTCCTTAAGACCTAAGGTGGTACTACAGCCAATTATGGACCACCCGTCATGATTGCTGGCCACAATTTGCACAGGCTTGGAACGTATTTAATATCAGACAGTGGTGGCATGTCCACACACTGGAACCCAGTGTCTTAGCAGTAGGATCTTCCCAGCAACACCCCATTGATGATGCTCTGCTTTGGTTAGCAAAGATTTTTTGATTGGGTCCCAGGAGCCAGTAATGAACCGCACACTGGGGGCTTATTCTTACACTGCCCAGCATCTGGCAAGAACTCTTTTTTCCCTGAGCCAACAGCACACAGTGATAACGAAGCCCAGGACATCTTCAGTCCCAGGTGAAATGTTTTGGTAGCCGAGGGCTATGTATCTGCGGCAGTCTGCACTAGATGAGGGCAGCCTGACACAGGCATGCATTCTCAGAGGGGAACGGAACAAACACAGATGCTTATACAATGTTGTATAGATTTATTGAGAAGTGAGTAAGAACCATATCAATTTTAGCCAAACCCCTGCATTTTGTCCTTTCTTTAAAACATTTATTTGTTTTTTTTTCTCATATTAGATGTTTTTATTATAAATCAATGTTGCTTGCATTTTTTCACAGTAGTCTGTGACTGCGAAGCATTCATAAACCTACTACTACTACTTCTACTAGTACTACTTACTCAAATATAATGTGAATGACCAGTATTGTAAATGTGTTAAAAGTACTGTAATAATCATGAGTTATAATATCCCCTTCCCCAGAATACTGCAAGATCCATTAGGGGAGTGGGGTGTAATTACAATTACACTTTATCTGCACTATGCTGTGTATCTTTGTGACAGATACTCATGTACTGTCTGTGCCCTATTTAATTCTTCTCCTAATTTTATCAGTACCAAACAAGAAATGACACCATAAAAGCAGATTTCCTTAGTCTGAGTCTAGTATATCCATACCATAAATTATCGCAATTGGGGAAACTTACTGATTAGTTATACAATATGTAATTCTGTCATCATAGTCACAAACACATGTATAAAATGGATTGATGGCTCTGTTCAGAAAAAGACAAATGCAAAACAAGAAAGAACACCTAAAATGTTCTCAGCTGATTTGTTTATTTTATGTGTGAACAAGGACAACATTTAAACAACATTTGCACATTGTTAATTTATGTCACCTAAATACAAACAAATGAAATGTTATCATTTCTGACTCAGCATAGTTCTGTCATCATACTAGATGCCTCCTGAAAAAAATATGAAATGACATAAGTAGATAAATAATGCGGAATGAGGTCATTAAGTTGGAAAGTAGGAAAAGTTAAGAGAGCAGGGTGCATCAATAGACACATGACCAGTGTCGCTTCTGGAGATACTGTATCATCAGGTACAGTGCAGGTATCATGCATATCAACTTTTCTTTTAAAGGCATTTATATAAACTGTAAAGGGAACTATAAAACACAGCACAATTGACACTGTGTGCCCTTGTCTCCCACTGAATTCTTAATGCGTGTTATATTGGATGGTTGTCACCACAGGTGTAAGACATTCTGCTTCACAGAGCTCTCCATGTTACAGACTGCTTTATATGTGTTCATTATGAATAAAATTAGCCTCTGAATACTGTTTAAAGGACCTCCCCTGTTCAGCTGATTTTTTTAGTCCTTTTACCCCTGCGGCAATGACCTGCGACCGTAATTTCATTTCCTCCAAAACATGGCTTGTTGCATCATCAGTTTCCGTCAGTCCCTGCAATGTTACTGTGCTCCTGAAATTGCTGGCCCCTGATTGATTTAGCCTGGGGACGCCATCTCTGCAAATATCAAGCGCCGGCGGGTTCCCAAGCCACAATTGGGGAAAAATTGAAAGTTGCTTTTTACAAGCGTGGGCATTGATAGAGCCAACTCTGGAGACTGCTGGAGCCTCGCTCGACTGGAGCTCTCTCACAATCCAGGTTTATTCTTTTCACCAGACTAAAAGGCAATTTAACATTTACATTGTAGCACTCTGTCTCAATTGAATGTCCATAGGAGTCATTGTGAAAGAGGATGTCTTGCAATCGCAAGACCAGATATCTGAACAAGGTTAGGATTTTAAACTAGTGAGATACTGAAAGAATTTTGCATTGCTGATACAGTATGTTTTTCCCTTATTGTCAAGAACAGTTCAATAGTTTATTTTATATTTCTATATGTAAACGAACTCGCTGATTAATTGATGCCTTATGAAACTACTAATAGTCCACACATGTTGCAGCTGAAATTTTTACCCAATTTAACTTCATCATATTTTCCAGTAATGTAAACAGATTATATTTTTTCTAATTTCACTTTGGCTAGAGTGAAATTGATGCATTGATTGTCCTGATGGTGCTCTGTTGCCTGACGGCCTGTTGATGGTCTCTTGATGCAGGCGGAAAACTCAGCCCTGGCGATGGAGAACGAAAGCCAGAGGGAGCAGTATGAGCGCTGTCTGGATGAGGTGAGCTGCCCTTCCTTTCCTCTTTATCCTCTTAGCAGACTACTTTATCTGAGGTGGCTTCACACTGTCACCCAGAACACAGTACACAGCTGTTTTTATCGATTGTTTTCACTGGTGTCTTGCTCAAGGATATGACTTCCGGGATTTTCACCCTCACATATGTGAAACCTCCTTGTGTTTCTCAAGACTGTTACACCTATATGGTGTAAGATGTACACATGTGGGGCCAGTGTCTGTAAGACATTGGCTGGTTTTGGTGATAGGTCTCTCTACTTTTGGAAATCCACTCCACCCCTATGATTCTCAGGTATGCACAAATCCTCTGTACTGCTATAACCATTGGTCTTGGGGAGCCACATGCTCTGCTTGCTTTTGCCCTTCACTTTAAACAAGCGACCAATTTAGACCTCAGAAGCTCAGTGAAGTGAGTTAACTATGTAATCAACGCTGTTGATTGATCAATTAAGTGCTGAGTAGCAGCAAATTCCAGAACACCCTGTGTCTCTCCAGGCCATAGCTGGTCACCCCTTGATTGCTTCTGGCTCAGCAGGCCAACTACAGCACATCAACACCAGGTGCTGCCTACTCCTAAAAGGATCTTGACAAATTTTTTCAAATTCTGAGATTAAACTGTTGCCAAAGTATGAAAGTATTACAAGTTAAGATCCTGATGAAAGGAAATGGAAAAATAAAATGAAAGACATTTCACATCTCTCTTAGAGAGCAATTGGTTGGACTGGATCTAAAAAGTCACTATAACATTCAAAGAAAGAAAAGGACAGAGAGGATGAAGGACAGGCTTTATAAAACAAGAGCTTGTTTTTCTATGACCTAGTTCAGGTGTTGTCATTGGATCAGCAAGCTTGAAGCATCCTAATAGGGTTGAGAATTTGCAGTCTTTGTACCTTAGAGAGGCCCTCAGCATTGCAGTCAGCATGTGCTTGTGAGCTCCACTTAATCTCATTGCAGAGCACATTGCATTTTGAGTGATGTTCTGTATTCTCTGTTTACTCCTGAGCATGACATGGCACATACTGAACAACACTGCCTATTTGTCTGAATAATCAGAAAACACTTCTCTGCTTTTTTCATTTTACCAACAGGTGAACTATGGCTTATTTGTGTACTTTGTCTTCATGAGGTGTATACATTTAAACCATAATATAAATGTGATAATGTCAAGGAAATGGATGCAACAGGTGGAATTATTAAAAATCTGTGTATACCACCTTAATTCACCTACATAAAGAACTTAACTGGAGGAGATGTAGATAGATGTAGTTTTCTTACTAAAAATTAGAAACATTGAAAATTAATGCAGAAAAGAAGCTGGGGTGTTGAACAACAGGTTTATTGATTTTTCTCAGGAAAATAAAAAACAAATTGATCGGGACCTTCAGAGATTCCCAAAACAAACCTTGGTGTATATCCCACAAAAAATTCATTAATTAATTAAGATGCAAAAAAGCATTAAGATGGGAAAAGTGAAAAATTCAGTATTACTGTTGTAGTGAGGCAAGAAAGTGACAAATTACAGTGAAATTGACACCATAAACTGCAGCAAATATGGAAAAGTGGCACTGCTGACAAACATTGATGGAGCAAACAGCAAAAAATCAATCTATCTATGTACAGTAGGTGGTGCCTGTTGGTGTTTTTGAGCTTTCTGGAGTTCTTTCAGTGTCATAGTTAGCTATTTTGTTAAAATAAATGATGTAGCCGTCTAGCTACTAAATATAAAAACATATACATCTATCTAGGCAAGGGCAGGCGTAAGCATGGCGTTTTGCTGGAATTTTTCCATAGGTAAACAGAAGCTGTTTGAATTGAAATTCACAATTAAGCTTGTAGCTAGATGCAACTATCTATCTAACCAGTCAGCTTTCTAAAATGAATATGGAGGAGTGACCTATTAATACTGTACTGTAAATGCCTTCTTAGCAAGCAGTATGTTTCAGTGTGAACTTATTCATAGTGTTACAATGCTATGGGTGAAAAGTATTTTTATTTAATTTTAGGGAATGCTAAAAATGATTAAGAGACCCAGAAAGATCAACAAAGGAAACTAATTATAAGTGTAATTACATAGCTATTATTTTAATAATATGGAATTGATGTTGGGCAAAATGTGTGCAAGCAGTTGGTTGTCTCTTACCAATTAAAGGTCTACAGTATGACTCCCTCTACCCATCTGCTCCTGTACAATTAACTTGGTTCCTGGCCAATAGCAGGGAGAGAATTTAGGGTCTGGAAGTTGGAATGTATGATACAGTGATGGAAACATCAACTGAAAGTGGGATCTTGATTTTAGGTTACAGTGCAGTGCAGTATGGTACAGCAGAAACAAAACAAACCTCAGAGGAAAGAAAAATGGACCCTGTTAGCAGGCTGTTTTCAAACAATTTTTTTAGTTTGGCTTGAGGATGCTCAGGTCTGTCTTAGCTTTTCCTGTGATTCAGCACCCAAGATACTCGAGTGAGACCAGTACACAGACCTTTATTCCTGGTGTAACAGTATCCTCAGTGTTATACACTTCGTTAACTCTCGCTGAGATGCAACCTTAAATCCACTTAAGCCTGACTGCTGCTGGTTGGTGCCTGGTGGCTGTTGTCTGCACCATATGAATGTGTTTCACCTCTTGTTCCCTAGGGACAGTGCAGTGCTGTCATCCTCTGTCGCCTACACTTTTAAATCCTGAGCATATCTGACTGACAGTCTTGCTCTGACAGAGTTATCAGTATACGTAATTTACATGGTGGTCAATAGCTGTGACAGGAATTACTCAGCAGACCTTTGTACATGTCGCAAAATTAGGTTTCTTTTTGTGCTACTGAAAACATGCTCATATGAAAACAAATGTACACACGCACACACACACACTGAAAACATTATTGACCACAGCACAGTGGTCACTGGCACCTGATAGCCAATGGGGTTTTATTCTAAATGGGCCTAATTGCTTGACTGCAGTCCTTTGAAAGAAGATACGACTGGCACTCAATCGGTTCTACTAATGGCTGATATTAAACAAATGTGTATCACATTTACACCCCCCACACACACACACCCACCCCACTGCCTACTTGCCCCCTCTCTGTGAGCATTTGTAGCAAGTGCAAGCTCCCAGTGTATAAATGACTAATCAATGTGCTGCAACCTGATCACAAGTGGAATTACGCTCCGCGGTCTAAATTGTGTCGCAAAAAATCACTGAAACCATCACCCAGACACAACAGAGGTTCATCACTGCACCCAGCCTCCCCTCTACCCTTACACGAGCCAACACTTTGTCAATAGAGGATCAGAAAACAATTAAACACCACCAGGATCTCAGCAGTCTAATCTGTTCTGCGTGGGTAATCCCCCTTCACCCGCCACCACCACCCGCCTCCACCACAAACCCCCGGCCTTCTCCGCTGTCTCAAGGGGGGAGTTATTATCATTGGGCCCATTAGAAACCAGTACACACCTCCCTACTAAAGTAATGTATTGTCCCATTCTATTGACAAAGCCTGTAATGTGTTTGTCAGCAAGGACCCTTGGGTTAGTTTAAACCTGGGCAGTCGAGGGATTGAGGGTGTAGGAAATGGAATGGGGGGAACTGCAGCGGCTGCGCCAGCTAAGGAATCTAACTGTCACTTTCACCTTGCATGATGTCTTTTTAAGATTTGCTCATCTAAAGCATTCCAATAACACTGACTTCTCCCTATTACATATAAAAGTAACCTGTAGTGGGTTTTTATTCTGCTTTGTAATGGAGTGTGTGAAAAGTGCAGAAATTGAAAATGTGTTTTTTCTCTTTGTAGGTTGCCAATCAGGTTGTGCAGGCCCTGCTCACTCAAAAGGTTTGTTGTTTCCAACATTACATTTTTCACACAATTTTCTGACCATATCATATTGGGCCTAACAAAGATTGTGCAGGAGTGATTCTTCTGTGGTTTGTTTATTACCCTACCCTACCTAAAAATTGCAATTATTCATTAACAGTACTAGAATGACACTGCAAGAATAATTTGTTGTATTATTTATACTGACAGTCTGGTCCATGTATTTCACCACATTTCTTGGATCATAGGTTTTAGTTTCTGCCAGATTTACAAACATTTTAGTATTGAAAGCCTCAGATGTTCCCACTGAATGTGTATCTCTGAGGCTCTGATGTTGATCCTTATTAAAAAAACATAATCCTGACTAAATGTTGGGAGGGCAGTGAACTCTGCCTCCAAAGCTGAATTGGAATGTAACAAACGGCAAAGTATTGTATTCAAAATATGGTACTATATGCCTTTCATTTAAATATGTCAGGTTGTTTTATGAAAAATAACATCTGATTTATATGGGGATAAATTGTAAGCTTTTGCAGTCTGTGAAGCAGAATAGTCTAAATGCTATCAAAAAAATGCTTTATTGCCTGCTGTCAAGAAATAATGGTTTCAGTTCCAAGGAATTGGCTTCTATGTATTTTTATTACTTGTGAAAAATGTGAACATGGCTAAAAGCTAAGTTTCTTCTTGACCTCTTGTAAGGTGATGCTTTATGTATTTTCACATATTGAATCTACTTATCTAAAATGAATCCACTCAAAATAACACTTAGGACCACTTTCAGAATTTAATTCACTTCATTAAATATCAGTAGGACCTCTTGATAAATATTCCTTATTAACCACCCCTAAACAAACTAAAAGACAAAAACTTGGTGATTTGTGGTAGCATTTTCCCATCTTGGATGGGAAAGCATGTTGTAATGGTCTATTTAGCTTGCCTCCAAAAAGCCCATCACATAAAAGAAAACAGATTACTAAAAACTTTTGCAAATGTGCATGCAGATATGCAAATATTGGCCCTGTGGCATTCAATTTTATTTGGAAATTAAAAATTGAAGTAATTACATTGAAAGACAACAGATGCTTACTACATTTTGCAGGCATTTTTCACATCGCAATAATTCTCTTAAAAATACATTTTGACCTGAAATGTAGATGTTGCATTGAGCTTTACAAGTGTCTTTACATAATTGAATTTGTGATACATACATTTATGTGAAATCAAGGTAGTATTCTTATGTTGTTCATTCTCAAGTTGTAACTCTTTAAAAAACATGTTTTGGCTGTAACTTGTGTTGATTTGTTTTACATCTTGGCACTCTGATTATATTTAAGGTTTATAATTAATTAAGGTTTCATATAAGTCTGAAAACAAAATGTAACAACAACAAATGTGAAATACATTCTGTCTACCCTTAATAAACAACTATAAACAATTCATCATTTACCCCTGAATATATATAAAATTCAAAAGTATTTTAGGATGAAAAATCATTCATTTTTTTTTCATTTTCATTCAGTGTTTTGATATTCGCATGTTACCTATTTAGAACAAATAATAGAGTAGTAACAGAGGAGAGTAGAGAGTAGTCCAAGCATATGCAAATGCATATGCTAATGTTTCATCAATTCAGTATAGCTTTGCTCTCTATTCCTGTTTTTCTATCTGAAAAGACTTTGCTCTTGAAAATGTATGTTTACAGCTAAACATTCAATGCACAAAATGTTCAGGGAGCAGGAACATGAAATGAATATTGTACAGGGGAATATGTGATTTGGATATGAGAGCATCTTGGCATTTGTGCAAACTGGAAGTGGTTTTTCTTGAGATATGGAATACTTAAGGGAAAACACATTCAAAGGAGGACATCTAAATAAAAATGTGTCGAGGAAATGTAGCATACAATCAGTTGTATAAGTAGCAGTAGTTGTCCCCCCTTACTGGAGGCTGTGAATTCAGGAAGGAGAGAAAAATAATAAATAAACAACTCACTGGTGCATTAGCAGCTACCACCTTTATATTCCCTTGAAAATGGCCAGGAAATAGACTTAAGCCAATTACACGCTACATGGTTTTTGCTGTGATGTGATTTCCCAATGGTTTGGAGATGGATTTTGTCATCATAACACCATAGTGCCATGCACACCATGCAACATTTCAACAAGACAAAAATACCAGAAATTATACAACCGCAAACATTGCGTGGAGTGCAATCTGTTAAAGCTCCTGCATGCTTCAAGCAGTGGATAGTGTCTAAAAGTTTAAGAAATGAGCTCAGATTGGGAAGGTCTTTAATGGAAAAAATGTCCATTCGGACAGCTACGCCCACTTTCCACATTGATTGGCCAGGTGTGGCTAGGTATGAAAATAGACAGGGTTTCAAGCCTGCTAATTGTGTCTGTTCATTTTTCACACTACAACTTTCACTACCATGTTGAGAGCTCAGCTTTCATACAGTGATTGCCTGTATCCACATCCCTTTAATAAGATTTCAAGTAGTGTACATATTATGTGACGTTAAAACGAAAGCTATTAACATATAACAATTTCTAAAAATCAAAGTAAGAAAACACGTAAACTGACAATCCTGTTCCATAGCTGTATACTATGTTGCGACACACAGTGTCTACTTTTTAAGTGAATGGTGTTGTTTTATGTGACATGAATATAGAAAACCATGGAATGAATAGAAAAAATGCTAAATTAGAATTACATTTACATCTAACTACTTCTTATCACTGGCAAACTCCACTCCTCTTTGTGTCAGACAGCTCCTTGCCCCACCTTTGAGTTTAATTGCTTCAGTAAAGGTATTCGAAACATGGCTAAATGTACTGTCAAATGACAAGCTTTACACACTATTCCATTTGAAGAGTATGGCTCGCTGGGCCCAGGGCTGGGTTCTCTGAGGCTAGGAATGTCACACTTATGTACAGCTCCAGAACTTTAGACTACCTTTCTGTCACTACACTAGCTCCACCTTTGTTGTAAGCAGGATTTTGTTCTCAGAGAAGAATCACACAGTCCAACATTCTATTTTTTTATTGTGTACTACCCAGGACCTGAGAGAAGAGTGCCTTAAGCTGCGAACCCGTGTGTTTGACCTGGAGCAGCAGAACCGAACCCTGAGTGTCCTGTTTCAGCAACGAGTCAGACCTGCCTCTGACCTGCTTCTCCAGGTATGATCAGATAACCACATGTCCCTGTTCACCGGACTTACAACATAGTCTCTTTTCATTTCTTTCAATGTTAGTTTTTGAAAATCCATGTCCTGGACCCACACTCCTTTGCGCAATAATAATTAATGACAGAAATACAATGTGCTCTGGAGTTTGCCTCAGGACAGTTAGACAGGAACATATCCTTTTCCCCTTCTTACTCAGCTGCTGCATAATTCATGCCATTTTGAGAAAAAATAATAATAATTATAAAGTTTGCGCACAGGATGGTGAGAAACCATGACCCCCATGTCACAGTGTAGCATTTCCTCAACCCAATCAATCAGCATAGCAAGGCATGTTGGGACGGCCTTCCAAAACAGCCACAGCAGATAAAATACCAGCATGTGGGCAGTAGCAGTCGTCTAACACCCCGGAAACAGTTGGTAAACTGCCAGTTAATGGAGGAATGATTCACCCGCAATGCCTGATAATTCATTCTGAGGATATTCTAGGTGTTTTATTGTAACATGCTGTGTAGACATCACAATTGGGAATCTGTGCAACAGCATATTGCACCATTGTTAAAAGTCAACATGGCTGTATTGCTCCTTAAAAATGACTAAGAATTAGGCACCGTTTTAGTACAGCTATTTACCATGGACTGCTGATTCTGTAACACCTATCTGTTCCACTGTGCCACCAGGGCTGGTGCACATGACAGTAAGTGGTAGAAACCGCTGATTCCAAAATTCTCAGTCTACCACTGGTCATTACCTGTTGTCCAGTGATGACATACCTAATATGTAATAGTAATGTACCTGATGCTAATGTGCAAAAAAATTTAACATTTGAGAATACAGTAGAATTAAGGACAATGGAATACATTAGAATCAGAGGTTCCCTCAATTTGTGGCTCTCACAAGAGGCCAGACTGTCATGCAGCAAGAAGACCCTGCCCCCAATAGCAGCTATTGGTCCTCAGTCTTTCAGCACCCAACTGATATTCAGCCAGGCTCCTCGATCAGCAAGACATGTGGCTTCCCACCACACTTAATGCCATCTCCCAAGAGATCAGAACATGCTAATTACTCATACTAAGCCTCTGTAGGAATACCTTTGGACACATACTGAAAGGTCTGGCAGGTAGGTCTTGTTGGAATCCCAGGGATGGACTAGGCAGAGAGAAGTGAAGGCCAGTGAGTGGTATGGATTTACTGCAGCATTACAGGGGGTGGGGGATCATATGTTTTACACAGTGTGCAGTACATATAAGAACTATATCACTGTGCTGCTTTGCAGCAAACACAAGATCAGACATCTACTATTACACAGCTTTTACCAAGCAAAAATAAAAATAATAATGAAAAGAATCTGGCTTTTTTCATCGTGCCTTCCTGGAAGCTGTGCAGTTGGTGGTCCCGTGAGTGATGTGAAATTTGAGTTGTCTCAGTGCAGCTTCTGTAGGCAGGTCAAGCTGTGAGGGAGCGACCAAAAGCCCCCGCCTTTCCCTGCTCACTTGTGATTGAGGAGTGAGCCTTCATGTGCTCCAAACAGGTGGAGTTTTAATAAACAAATAGTTTTCTATTGTGTTCTGTAATTGATCAGTACAGGTTTGTGATTGACAGCACAAGATCATTTCACACATTCTCACTTGACTCCTTTGTGTAGTCCAACAGGCCAAGATGCACTGATGAGCTCTCCATGCGAGTTATGAGTTTAAAAACCTTTTCATAATTAGGCTCAGTTGTAATGAGACGGAGACAATGTCTCCCATTTGACTGCATAGTGGCTTTGATTTAAATTTAAAATCAATGGTAGTTATTCATTAGGCAGTGTTTGCTCCAGTGACCTAAGAAGTAATACAGTGCCTCAGTAATCAGTGGGATTAACTGGGCCATATGTGAGAAAGCAAGCATTTTAATAACCAAACAAAATCCTAATATACAGTCATACCAAGGATACTGAACTTCATGCTCCAGTTGCCTTAAGGTAAATTTACAGATATATATATTTTTTTTTTTTTTTCATTTTGGGCTTTGGGAGATAGTGAGGCTGTTTCCTCTCACTTTCACCTTTAAATCAATTTAATGTTGAAATATTGGTTTGTCTCAACCTGAAAATCCAACCTCTGAAAACATAAACCCAGCATTTACATCTATCTAAAATGTATATCTTGCCTACCTCACTCTTTCATATGCGGAGCCAAACACTGTTTGCTCAGTTGTTATTTCAGAGAGGAGTTGTAATTTCCAGATTGAACTGGTTTATTGACATTTGGAAGATTTATGTGCAGTGTAACACTGTAGCTGACTCTGCCACCATGTCAAACAATGAGAAAATTATTGGTACTGGCACTAAGTATTGGAGAAAAACAATTGTCCAGGAGCATTGTTGTTTTTCTTTTGTTGTTTTCAGTACTGTAATACCAGCATGAGCATTAGAATAAATTGGAGGTTTCTTTAGAGCGTCATTAATTTTACGGAGAGCTCATAATGCACTTTCATGGTACGTGATTCCGACAATATATTTAGCGTCCACTGTAAACACTTTCCTCATGAGTAGGCTTCTCTGTGGAGGTCAAATGAGTTTCAGAGTGCAAACCCCTGGAGCTGGTCCAGGTTGACACCATGCAGTTCCTTAATATGTTACATTAAATATGTTTTGTGTGTGCCTGGTTATAATCATCTATTTGATATCTTTGAACACAAAACAATATGCTTGTCTTTATATTGTCTCAATATACCGGTGACATATCTCCCTACTTTCTTTACATTTGTTGAGAAATGAGTCTCTCCTTTCAGAACCATGCTTGTTCTTCAATTTGGCATTGTGCCCATCAAAAATGAAATGATAAACCTACTCAGATGCAATACATGTTTGTAAGTTTGTAATTATTGGCTTGAATGTCTCATTTTAGTTTGCCTCCTGGCGAGTGCTCAGGAAACTTAAGTAATTACTTTTATTACTGGCCCTGAGGCCATTGTGATTTCTGTGGTAAAGGGTCGTACCATCTCTGCTGAAGTAGTGTCAGTAAGTTTCCTGCATTTACTGCATATGAGTTATGTAGGCAGATGCTGCACTTCAGTTTTTGGGAGTTGTTCAGTAAGTTGCTGAATCATGATATATTTCAAATGATTTCAAACATTAACATTACGCTAGCAAATTAAAAATGACAACCAGTTGGTGAATAGTTTTCAGTTGGCTGAAGGAAGTAGGCCTATGTTTAGAGTTCCTTTTCTTTCTCAGTTGAGATTTCGTCCTTGTAAATATTTCATATGCTATTTATTATTCTTTTACTTCCTCAGTTTCTCTTTTATGTTTGTTTTTTGTGGATTGTTTTTATTCTCATAGAGTTTGTCAGCTTAACACAAATTCCCCTCAATCCTAAAATTCCACAGTTTTCTCAGTTTTAAACGAAGTATGCTTGTTTTCTTTGTATTTTGTAATAATGTTGACAAAAGACTCAAAGGACTGAATAAATAGACTGCTTTTTCTGAAGATTTTCTGATCAGCAGAAAAATCCAGGCATCATGGACAGGCCTGAGGGTCGGACTGTCACCGGCTGTTTTCCGCGCTTGGAATATAATGTCTTGATTTGTGAACCATGAGCAGTCCCAAAAGCTGTGGCCTGGGCCGGGTGTCACCCTTCTGCCCCCATCTGCCCTCGTGGCACTATTGACTAAATCATTGATGACTGTGCTGAGGCAGTGAAATGCTGCACCCCATGATAAGATCACCCTCTCTGTGACTGGGAGGTCCATTAGTGCATTAACCATCCTAAAACTGCCATATGACTCAGGTAAAGAATGACCACAGCGCATAGTGGGACCCCATTTGTGCACAGAATGAATCATTGTGTTAAGTATCATGATATTATTTTACTCACTATCAACTCAAAATCATGCTCAACGTATGTAGTTTTGTAGATATCTTTTAAATAATTTAGGGAAAATATAGTATCATTTAGTATAGAATATTATGTGAATCTGCATGGTATTTATGACATCTCTATTAATTGTGAGTTTTCATTTTGAATGCCCTGCACTTGAATGAGTGAGGCAGGCTGCTTTTGGGGCCTATTCACTAGAACACAGTGCTCATTTAGATGAGTGCTATTGTCAGGGTTATATACAGCTACCAAAGGGGGTGTTAGCTGACATAAAGGGAAAATATTACCTATATATTTACCCTGAGGCAGAACCATGTCATTTTAATGATCTTCTTCTCAAGATCCAGCATAGCAAACTCAAACAGCCAGGTACACAACACAGCTCACAAACCTACCGGGAATTTGTATTGCTGAAAAAATAGTGTTAGAAGGTCTCTGACAAAGGGTACGTGGGGATACAGACAAAGCACAAACAGCATTCTTTAAATATTTAAAGCAGATGCTTCTTCATTGTGAACAAAAAAAACTTGTTGAAATTGAAATGCAAATATGAGATTTCTTTTAATATTATGTATATATATATATACATAATGTATATATATACCTCTACAGGGACCATGTTTCCCCAGCAACAGTCTCTGCCTGTGCTTGTTTTTTATGCTGGTGAAACATGTGCTCTCTCCCTGCTCACCTGCACAATAAATGTAGGAATTAGTCCTATTTGCTGGTACTGCTAACTAAATACTCAGGAAGTTGCATTTTTTTACATTGTTTAACAGTTTGTTTTTATACATCTACTACATAAGGGAAGAAATGTGAGTTTCTATGATGCTACTTGATCATGAGAACAGTCTTGTTTCTCTCTTACTGCTTATTTATTTAAATCATAGAAAGCAGATATAATTGAATTTTATTTAATTTGTGAACAATTAGTAAGATGCAAAATCATGTGATGATTTGATGAAAAATCACAAACCATCTTGCAGGGAGCATGCAGTAGCCATTCAGTGAGGTGCACTTCAGCTCGGAAATGTTAAATTCAATATCTATTATTTTCATAAGTACATTAGCTGAGGAGGTGAGGATGGCTTGGCCTTTTCTTTTCCTCTTCTTCATCGATCGACAAAAAAAATCGACTCAAGAGTAAGCGCAAAGGATGGATTCCTTTACAAGCATGACCCTGCTGGTCGCCCAACTTCCCGAAATAGCAAAACTGGCCTTCTCATCTGAAACATATTGACGTGAACCTCTGTCTTCCTGTTCTGTTCCATGTTCACCCCTTATCCTCTTAGAGCAGAAAGGGTATAGTATAATTACAGCATTTATTTGACACAAAAACCTGAAAGCCTTTTATTAGCAGTTGGAAAGGTTCAGAGGGGCATTTACCACACATGACAGCCTTCATCTGGAGGAATGACTTATGACTGCAGCAGAGTGAAAGGGCTATGGAGTACAGTTAGCAATAAAGCTCAAGTCATCTTTTTAATAGTGAAACGATAGACTGCATTCTCGTCATATTTCAAATTACTAGAAAATATAGAAGCAGGCATATCAATTATTAAATTTACTATGAAAAGTAAAAAAAAAAATCTTGATTTGTTTTACCACAGAATAAAACTGCTTTTGAATAATTGAATACCACTCCAGACCAGAGAGAAACCACTTAAGCAGCATACATTTCTAACTATTTATCATTAGTGTTGCAATATAGATATTCTAACCATTCAATTAAGTACATAAAACCTAGGTATTCATTATACATAAGAAGAAAAGTACGGAATGGGAGCATTATTAAATGGTTCAGGTTTTTGGTGAATTTGAAGATGGTGTTTTTTGGATATATTTCTGTTGTTTTCAAGTTTCAGGAGATTTTGAGCCCACACAGTTTTGCCTGTGCATGAAACTTTAAAAAAGGAAGCTTGACTGTAAAACCCAGGGGATGTGTGTTTGTTAGATAAATCTGCAAGTACCATAAATCCTATCCCTGACATTCTTTTCCACACTTCCTGACTTAAAAATTAAACTGACACTTCCAAAAAGAAAAGAAATCAAAATGTAAAATATAATAATAATAATAAATAATAATAATAACTATTATTAGTAGTATCAGTTTTAGTAGTATGTTTAAAGACTAAAATCATATGAAGACAAGGCAATCACACCAAATAACATGTCACAAACAGACAAAAGAGAGATAATGAAGAGAGATAATGATAAAATGTGAGATAAAAGATAAAAACTGAGAGCTGATGTGTTAGCATGTGTGAAAGTATGTCGCTTCAGTTAGAGTGAGCTACTGCTGGTCTCCCCACACTTTCTGAGATAACGGTGCATTTAATTCACTCACAGACTTTTCTCTGGTGCTCATCTTAACAAAAGACTGTGAAAGATCGGTAGATGGTAATCTATGGATAAAAAAGAAGATTACATTTGGTTTTCTTGTAATAGTGACATCTGTGTCATGAATTGTTTACATTATTATATATATAGAACCTGAAAAAAAATGTTTTTGTTGCGTAATAGATATAGACTGTGTTTTCTTGTGCACATTAGGAGGCAGGTGAGAGAGTCTCCCACCGGCTATAACACAAAGAGGCACTCTCTGATAGCAGGCAGTCATGTGATGAAATGATCGTGGCAGGGGTGAGAATGGATCTAATCGGGGGAATTGATCCGCTGCCTCCAATTCTGTTGCCGCCGGCATCAATCAGCATTTCCATCAATAGCCATGGTGTGATTATTGAAGCCCTGCTGCGCCTTTGCCAAATTCTGGCTCCCCATGACATTGATCAGAGGAGCTGTGACAGCTACACGTGTGGTAGTTGATAATAAGAATAAAAATAAATGATTTATTTATCATTGAGTTTTAAACAAATAATGGAATCTGTTTATATAACTGAGCTTACAGTATAGCCATCTCTTTGGGGAAGTGAACCCACAACCTGCATTTCCAGAGCCTTAAAACACTTTACTGGTAGGGAGTTGGAGCATGGGGAACCAAGACTATGTCTTTTTAATGATGGAACAGTAGGCACTGCCTCCCTCTCCACAGGTCGAATGGAGACCTGCAGAGTCAGCCCTAATTATGGGCCCTGGACTGTTGGGGTGGGGGACATATGGGGTAGCAATGGATTTGGCTAAGATAAATTACTGTAGCAAAGGGGAGGGATGGGGGGAATACATTTTTTTAAATCACTAGTGCCAAATGAATAAGAGAGGCATGATGCTGTAAAGGAGTGACCCACCTGTGTCATTTAACATGCACCATATGGGAAGAACACTGTAAGCATGACTGCAAAAGCAGGACAAAACTATATATTTTATCAGAATATTTTGTACATAATGTGGATTTTGAAATAGCGTAACATGATGGTCTTGCGCATGGATAACCAACATTAACTTACATTTTTAGTCACCATCCATTTTATCACATTCAGATTACTATGTAATGTATTCTGGTAAAGGTTTTGTATGTAACATTTCATGTGACAGGGGTGTTCTCTGTTAACAATTCATCACAAAAACTTTCCCAAAGAACTGCTATTGGAAATAATTTAATTACTCTAGGAGTAATTAATGTGGAGGTGCAAGGGAGAAGTGTTTGTAACCAGTTGAGGATATGTCATTTCTCTCCAGATACTGAGGGTATCATTCTTTACAAGATCACAGCCAATTTACTAAGGCTATTTCCAGAAAGATGCAATATCCCAGCAAGCATTCAACACATGCTCAGCATAAACCTTTTTAAAAATATCAAGTAATATTGAATAAAGAAGAGAGTATATTTAAAACACAATACCTACAGAAAGAAATTATATTTGAGAATTTACTGAATTGTATTACCTGGAAAATACTTATTTTATTATTCCTGCAAGTAGTGGAAAACACTTGGTGAGTTTTAGAAAGAACCATCTGTGGAAAGAATGTTAGTCAGTCATATGAGAACAATACTGAATATGAGCAGTCCTCAAAAGAATGATATGAACAGTTCTGTACAGGGCTGAATGCGTATAAATATGATGAGTTGCACTATTCACAGAATGTCTGTTAACTGAAGATAACCATTCTGTAATGTTCACCCGTTCTCCATTAAATCACTGTCTTTACACAGTGCTATGTGCAATCTGAATGAGCACATTTCATTATTCTTGTTAAAAGATGAGGCTCTTGATTATTTTGAAAAGAACCCATCTGCATGACAGAAACCTTGTTTCTAGATGCCCTTGTCATTACAAAGTTTTCAAGGAGAGAGCAATTTTCGACCATTTATAAGAGCACGTAGGTAAATTACTTGCAAAATAAAGATGCAATTCAAAAAGCTGAAGGCAAGTAGTTTGCTGTGATTATTAAATGCCACAGATTTATTCTTCCATGCTTGGAGGCTTAGTATATCTGTGTGTGTGTGTGTGTGTGTGTGTGTGTGTGTGTGTGTGTGTGTGTGTGTGTGTGTGTGTGTGTGTGTGTGTGTGTCTTTGTATGTGTGTGTGTCTGTGTGAATTTTTGTAATTGTGTGTGGGCATATGCCTGTATATATTGTGTATTTGTTGACAAGTAAGCAAATGCATTTTGTTGTCCGAACGTCCCCAAGTGTGTATATATGCATGCTCCTGCATGAATGTATGCGTGTGCTAAAGTTCACCCCAGTTTCTGAAGCAACTTCCAAAGTTTGTGTAAAGTCTTACTGTTGACTCTTCCTGCAACACTCCAGTCTGATGTGTTGATTCTCAACATCCAATGGGAGAGAGATATGGTTTTCTCGTTCCTTCTGTCTTCTTCTCCTCATATGACATCATTTACCTGCCTGTCAGGCCTTGTCATCGGCAACGAACTAAACACGTTACCCCAATCTGCCTGGCCAGACCACACTCCCAACATTGTAATCTTGTCAGAATACATTTAAAGAAACATATCAAAGGTAGTCATGCAGATTTGAATCCTTCCAAGCAGTTGACGATTTGTTAACATTGGAGGCTTATAGGTCCTTAAAGCCAGGGAGTTGGTCTAGCATGTCCTTAGGGGGAACTTTACCTGAATTACCAAGCAGGAAACCCCCAGCTGTGGTGCTGAATGCATGAGACATAACACTGTAATCACTCTGCCCTGTGTAAAGGTGGTAAGAGTAGTTAAAGAAATGAGTAATCTGTGTAATGGCCCGTTTTAGTGGGAGAGGGAGGCGCGACATATGGAGCAGGCAGGCCCCTTTAGGCAGCGGCGCAGAGACACTGCGGCTGCAGTATCAGTCACACGAGACTCCCCACGTCTCAGGGTTACTCCCAGGATGCATCATATATCATCACATTATCATCTACTGTATGTGAGTGTCTGAAACCTTGCCTTGCAAATACCTTATCCTGGCTTTTTTTCACCTTTGAAGTGTAATCTTTTGGCCTTGAGTTTATTATATGTGCTCAAAATAACATGATGGGTTATGTTTTACCCAGTAAATACGGGCTGATACATTTTTCCAACACTGAAATAAAAAAAAGATGCCTAACTAGCTTTAATGAGATGGCTTGTTGGAAATAAATATTTGAGCAGAGTCCAGGAGTAGGTGAAAGGTCTGTGTTAGCAATGGGATGCATAAGCAGCCACATACCATGTGTGGCCCATCATTCCCCAACGCACGTGGGGCCACGGCCTGGCATATTACACTGCCAATGTATTTTAATGGCAGTGCTACAGTCACTCAAGGTGACATTCGGTTATTTTATTCCCCACAAAATAACTCATCTCAGCATCAGAAATTCATTTCTTTAGCCTACACAGCTAAGAAAAAGAAGAGAAATGTATTGGGAGTTATTGTATTTTAAAGATCTTTCAGAGCACATTAGATATGAAAGCGAGAGGACACATTCCCCAGACCAGCATTAAAGTTGCCCTCTGTGGTGATTGGTGTCATAAATCAAGTGGTTTATTGTAGCGCATTTGTAGAGAGGGAGATCTGAGAAGAACACTCAGAGAAACGCAGAGGTAATTAGCCCACAGATTAATACAAGGAAATGCATTCGGTTAAGCAACCTTCCCAAGTGAGCGAAAAAATGGAGAACAGAACAGAGCATTGAATCGTGGGTGAATATTAATGACCACAAAGAAAAAAATGACGGAGTCCCCAGCTCCCCAATGAAATTATTTTCTATTCACATTAATTATTCCTAACAGATGACATTAATGACTTTGAGTTCTTAAGCTATGGAGGAAGGCCCTTCTTGGGATCAATGCTGTTTGGAAAAAAAGGTCACATTAAACTGGCTCCATGAGCCCATGCAATTTTACAGGAGAATTGAGGGTTCTCGGTTTCAGGAATTTGCATGGGTAGTGTAATAACGTTGTGCTTACGTGTGCACAACTCAAGGACAAATGCCAAACAGCATGAGTTTGTTTTACATTTACAAATGTACACTTTTCAACTCTGGATGAAGGAAGAGTACACAAATGCATCATATCATTGTTCTCACATTATTTATTCTACATATATTTTAATAATTCTGTAAGCCATGTATGTTTCTCCAAAACAATTATTTTCTTTCCAATTTCTGTTCCTTCTACTGTGCTCAGTGCAAGTTTGTACTGTTGGCCCATCCCATCTCTGTGGTATCTAAGTGGAGCAGTATTGACAATTACATTCTCACCCAAAGCCTGTGCTGTCAGCTGCTGCTGTTTCCCATTCCGAAGTACATCAGCTGAATCATGCAGTAACGCTTAATTCACAGGTGAAGGCCTAGCCAGTAAACAGCCTACAGGCCCCTGATTTACCAGAGGAGCTGCTCTTATATGATGATGAAGGGCACACAGCACAGACTGAAACCCTTCATCGCTCTCAGGGTGGCGCTATAGATGTTTATGAACTGACATGCAGGGCACTGGGCTCGGTCTGCTGTGGTGTGGTCAGGGTTTGTAAAGCATTTCACATTACTGAAAACCAATGCCATGACAGGAGAAGCCAACCACCTAATAGGCCAAAAAGTACTCTTGAATGTAAAATTAAATTGGGTCATTTGAGTGACTTGCTGTTTTTGAGGAGGCTTGACGTTTTGAGTGAACATCAGCGTGGCTAATTTCACCAGGACTCTATGACTCTCTGGTGAAAACCTCTGATCTCCAATGGTTTGTGTTTCTCCTGTATTTCAGAAACTTCACTCGAAGATCATGGGTCTGTCTGTGGGGGACCTGTCTCTGGAGCCGGAGAGGAGTAAGGGTTTCCTGCTGTCACGGAGCACAGATTCACCTCCACATGTGAGAATTCACTTAAAAATAAATCAAAGCATGAACACAGATACATTTCAAAGTAAATAAATAAAAATGAACAAATACATGCAAAAACCTAGTTTTTGTGCTGTGCCTCAGCACAGCCTTGGTCATAGCTCAGGAATTGCACCAATAAAATAAAGTCCTGTTCGGAAATCCAGTCTTGCTGTCTACAACAGTGTCACTTAGGGGCAAGAGTTAAAAAAAAAAAAAAAAAAAATTAGATAGTGTAGTCATATTCCTGCAACATGAGTTTGAGTATTGATTTCGGCTCATCCTTAAGAGAAAAGAGGAGAGGACGGTGTAGTGGATTACTCATTGGACATTTATTATACATTATGCATGAACTTTTGAAAAATGAATGTGCTGTTTAAACCCAATAGGTAGAGGGAGTAGAGGGGCATGTATACTGTTGTGGTGGTAGCAAGTTAATGAAAGAGTTTGGGAGAACAATCCACAGTGGCTAAAATCTGACTCTGAATTTTGGGTTATTGCATTAGGAGAACCCATTTGATCAAGGTCCACACTATATAGCACTGAGCTGGTTACTGAGGAAGCACAGAAATGTATAGCCTGATTAATTTGTTTTAAAAGACTGGTTCTGTCTTGTGGAATTACATATTGCATTTGGGTTCCCAATTAGCCAGTGAAAAGAACAATTACAGAGTATACATTCCTACAAAATTGTTCTTTTTGCTTTCGGGCGGCCATCTGCTACAATCATTTTAGGGAATGAAAACATGAAGTCTGTCCTTTTGCCCCACAGTCACTGATAGGTTTAAAGGTAGAACTCTATTTACAGTCCTACATTACAGAATGTAATAGAATCTGGAATCCCTGACTGGTTTTACACAGAGCAGAATACTGAACCCAAATTGGTAAAAGTGCCATTCTGGCCTCTTGTTACACATTAGCTTCGAGCTAGGCACATTTTCCCAAAATCGTTTTTTGAAGGGAAAAAAAGTAATTATCATGCTTCCAGGGGCTAGCAAAGTGTCAATAAGCCATAGTAAATTCAGCCATCCAGAAGTGACAGCTAGATGGATTGGGCTTCATCAGACCAATTTTTATATAAAGAAAAGTCACAGAGAGGGGGTTGTGGTTGGATTGCCATTACACTATCTCCCACTGTGGAGCTCGACCGAGCTTCTGAATTCATTTACCTTGACTGGCCTGCAGTGTCTCACTTGTCACAAATGCACTTTAAAACGAGTCCGTGCAACTGTAGCTCAGACATGAATCCAGTTTGAAAAGATCAAAGCCAGAGTACAAAGAGGGATGCCACAACAACGGCAGCTGTGGTAGATGTTTGGTTGCTTGTTGAATAAAAAAAAAAGGTTTAATTCATTTTGTTTTTAATTGAGATTCCAAAACCATTTTATTTTTATTTTGTTCGAAATGATCAATTTTATCGAAAGCTTATACCTCAAAAAAATTAAAAGGAAATTAAAGGCAGAAACACACTGCAATGACTGCAGGGTTGGGTTGTTGTTTTTTTTTTATATGAGTGAGCAAACGCTGTAGCTTCCTTATCGATTCCTATGCAGTGAAAGGGTGTTCCACTGCTCTGGCTTCTGACAGGCTGCTGTTCATTTGCTCCTCAGAAAAGACTGACTTTTACTGAGCCGCGACAGGGTGGAATTAATGTTTCAATTTTCTTTTTAAAACCTCCCAACTCTTAGCAGACTGTGACAAGTAGTTTTTCATCTTGCGTTATTATGTTTTACATTATTCGTGCATTCACCTTGACTTGCTGTGCATTGGGGTTTTTATTCGGAAAGTAGTACATACTCACACATGCAGTGCAATATTATTTATACTTGACATATACACAATAACATGCATTCCATGTGCATACACCAATATTTACTTACTGTCAGCTTTACTGAATTGCCACAGTGATATTTTTCTTTCAGTATTTGTGTCAAAATCACCCCTTACAACAAAATGTAGACTTTACCTTGTTTTTGTCTGAGCATTATTATCATCCTTTGTTCAGATGTTTGTACCTTTTATCGAATTGTCGTATTAACTAAGAAATCGCATACATTAATCTGCAGAAGGGTGGAATTACATTGGAAGAGGTCCTTGGCCAGTTTGACTTGCATAGCTCAGATATTAATTTACATCTGTTCATTTGGCAGACCCTTTTGTGGCAAGTCAACACAATGGAAAACCACCCCAGGTGCAAACAGAAAGGGCAAGTAAGCAAAGCAGAGCAGACCATAGCTCTAAATACAGAGCTGATAGAAGTTAACTGCTACATAACTGAATAACATTTGGAAGAAAAAAGAAAGAACTAAGAACTGTGGTCTAAGATATTTGAGGTTAGGGGCAAAGTGAACAATGAAATGTTCAGCAGGGGAGTTACATGATTTTGGAATGCACACTGTGTTCAAGCGTTCAAAAGCCATGCCCAGCCTAGGACTTACACCAGCAATTTACCACTGCTCAACTTGATTACTGCAGAGAAAAACCTTAAGATTGTTGGCCAACAGAGGGGGCAAGTCAGAGCATGAATCACATGCTGCAGTGCTCTTAACAGTGAGCGGTCTTCTCGCTCTATTCCCCTGGTACAGGTAAATAGGGGTGAGGAGCAGAGTATGTGTACAAAGAAAAAAATACAGGGTCATGGTCTGGTAACCTTTGCACATAACCATTCCAAAAAGTGGCACACTAAAATGCAAGCTGTTCATCATTGATCAGGCAATTAACATTTTGTACTGGTGCATAGTAGTTGTGTTTTGGAAGGGATCTGAAAAGGTGCCATCTATCGTCATCTGGGTGCATGATGCTGCTCAGCAAACACGAGCTGGAACAGCCAGAGGGCAAAGCTGCTGGCAGGCACTGAAAAAATGTTTGGCATAGCATGTTTGGCTAAATCTGTGGAGAGTTAATGAACCAGCTGTAGGGCCATGCTGGGAATGAACAGGGTGTTCAGTTATGGTTTCATTCACCCTAATCCATCTCACCGATGACCCTGATTTGGCCTGTGTCCCCCACTATCCCCCCCCCCCTCTCACCCCCTCAAGGTAATCCTACCCCAGCCCAATCACTGTTTTCTTGCTACTGCCAGAGGATACACTGATTGGTCTGCCACCCTTGGCTCCCGCCGTTAATTTGCAGTGTTTCTCCATTCAAGCCACAACCCCTCCCTCCCTGCCAGGGTGTAAACAGAGAGATGAGATGGATAACCTGGTGCGGGGATTATAGCACAAACACTCTGACACTATGAGCCCTTGTGCCACCTGCTCTGCAGATGCGATGGCATTTTCTGGATCTGAACATGAGTTAGGTAGATGGCACGCCGTGTAGGTAGTGCACCAGTGTCTACTCTTCCTGCTCAAATGCCTGTCACTACAATGACGTGAGCATGTTCACGGAGAATATCCTGCTGAGTGTGCTACAGCCAGCCTGCCCTGGCATATCTCCCATTCAAATCTGCATTATTAAAATCTTCCTCAGCTAGCTTGGAAGGACTCATGGGTTTTTTTTTAGGGAATAGTCAAAAAGAACTGAACTCTTAGTAGAAAACCACAATTTAGGGTTTGAATCTAGGGGAAGACATAAAAAGTGGGGGATATTTGTGCATTCAAAATGCATAGTGCATGTAAAGTGAAAATTCTAAGACAAAAAAAAGAAGAATTTCACCATTATGTAAAAGACCCCGTGTTTGCAGATTTGTACCTAGTCCTTTAGGAGGTGCAAGGGAAATTATACTGACCAGTATGTAATAGCTCCTCCATTTGAAGCATTAAATTATGCCTTATTATTGTTGTGTGCAAATTCCCAGCAAATGGACATAAGCCCTATTCACAGAGTCCTCAGAATCTTCACTTAGAGTAGCTTATTACATTGGAAAATTGGACACACTGGCTGTTAAGTACTTGCAGTTGCACTGTTAATGCATCATAATCACAAAAAAGCCTCTTATATATGAATGTCTGGGAGTGGAGGTCATTCAGAAAAAAAAGGGAGTACTCTCCTTTTTATCTTAAAATGTAGAAACTTTTATTTCCTTGTAAACCTTAGATTAACCAATATAAAACCTCTATAGACAGTCCTCAATAGAAAAGTCTGTATTTTTAAAATCTATGTCATCTATCAGAACTGTTGATCTGCTTGCATTGTAGCTGGTACAGTCTTTACCAATCGTATTAAGACATGCTGCTTTGCCTAAGAATAGTTTGAGTTTACCAATTGTTATTTATTTATGGCTGTTGTGTATATAGGGGTATTTCAAGGGTCATGGTTTGTTTTACTATTGGTGATTAGGTATTGGGCTTGGCACTCTATATTGGGTTAAAGAATGTAGATTACATTTAATACTTTGGTTTTTTGGGATTGATGATTGCCTCCATGGTTTGCCATGAGGATAGAGGGTGTTATAATGGCCATTGCTGACATAATAACTGCAAATGCAAAACACTGCCACACTCATTAATTGTTATACCATTTTACATGGTAGCACTCACTATGAAATTAAATTGTTTTGACACTTTATTGAACACTAATGAAATGTGGATATCTGCTATATCTTTAGTCCAGTTTGAATGGAATGTCATCAGCCTGGACTTATAGCATCCCTTCCTCTCTGTGTTTGGCAGGACACACAGTTAAATGGAAAGGCAGGACTTCCTGTGGGGAAATGTCCGAGCCAGCTGAGTCTCACGGTGCCAGTGGCAGTCTATTCCAGGAGCAGCTGCAGCAGCAGTGAGCTGTCCATCTCCAGCGCCTGCAGCGACTTCTCCAACAGCTCATACACCTGGAATGAGGGCAAGCCGGTAACTACACTTACACATCCTAGTTACAGTTAATGCAGTGTCCCAGATTACAACTCATTCTTTCTTGAGTCCTGTTTTTTCTGACTGTCTCATGGTTTTCTCTTTCATTTTCTTTTTCTTACTTACAGCTAGTATTTAAAGCTATCTCACCATGCCTACCTATTATCCCTGTTTATAAACTTTCTTATTTTTTCTGTTTGTTTTTACAAATGAATAAACTATGTTGCTTCAGATGCTGACTTTTATCAACTCCTAAAGGTCACAGAGCAGTTTCAATGATACTAATGCCACAGTAGCCACTAAATGTACATGAACACAGTAACAAATACACTTTTTCTAGTCCAGTCGGTTCACTAATGTTAAATGTGTGGGCTTATGCTCATTCTCTGAATCCTAACATTGCTAAATCTCCTCTGTGAAAACCTGTCTTGATGGAGCTGCTGTTCCATGTACAGATCGTGTGAGAACCTTGTGTAGATCTGCAGAGAAAATACACTGAGTCACTTAGCAAAGGGAAGATAATAGCACTGTGCTACTGTTCTCTCATTTTATAAAATATATTACGCTGTCTCAACAAGCAGCTTGGTCCAGATCATGCCTTCTGTAGCTTACATACATATGTTTTTTTATGGCTGGGTATTATATTGAAATATGGACATGTTGCACAAGTGCAGTTTCACCCACGAACCAAACTGGCACCCTTGGGATTTTCTAGCCCTCTCCTTCACCACTGCATAACCACTGCTTGACTATGCTAACTATGCTAACCATACATTCCACTGTTTAGCTGCATGATACATTCCTTTTTTCTCATTGTTCCCCTGGTGTACTATTAGTCTTTTAGACATAGATTAAATAGCTGCTTTCCGAGTCTCCTGATCCTGCCCAGAAGTTATATCTGGCACATTAGTGCTGCCACCCTGATGCGCGGAAAGGGAGTGTGCTGGCTGTGTTTAAGCTGCAAATCAAATCATCGGCAAATGAGATGCTCAATAAAGCATGGTTGATACAAACACCCACATTTTTTCTGTAATTTGAAAAACAATATTACATTAAAGCCAATGGTTTAGCTTTTCACATTCCTATGGGTTGAGAGCATCTCTCTGTCTCTTTTTTTCCCTCCCTATACACACCCAGTTGTTAGAGTGTCAAGTGATATGATTGCAGATTGAGCAATTATCTGTCAAATTAATTATTGCAATCCAAAAAGCCAGCTCTGAAATTACAGATGAAATTGGAATCAACAGGGGTAGGGATGAGCATAGAGAATGAAATGCCATTCTTGTTCACTACATCTATAGTCAGTTTCCCAATTACTTCTGAGTTACTCCTTAGATTGAGTATACTCCTTTGTTTGCCTTTACATTTGAATTTGAATATTGTCCATTAGTAATCAAAATATGTGTCTCTGTCTGCTACAGTCTTCCTTGACCTGGGAGAAGAGAGGGAGCTTAGGGTCCTCAGCCCCCAGCAACATATGTGCCCCACCTGAGGAGCAACCCCCCACCAGGAGAAAGGAGTGCCACATCCTGGAAGGGCTAAAGAGGCTCCAGAGGCGCAGGCCCAAGCAGTCTCCCTCTTTAATTTCTAAATCAGGGTACAAGGACTGCATGAACTCGAATGAGGGCATCTACTCCTTGGGCCTCAAGTCTGGGGGCCAGGGGGTAGCCAAAGCACCCACAACAGGCAAGTCTGTTGCGGTGGGGTCCAGGGGCAATAGGAAGTTTGCCTATGATTCAGACGATGCAGATGACGAGTCATCACGTGCCCCCCCTGGAGGAGACTGTTGGACATACTCCACTAGGCTGACTCACAGCTTGTCTGACAGCCTGTGCAGCTGGGAGGGTGGTCAGGGGGGAGGAGATGTGCCCCAGGACCCCCAAATGGTCACCTATGACTCCAAGGAGCTGCCAGAGAAGCTCATTCCCAGTATCCTCAACAGCTTCCGAACTGGTGGGAAGACTCAAGCCTCACTTAGTTCCTTTTTGCTGCCCTTTGAGGTAAGCCCCACAGAGGCTGATCACACCCTGCTCCGACTCTCAGACACAGATGAGGCAGAGGACCTGCGGACAGAGAGTAGCAGTGGAGGAGAGCGGCCAGAAAGGGACGCCGGGCAGACATCAGACACTCAGGCTGAGAGGCGGTGCCATGGCAGGACACAGTCAGCTGATGGAAGGCCCCGGCCCCTTAGTCTGCTTTTGCAACAGAAGGCAGCCAAGAGCACACAGTCAGAGGAGTCTGTTGCTGCCATTTTTGATGCGGATGGAGAACCTATTGAACTTGGCACCCAGCACGTCACTACAATGGCCACTGTCTCTGCTAGGATCCCCATGAGCCAGGCCTCAAGTGCACCTTTAGCAGAGTACTCCGTGCTTGTCCCCCAGGAGGAGACTGGTGACCAGAGGGGGAGCAATGCAACAAACTATTCTGTCCTGGAGTCCCCTGAAAAACCAGCTGAACTCCTGTCCCATGGTACAGTTAGCAAAGCTTCTAGCAGAGAGGGTTCTGCCAGGAGCTTTGAGAATGCAGAGGCTAATGTGACCTCACAGCAGAAACTTATAAAGCCCTCCTACAGCCGTGCCCACAAAGTTCATTCTGTGCCCCCCATGCACAGTGTATCCAGCACTAAAGCCAACCTCACCAAGATTCCTGCCCGGGGGAGGGGGTCGCCAATGAAGGCCACAAAGGGCTCCACAGTAGAAATGGGCACTGGTAATGCTGGAACCATCCCTGCCTACTCAGGCCAGGAGCGTTCCCCGTCCTCTCCCCCAGTGAAACTGTCCCGGTTCATAAAACCACCAGGTAGTGGGAGCAGTGGTGGCTGCTCTCAAAGCTCAAAGACCTCACAAGCTGGCTCCCGGCTACCCAGCAGGACTGAATGGGCAAAAAACCCATCTTCAAGCATTCCGGGCTCCCCCCTTCTCTCTCGGAGGCACCTGGAGCACATAGAATATGGGGAACAGCCCACCCGGGATGGTCAGCAACAGGAGGTCAGGTCCCCCTCCCCACCACCTCCTCCTGGTCGCACCACCTCCTTGCTTATTAGACCAAACTATGACAGCTCACCTCAGGCACCTAAGGTTGATGCAGGTCACAGCACAGAGACCATTCCCCAGAAACTGGTGGAAGGTTCTGGACATCACCTGCAGAAATCCACTGCTGCTTCATCTCAGACCCCCACACGTGGGTCACCAAAACGGGGTCCCATCAAACTATTCAATTCCTCCTCAGCCTCAGGTCAAAACCTAGACCCCCATGAGACTGTAGCTAAAGGTTCAAGAAACATCCTGCAGAAGGGCTCCTCACTTCAGAGCACGCTTGGAGGAAAGAAGGTGGGACTAGAGCGGGAGAGTGGGTACCCAATGCTGTACAAAACCTCGGGTAGCCTTCCCACATCGCTTCAAGGTCACATTCAAAGTGTGACAGAACCACAAACGCCACAGGCTGCACCTGGATCCATTGGCCTTGGGACCAGTCCCCAGAATTCTGTCGAGAGGGCTAGTAAAATGACACGAATCCCAATGGGGTTCAAGGCCCTGGTCAAGTCTCCATCTTCCCAGAAGGAAAGCTCCTCAATAGCAGCGAAGCAAGATAAAGACCATGTCAACACAGCCTGCAAGGGGACATCCACACCCAGCTCCCTTGACCCACGAGGAATTCCATCAGCATCCCTTACTGTTGCTTCAGCACTTGCAAGTCCTAAACATGAAGGGAGGCTTGGAACTCGCTCTGGGTCAATGGACCGGAATCTGCCATCACCACAGCTTGCTGAGCATGAAGAGGCTTGTGAACGGATGGATGGTGAGAGCAGGCTGTTCAAACGCTCTATTTCAGTCACAACCAAGCCTCATCTGAAGCCTGCCCTGGGAATGAATGGAGCCAAAGCGCGCAGTCAGAGCTTCAGCACAAACTACATGGAGAGACCTAACATTGTATCATCTGATGGGCCTGGAAAGATCCGGACGCAAATCATTACTAACACAGGTGAGAGGGGGAACTCTCTCACGAGGCAGAGCTCTCTAGGTGATGGCTTCCAGTTGAGGTCCACCACTGGGCTGGGGGAGGCCCCGCCTTCCTGCAGCTTCAGCCGACCAGGTCTGTATGTGTCCACTTCAAGCAGCCAACCCAGTCTTCCTATTAAAGGTGCCCCTAAAGCCAGCCCAAAAGGTGATGCAGTTCGGGCCATGCCCAAAGGTGAAGCTGGTGTGTCATCACCCCAGAAAGAGATCCGTAACCCACCACTTGCCGACAGATTTGGCCTCAAGAGCTCAGCCCGTCAGCCTGCCAAAGTGGCACCGCAGCTCCAGCCTGACACACCATCCTCTCCCATCTGTAGCCCTGACTCACCACAGGAAGCCATAGGGAGCAGGTCATTGGGTCCTGGTAAGGTGGACCCAACAAAAAATGGTCTGAAACAGGGGCAGGGGAAAAGACCAGAGGAAGCAGAGAAACTAGCTAGCTCCACAGCCTGTACAATTGAGGAGAAAGTAATGATGGGAATTCAGGAAAATATGCAGAGAGGCCAGGGACAAGACAAGACCCAAGTACCCGAGGGTAAGCAAAAGACTGGGCCATCCCTGGCTAATTGGTTTGGCCTTCGTAAGAGCAAGCTGCCAGCCTTAGGTGGCAAGAAGGCTGATGCTACCAAAGGAAAAGAGGAAAAGAAGGAGCTCAAGATGGGATCAGTGCTGGGTGGCAAGCAGTTGAAGCTGGACAAAAAGAAAGAAAAGAAAAAAGCAGAGATACAGCACAAAGGCAGCTGTGAGCAGGCTGCGATGGAGAGCAACGATAAGCTTAGCTTAATAATGGATGGCTGTAGTGTTCAGATGGGACATCTGACGAATCAGATCCAGAATTCTACATCGTATGTTGGAAAAGATCTGCTTATGAAGGAGTTTCTGAACAGGTAAAAATTCATCTCAGTTTTCCAGATAGACAATATATAATTATTATCACAATTATGTAATATGAAAGGTTGCTGGTTGTTATGTGAATGCAAGTAGTTCAAAATAACTTATTTTCATATGGATGTATGTATTTTAGGCTTATTACAGATACTGTACATGCTTACGTCCTTGTGATTCCTTGTTAATTTCTTCGCCTACTGAAACAAATAGTATACTGAAGGCAGATAAGACCTATGAATATAGAAATATTTCTTTGTTTCACCAGGGAGGCCTACTGAGATATAGTATCTGTTTTTTAGACTTGGCTGAGACAGCAGCATCAATAATTACAAAAAAAATACATTAAAACACACAGGGGAAGGATATTGAATCTTGCAGATTTGATCTTTCAGCTGGTATATTTTTTTCTCCCCTGGTACTTACAAATCCAGCTGTTGGCATGTCCAAATCCCACTCAGTGTCAACAGTGTTAACTAAACCTTGTATCTCAGAGGTACTCTACATATGATGTATTTCTATTGAAAAATTTTCAAAGGGAAAGGAAACAACAGCAACATTTTCTTAGAGGTGTCAAGATTAAGTGATCACCCTTGTCTCCCGGAGCAACCCAAAGCCTCTCAGCCAGTCAGCCAGACTTGATCCATGCTACGCATCTGTAGTCCTGGGTTTTCCCCGGTTGGGAAAACTATATCATTACCTCTTCTCCAATAAATTGATATACCACCGCAAATTGTAACCGGCAGATTTTTATCAAGACTAGTTGGAAACATTTATCACTTTAAGCTGTCCAGAGACAGAGCTACTGAGAGGTTATTTCAGGCATTATGGGAGAGTGAGAAGGAAGCAGGATCGAAGAAGGACAAAGTCATTTATCTGCTCAATCGCCCTTTACCTGCACAGCTGATATGGAAGCAGCATGAACGACAGAAAAGTGATCAAATTGTTTTTCCCACAGGAGTACGGCAAAGGGTGATTCTCATGGTGCACCTCTTTCTGGAATTCCTGCTGGTGCTCCAGGCCTTCCCAGGAATAATGGCACAACAACAGGAGATTCGGAGAAGCACACTGAAACTGCAGTAAGTGAGAGAAAGTATCCATTATAACAGAAGTGGTGCTCTGAGGCTTTACTCCCCTTCATACACTTTGGTGCATTTAATTTCTGCTGTGTGCTGTGTTAGTAAGTGGTGTGTTGTATAGATGGTATCTGGGGTGGTATTCTATGGTGTATGTCAGGTTGTATCTATCATGTTTTGTTCCACACATTTGTGTCTTGTTTCATCTTTTTTGATCTTTATGAACTGGGTTTGTGCCACCATCTGGATTAACCCTATGCCCATAGCCCTTTCTTATGATGTGTTTTATGCCACTTTGTTAATACCTAAATACACATCATGGATATGGATTATTTGGACATCTTTTTGCATGAAAACTAATTTCTTAAAGAAGTGGTGGTCATTAATGTTGGATTTATGGTTGTATATTTGGCATGGCAGTCTTATTGTATGTGGTGGAGCTTGTAATGTTTTGTCATTTTTAATAGCTCTTTTCTCATAGGCTTGGGTGAGCTGGGGATCAAGCTGATCTGCCTGACTCTTTTGGCATCTTTGAAACACTGCCTTTTTCTAGGGCTGCAATGCAACAGGCCCAAGCATTAGTCACTATGATACAAACAGACTCCCCCAGTAACACGTATTTCTTCCTTTCCTGCACAGATTTGTTCTCTTACAATTTCTCTTGGTTTCTTTTGACATTTCTCAAGGTCATGGCAAACCCTTTTCATTTTGCTATGATGTCAGCTTTGTGCTTTACCTGCAGTTCTCCGGGAAGTTAAAAAAAGGTCCTTGCCTTGTTCTCTCAAAGACCCTGTTCTGCACCATATGAAGAAAGTAAGAAAGTGCCTACTGGAAGATGCATAATCTCAAAATTGACCTTTCAAGGTCTTAAAGAAGAGTGTATTAATAAAGGGAAAGTCAGAAAGAAAAAAGGAGAGAGGGGGAGAGAAAAACAGAGAGGAAGGAATGGGGATGCAGGAGGGAGAGAGAATGTGAGGGAGTGTGTGTGTGTGTGTGTGTGTGAGAGAGAGAGAGAGAGAGAGAGAGAGAGAGAGAGAGAGAGAGCTTGAAAGTGTGCAATTGCAATATGCAGGAAATTCAATCCAGACTGATGTAGAACTCTGATAGCAAAGCGCTGAGCCCTTATCTGAACCACTCAATTCAACAAAGCCCCCCATTTTATACAGTCCTGACAGTCCTTTCCTGTATCTCCCACTTACAGCGACACAACAAAGGGAGAGCGCCTTCACCACTTGCACCTTCCTCTTGCCTCTTATACCGGTGGGGAAAATCATTTTCCAGGCTCCAGTCTCAATGTTTGGGTGGATTGGGGTTGGGGGGTGGGGTTTCCTGTATATTAGATCTTACATCATCTTTGAATTTAAATTGAAGACATTTAATGTTTGGATAGGCAATGTTTCCTGTTTGTATTTTTTTCCTTTGTAGGTCTTGCTGTAAAATTCTTTATTTGTATGTCTTTGCTTTTTGCATTCTTTTATTTAGCCGATACTTAATGATAATTAATAGTTGATATAAGGCAGTCTATGGATTTTTTTGGAGAATTCCATTTTTTGGAGAAGCTATTTTTGATGTTATGACAGGTTTATTTTGTCTTAAACTGTGAGGCTGGAGCACCAAAGTTGTTTATTCCTTGTTGGAATTTCTAGTGCAAGGCAAAGTGGTGTGTCTCTGTGGGGTGGTGGTGGGGGTGAGGGGTGGATTGAATGCACGGCAAATCTCAGCTGCAAATCTCCAGTTGTACAAGGCAGCGAGATTTAGCAGGACCTCCAGTCACAGCATTGCTCTCTCATGCCAGAGTTCCTTTATTTTGTTTTTCAACCTACATCCACTTGATGCAGACAAAGCTCTCAGTCTGCCGAAGAAACAAGAAATGGGTTTGATATCAGGCATGGTTCAAGGAACATGTATTTTTCCAGTGCTGAATAAAAAAGGAGTATATGAGCCCCATACATCAGAAATGCATGCCGGTTTTCTATAGTGAGACAGTAAGTGAAGGAGCCAAGATGTATTTGGTTTGTTGCTCATTGTTATGTGGTAGAACTGGTAGAAATTAAACACGGATATATCTTTGAATAAATTTAAAAGAGAAACCAGTTCCTGAAGCGCTTGAGAAAAATAATCATTAGTATACAGTAAATGACACGCCAGAGTGAGAATAATAGATAGTTTATATGTTTAAATGTATTTTCCATAGATTTCAAAGTTAACTGATGAATTAAGTTTCAGCCATATACTGTTGTCATCGGACAGAATAATTATGCAGACATTATGTGTATGTGTGTCTTTATTCACATTTTATACCCTGGAGCCAAAGAGAAATTGAATGCACGTTGACATAAAAACAGAGTTGAGGGTCTTAAATGACCATCGAAACAAAGCCCTTTGGCTGTGGACACTTAAGTGTAATGACCTCCGATGATGTTTTAATTTGATTCAAGTGTATATTGTTTACTCCACACTACCCATAAATCAGCCACATTCGCATGCACCAGAAAGGTCAATTGAATTAAGCCTCATTGGCTCTGCTGTGAAACCATCGTTCTGAAAGTCCAGCAATAACCCGAATGTCCCTAATTGTTTCCCTCTGAAAATAATTAACAGTGAACACAATTGACCTTGTCAGTTGCCTCTGAAGCTTAAAAAAACATTATTTTGCTGCTATTTCCATTGTTATAAAGGTACAGTGCGGTACTGCTGAGTTTGTATTTTCTGTCAAATAGTTCTTAGGAAATTAAAAGCCAGTAAAGTAAATATGAAATCAGACCTGGCTGAGACTGACAGCTGACACCGATATATTGAACAAGAAATGTAATGTCATTCAGTTCTGTACTATTTTTCATTGCATTCATAGTGGTTATTTTCTGTTCAGTGTTTATTAAAGACTTGTGCCATTCCTTTTAGGGCAAAAAAGAAACATGGCATTGGAGATTATGTCATTATTAATATCTCACAAGTTAAATGAGGGGGTGGATTGAATGCACGGCAAATCTCAGCTGCAAATCTCCAGTTGTACAAGGCAGCGAGATTTAGCAGGACCTCCAGTCACAGCATTGCTCTCTCATGCCAGAGTTCCTTTATTTTGTTTTTCAACCTACATCCACTTGATGCAGACAAAGCTCTCAGTCTGCCGAAGAAACAAGAAATGGGTTTGATATCAGGCATGGTTCAAGGAACATGTATTTTTCCAGTGCTGAATAAAAAAGGAGTATATGAGCCCCATACATCAGAAATGCATGCCGGTTTTCTATAGTGAGACAGTAAGTGAAGGAGCCAAGATGTATTTGGTTTGTTGCTCATTGTTATGTGGTAGAACTGGTAGAAATTAAACACGGATATATCTTTGAATAAATTTAAAAGAGAAACCAGTTCCTGAAGCGCTTGAGAAAAATAATCATTAGTATACAGTAAATGACACGCCAGAGTGAGAATAATAGATAGTTTATATGTTTAAATGTATTTTCCATAGATTTCAAAGTTAACTGATGAATTAAGTTTCAGCCATATACTGTTGTCATCGGACAGAATAATTATGCAGACATTATGTGTATGTGTGTCTTTATTCACATTTTATACCCTGGAGCCAAAGAGAAATTGAATGCACGTTGACATAAAAACAGAGTTGAGGGTCTTAAATGACCATCGAAACAAAGCCCTTTGGCTGTGGACACTTAAGTGTAATGACCTCCGATGATGTTTTAATTTGATTCAAGTGTATATTGTTTACTCCACACTACCCATAAATCAGCCACATTCGCATGCACCAGAAAGGTCAATTGAATTAAGCCTCATTGGCTCTGCTGTGAAACCATCGTTCTGAAAGTCCAGCAATAACCCGAATGTCCCTAATTGTTTCCCTCTGAAAATAATTAACAGTGAACACAATTGACCTTGTCAGTTGCCTCTGAAGCTTAAAAAAACATTATTTTGCTGCTATTTCCATTGTTATAAAGGTACAGTGCGGTACTGCTGAGTTTGTATTTTCTGTCAAATAGTTCTTAGGAAATTAAAAGCCAGTAAAGTAAATATGAAATCAGACCTGGCTGAGACTGACAGCTGACACCGATATATTGAACAAGATGTAATGTAATGTCATTCAGTTCTGTACATATTTTTTCATTGCATTCATAGTGGTTATTTTCTGTTCAGTGTTTATTAAAGACTTGTGCCATTCCTTTTAGGGCAAAAAAGAAACATGGCATTGGAGATTATGTCATTATTAATATCTCACAAGTTAAATGAGGGGGTGGATTGTTCTAATTCAAATATGCATATTTATTTTCCTGCATAAAGACATATGAATTGAGGCTCAAATCAGATCAATTTGTTATGCTTATTAGATTGACTGGAAATTGAGACTTGAAGTCTACTTCTTCAGGTATCATTTAGGTAACATTAAGCTGAAAACCAGTATGAACATCAGACAGGCTTTTTGGTGTATTACTTGTCTGATGAAACGACCTGATTTTTCTACTCAAACAGACCAAGATCGCCACCCAGAAAATAAACCATAATGCTGAGAATGAAGAGGTGTCAGAGACCACCTGTCAAGATCACATGATTGGTAAGAGCTTTTAGCATTGGACACACTTTAACCCTAAACATCCTTTCACCATCCTACCAATGAAATCTTGTGATTATGTAAATTCTGTCTTTTCTGATGTGATCTTAGCATACACATCAGTTGTAATGCTTGTTGAAACATTTTCTTTTTTTGGTGATAGAGCACTGAAGTGTGAAAGAAATGACTTTCAAATGAAGGTTTTAGAGACACTTTCTGTACCAGTTTTCCTGTGACACCTCCTTTAATAGTTAACCCTCTTTTCTCATTGAGGGATGTAATTAGTCAGAGAGCTAATTTACAGGGTGGCAGCACCCACACATTCTCTCATTAACGGATTATTTAGATGTTATCAAAGCTCTTCGTGAATGCAGAAATATGAAGTGCTCCAACCGTAGGCTTCCAAGAAGTCATGAAAAAGTTCTTCAATTTAAAAGCAATTACCATGTGAAAGCAAACCTCACAATTCTCCTAATGAGATGGAACTCTTGCCGTTCACCACACATTTGAAGACAGCATGCTGATCACTTCCTCACAGATAGGGCCGTTTCATAATCGGCTTGTCTGACACGTGAGCAGATACTCATGTTCCGATAACAGTCATACATATGGAGCATCTCAAGGGCAGATCAAATAACCAGCCTCTGCCAAACGAAAAATGGATGTTGTGCCCCTCAATTCCCTCTTCAATTCACTTCTTTGGTTTTTTGAATCCTTAAATCCTTTTAATTAATTAATCAATCAATCAGTAAATGTGTATAAATATAAGGGTACTGTTTTCTGCTCACCATTTATGCATGTTTAGTGGTTGCATTCATTTGTTGAAATAAGTTTTTCAAAGACACTGTTACCTTGGAAGGTTTCTATCTGGCCTATTTATTTTTTTTATGCCAAGTGAACCAATCAGACTGCTTGATCCAAAACGCCATATTGACAAATTGCTCCTTGTGGTCCCCTAATTAAAGTGTTAAATATTTCTAAAGGGGTTGGGAGGCCAGCATCCCCTTCAGTAGTGCTTACTCCTCATTTTCCCGTAATTGAACGGCCTTGTCCGTGGCCGTGGTTCTCAGTCTTTAATGACTCCAGTAGATTAATGAATCAACAGATTAGTCAACCGCAAAGAAGCCTGATGCACTTTTTATTTGTAGAGACCTTTGCAAGGATTCATTTATTTTATTGTCGCTGAGGTTTTCATATTTATTGTATTATATCCTCATATTTGTGAGTTGCATGCTCCAAAAATGATTTTCTTTATTGGTGATTTGTTGTTTAATTTTGCTATAAAATTTTGGTATTTGGGCGAGAAAAATCTCCTGAAAGAGTTTTGTAGTCTTACATTCCAAGGACCTCTGCATAGTAATAGTGAAAAACATAATACTGTTCAGAGCAAAATGAAGCTACCTGTGAGGCAAATAGGTTATCCTCAGGGAGGTTAAAACTAGGGAAAGTGATTGTTTGGATGTACTATGCCTTCATAAACCTGCCAAGTGAGGGCAACAATAAAAATCTTTAACTTTTTTTTCCAGACTTATTTGTACAGACAACATCTTGTTCATTTCAAGCTCCAGATAAATACATAATATGATAAGTTTGTGGTCATCGATTTTAAAATGTTCAGATTAAAGCTGTTGATGACATTTTGAAGTAATTGAACTTTAAACTTTTAGCTTGACCTTCATCATTCATTGTATAATGAAAAGTAAACATTTTGACTTGGGGACTTTTATTCCTTCCAGTATATTATTTTTGTCCCTTCTAGTTGGAGACAGTTAATGCCTAGTGTGATAACCATTCCTGATCCTCCCTTCTTCAAAAGAGAGATCCAGGAGATTTCTATGGTGTCAAGGCCAGTGATTGGTCACCCTGACAGGCAATTATCTAGTGGATGGCGTGTAGCAGGCCTAAGCCTCACCCTTGTACTTCATTCATCACTCACTTTGATTCCTTCTGTTTTCATATGGCCCTTCCTCTGTATTCACTAGTTCAATGACCACATCCATGGTGTATGTGTGGGGAAGGGGGGATGTTGGCAGCAGTTCTCCTTTCCTTAACTGCCATATATATATATATATATATATATATATATATATATATATATATATATATATATATATATATATATATTTTATTTTTTTTTTTCCCTGATGGCTGTGGCCAATACCAAAAGTCTGGTCTTCCTTGGTGCCAGCAATAGTGATTTTTTCCCATGTTATTGTAGGAAATTGTTTTGACTTGGCAGATTTTTTCTATGGGGTATGAAAATTATCTTGGAGCTACATGCGATGAAGAGGATCCTAAAATAAGACTCTAATCGTTTCTATATTTTAATAACCTTGATGGAATTTTTAATTCTGCCAGCTAATCACATTTATCCCCCTTTATTCTGCATGAAATAAATGTCTCATAAAGATTTAAGGCAGTGTCTCATTTTAGCTCCTAAGATATGTCTTTTTGTACCAGATGCATGCAGTGAATTATGCTGTGATGTATGTCACTGGATTCTACTGGGAAGGGATTATGCTAAATTACACCTGGGTTTCAGATATGTTTTCATTGCTCTGTTTGTGATGCCATCTATAATATTGACAATTTCAACATTGTTGGTCACAATTTAAAAAAAAAGAAAAGGCCTTTTTCTTACCTTGAGGTTACAGTGATACAGTCACCGTTCATCATTGTTTGTTAAAGGATTATAAAGTTGTAGGATTATCCAGGTTTAATTGAACATTTTCTTAAATTTTACCTACAAAGCCTTGATCATTTCAGGTCATTGACTTTTCAATAAGTATATTAAAATTTGTGCTTAAAAAGCCACAAGGATTGTGTGGCAAGTTAAGTACAAATTTTGATTCAATCTACCTCTGTTTCATAGAGTCATATTCATAATGCAGTATTCTGAGTCATGGCATCAAAGATTTGGCTGTGTTACCATAGAGATAATAAATACATGCTTTTAGCAAAATAGTTAGAAACCATTTTACAGAGCCACCAAACAGTTTCCACTAAAATAATAGCCCCAAGTTAGGCCTAGTGTCTTGGTGACAGTGTTTTTTGTGCAATGGTTGAGCTATCGTACAATCAGTGACTGCTTTTGTGCATCAGTTCATTTTACACCTGATTGGATTAAGGGGTTATATCACCTCTCTGTGGTTTTCATCAGCCACTAAGACTTCCACGCCCTGAGGGCTGAGTCTAAAACAGACAGCAGATAAGAGTAACAGCCAACATGGAGGACCATGGAGCAAAATCAATGTTCAATCTTTCCCTCTCTTTCCCTTGCTGGTGCCAACTTCTCTCCATCGCCACAAGGTAGCTTTACCTTGAACCTAATTATGCTCAGAACACAATGACCAGTGCTCCAAATGACAGCTGAAGAGTGATAAATGAACAGACTTGGCTGGGTTCCTTAGGTTTCTTTGTTTTCTGGACAGGATGCCTGTTTCTGCTCAAGATTTTTTCTCTCCCTTTTTTTGTCTGTGGAAGAAAGGGAACCATTTTATCAGCATCCACTAATAGAGTCCTCTGATTGGGATAGTTACATGTTTGGAACCATGTGAGCATGACAGAGAAACACCAAAGACACACATAGCAGAAGCAAAACTCAGTGGTGTGGCACTTCCTCTGACCAGACCTCTAATTAGTTCTTCTGCCAATCAAGTTCTTCTGTCATAATGATAGTGTAGGAGATACCATCATGGTCAGGCATTCCGTGCTGGTAAAATGGAGGGTGGGAGAAATATGGCCAAGTGCCATTGAATGCCGATAGCATCATAAAATGTGTTACTTCAACATGTAAATATATATTTTTTAAAAAAACTGCAATGCCTGGAACACATCTGCACATTAATATTCATTGAGCAAATATTCAAGTCAACCTGAACTTCAACCTCAAGGTCAAAATCCCATTCTCTTAACTACACAAGGATATATATATTTACATTTTCTTTTGTCCTATGAACACAAAACTTAAAATATGTAGAACCTTGGGAACCATTTTCTTTTCATAAACCCTGTAATGGAATATTAAAAACCAAGAGGGCAGTTATTATGCATTGGCTTTACTTCCATATCTGTGTTGGACATCATTTTCAAAAGGGTCTGATGTTTTTGTGCTGGCATATGGCACTTTTAGACAGAGAGGTAGTGTGCGAACTATACCATGGCTTTTGGGGGAGCTAACTTTTTTTTTACCATGGGGAGGGGGGCTTAGCATCCTCATCGGCCTCTTCCTCTGTCGAGCTGTTATCCCCATCTCCAGCTTCTTCTGTCAGCTTGTTCTGCGTTGTCTCTCCTGGCGTTGGTGGGTTTGTGCTGACAACAGTCCCAGCAGGTGTAGCATCAGTGTTGGTTGTCGTCAAGCTAACATTTGCAGTAGAAGACGCCTCTGGCTCTGGTTGCTCTTCAGAGTTGATTGGCTTAGATTTTGTGGTAAATCCAAAATTTTCAAGTAAGCTTTCTTGTTTTCTCTTTGACATATCTGTATGCTGACTACACAATAGAGAAATGAATAATGCCAATCTGACATGCAGACTGAGTAGGACTAAGACAGTTTTATTTCTGATCTTTGAGTTAAAGTGAGTTTATTTTTTGATATTGCGCAGCCACGCTTCGATAGTGATGGCAAGAATAGCATGCATGCCCATACCTTTAGTAAAGTGAATTAGTGATGAATCCTCCTCATGCATGAATCATGCATCAATTTTACGCATGATCCATGATGGTGAAGATACAGAAAAATAGAAATGCATGGCAAAAATCACGTATACCCAAAATTTCACAAATCATATTTTCAGGGGAGATCATGTCTTATTAAGAGGAGCCAAGCTCCCTCTGGCTCCCCTGTAATTTGCACCCTGCAGAGCGGCATCAGTAAACATGAGTGAGCATTACCCCCAGGATTCTTCACACCTTCACAAGCATATTCCCCATGACAAGGTATCGGAGCCAGTGGAGATTAAAGGCAAATCTGAGAGGTAACAGCCAAAGGGGGGCATAAACACAAGAGGTTCTGTCAGGACATGATTAAGAACCCAGAATCTGTGTTTTGATCTTTCATGGTTCCATCTATAATCTAACCTTCCCTGAGGTAAAGTGCAGTCTAAGCAAAGACGAAGCCATATAAAAACTTTGGGGGGTTGGGGGGGCAGACCTCTTTGATATCATAGTATCACAGTCCTTCAAAATTATACATTTCTGATCACAAAGACATGTGCAAAACACCAGGGCAAACAAACCAGCATGCATAGAATCAATACAAATAATATTTGCATAATGTTGTTCAAAACTGTTGTTGGATATCAACAAGTTCACTCTCTGTGATTTCATACTTATCTTGTCATCAGTAATTAGGAGAGAGGTGGGTCTGATAGATGGTTCATTTAATCCGAAAAAAGATACAGGTGTTAAACAGGTGGATTGTAAAGTGACTGTGGTTGTAATAGTTTTTGTTTTTTCATTTGAAAAATGGCCACCATATCATTATAGGTCAGTGGCCTTTCTTGAACTTCTGTTTTTCTTTGTTGTTTATACCAAACATACCTTGTGTTTTCTGAGAAGTCAACCTTATACTTTAAAATCTTAAATATCTGTTATAAATAATCACAACTTTGTAGGTCATGACATTTTTAAAGGGCATTGAGTCTGATCTTGTATTACATGTTGTGCAATGTTTCTTGAAAATATTCATGTGAGGAGATGGTGAAAAATATTTTACATTCTTGATATATGTTGATGTTTTGAAAAATCAGAAGAAAGTTATTTAAAGTTTGCGGAAACATATTAATATGTATTTAAAGATTAAACCTTCCGTCTCTATACTTCATGAGAATCCAGTATTTCAAGTCAATGTAATAACTCTTTGGAGTACTCAGGTGGGTACTTGATCAACCAGTATTGCAATATGAAATGAATGACACAGCAGGATATGGAGTAATAGGTGTACTGTTTCTGGGGGAGGTAATTCATCTGCATAAACTGGGCTAGTTGACCCGAAACTGGCAGAATGTGTAGATTTTTCCTCAGCTGCACGGAAGATAAAGGGCCCCACACTGGGGCTGGATCTGTAGGGTTAGATGAATTAGGACATATTTTTGCTGTTAACAAAAACACAATATTTTAAAACTACCAAAAAAAAAAAAAAATTAAATTCGCTGAGTAATGTTTGATCCTGTATTTTAAGTATATTGTAATTTTTAAGTATTTTATAAGTGATGGAAGTTGATTAGCTATTTAGTTTAAATACATGGGTGTGTATGTGTTTTCATATTTTTGTAGTTAATCCCTTGAGATGTTAATTCGGTTATTATATATAAATTATTTTTTTTTTAAATTACAGATTGTGTTACAGTTGGATGACTGGTATATATACCACCATGGGAATAATGTAAACAAATGAGAATAATGTAAATCTCACTTGTTTTTGCAATTTCACTATATTGTTGTAAACACATGGAATTTGCTCTTATATGTTTTCCCTTTGGACATTTACATTCGATTTTTTGGCAGTCAGGGCCACCCTCTTGCTGTTCCTTTTTTATCTATTTTGTCTCATTTGTAGACACAATGTGTATCAATATATGTAAAGTGTTTTCTTTTGCAATTCTGGCTATTATGCTGCAATTAGGAAGGAATCATTAACCAGCATCGTTCACGGTTACAAATAATTGGATCATAGTGAATGGCAATCCATCTGTTACGCTCTGAGAAGGACCTTTCGGAAAGAGCAGAATGAAGAAAGAATAAAAAAAAAACCATCTGTTGCATAATTGTCCTTAAATCACCACACACTGTGGAACATTTTGAGTGAAAAAACTGTTTGCCTCCTTGGCATAACATAATGACAATGTAGGAGGGGGAGGAAAATGAGGGGAGAATTTATGCTTAGGACTAAATGATAGATTTAAATTAAAATGACATTAGGAACATAGCCTACTATCTACTCAAACTGATCCAGTCAGGATTTCCATGTGATTAAAACTCATTTTGTTGAATTAATGAACCAAAGTAATTGTTAGGGGTTTGTAACATTCAAAGGATATTTTTGCCATGGTATATTTTCATATGCAAAAGAGACATATCCCAAAGAAAACTGTTGGTTATGGCACATGTTATTTTAGCTGACTTATTGAGATTAAAATGTAGATTAACTAAACAATTCATGATATCTTTCTTGCTGTTTGTGAAGTAATGCTCTTGTTTTTCCTTTCTTTTTTCCATGTTATTTGAACCCGCTACCCCAAAGATGCCCTGTTTTCCCACAATCCCTTTCGTTGCTTGTGACTCCAGTGGTTCCTTGTTTCTCCCCTCCACCTCCATCACATGCCTTTTCCTCTACCTCAGGCTCCAGCTGCCAGATGCGAACCTTGGACAGTGGCATCGGGACCTTCCCCCTTCCTGATTCCGTTTCCCGGGCAACCGGACGGCACCTCCCCAAATCTGCTTCTACCCCTGAGAGGGCCCTGGCTATGCCCACTGAGCCTCCTCAGGATCCTCCCCCAACCCTTCTGCCCAGATGGAAAGTGCCTTCTCGTCCCGAAACTGGTCCACGTCCCCACAGTGGCATTGGAGCATCCCTCTCCGACCCCACCATGAAAGGGAGCAAGGATGTGCCTGACCCGCAAAGCCGGCTGCCGAAACCCAGCACTTCCAGTAAGGCCCATTCACTCACCTGATGATTGCTGAATGTACACACAAGTCAACAGGACAAATACCGTTGTTTGAATTAAAGAATTGAAGGATAAGTAGAATTGATTGTTAAGTAGAATGTCTGATAACCCTTTAGCCTAAAATATATGGTCACCTGGAAACATTATTTTTTTGTTTGTTTGTGTGTGTGTGTGTGTATGTGTGCATGTTTGTTTTGTTTTTCCCTCAGATGGGTTTTTTTAATTTAAAAAAATCATTTGCCATTCTCTTTTCCAACTTGTCATGGTGAAAATTGTCATATAAGATGGCTAATCTTTGTTTGTCATCTCACTCCAATGCTAAAAATGTGGACTAAGTGACAGAAGCTGAAAACAATTCTTGTAGGTTCCCCTGTGGACTCCCCATGCCATGCCCAGCACACAGCATGACTGTATTTAACACACTCTGAAAGGGTTAGAGCAGACTGGAGCTTGCCATGCAGCAGAGGGGGCCTGACAGACTTCTCTCTAACTCTTGGCTGGCTCTTGTCTTCTGTCTGCCATGGATGGCTCACTCATTGGCAGCTTCAGCCCCCTTCCCCCCACACCCCCCATATCCACTGACGATATTCACAACGGATTTCCTGTGTGGCGCATTGTACTCAAGTACAGCAATCCTTTTCAACTCCCCTAATTTAACTTTCATGTTAAGTACTTTTGGCTACATTCATGTTTCCAATAGTTTTTTGTAAATAAAGACTGCTATTTTCATTTATTGTGGGGTTGCACAGGACAATCTGTCCCACAGAGGCAGCATGCTCAACGTACTGCGTCATAGGAGTGGGTGGACAGTGCATTTAGCAATACAGACCATCTGTGGCAACCATCATAAAAACCCCACGCCTGACATTTCATTTTTTAGGCTTGTGCAGGGTGGAGGAGGATGACCAGCTAGCTAATTAATGCACACACAAACTCATGCTGCGCATTCTGGAGTGATTGCAGTCAGAGAATATACGACCAGTGCACAGTGAATACTTACTTCCCTGACCTCAATTCCGCTGCTCACCACTGCTGCGATTAGGCCCTGTCATTATAACAAATCGAGGCGAAACATTACAGCAACAGATCACCTCATAAGTGCAGGATAAGATGAAAAAGACTACCCCTGATCTCCATGCAAATTATCCCAACGCTGCCAAAAGAGACACAGTTAATTATATTGTCAGAACATGAAGTTTTTTCTTAAATCAAGGAGTATAAGAGAAGGAGAAGAAAAAAAATCAAGAAGGAGAAAAAAAGGGACAGTAATTGAAATTCTTGGCTGTGATTATCGAGGGTGCTCTGTCACTCGAAGTGACAGTGCGCTACTACTTTTTTCTTTGTTTTGTTTTTGTTTTTCTTTGGTCCGTGTCTAAGATGCCTAGCTTAAAAACAAGATTGAAGAAAGATCACTGAATAAAGAAAAACAGTGAGTGCAAAAGATTCTGACACAAAGTAATGCAAGTATGAGCTGTGATAATAGTGGTTTCTTGCTAGAAACATACAATGATAGCTGGGTGTTGCTTAGTTTTCCATTGCTCATCCTGTATGTGTTCAACATTGGGAATCTTGAGCTCAGGAAATCAGTCTTAAAGGGTCTCTTTTGTCTGCGTTTTTGTAAATGGTTTGTAGATTAATTTAGACCAACATGTGGCCAGCTCTGTTCCTGGAAAGCCTCTGCTGTGTGTTGTTTATACCTTAAAATCAGCAACCAAGAGACATAAATATAATTGTATTGTAATTAGTACTTTAATACTTTTTCATAATTTCTGAGCTGCATAACAAAAACCAGCATACTCTATATCTACCCAGAACAGAGTTGGGAACCCTGTCATTCACATGTCTGTCTAACTGGGTGTTTTCTAGAAAGTGTTAAGCTGACTATACTGCACCAAGCATGCAGTCATGCAATCCTTGCTGAACTGTGGAATATTTTGTGTTTTCAGTTGCTCTCAGTTTTGATTTCTCCCAGTGCAGAGATGCATTTTTGCATTGTTATGTTTCCACTTGTATATGGCTGGAGCTGGTGTTGGTGATTCACAGATTCCTAATGCAGTGCAGCTTTGCCATTTTGGCTTTGAAATGAGCACAAGTGACAAGTTTCCATCTTCAATGTAGGTGGAATTAACCCCAAAAAAACAACTCCAAGCAACCATTCCCTGAGCCCCACCCAGACCACCGGGCCCTACAACAACCAGACAGAGAAGAGAAAGATCGGTAGAGACCACGCTTCGCCTTCGGTAAGAGCCTATCCTGTCCTTTGTGTGTGTGTCCCTTGTTGTCCACAGCTGCTTTCTTCACTTACCAAGAGGTCTGTGTTAATGTCATCATAATCAAACATGTCCCAAATGCATTAACACATGCCTTGTAAAAGGCGCTAGAAAGTGCGTCATCATTATGAGTTATGTGTACCAGTGAAATGCTGTCCTAATGCCGATGTTTGCAGATGACCCTCCCGTTAATGAAAATGAATATTTCACAATGAGCACTAAGTGCCCATGAAAGCTCTATCTGCATCTGAGAGAGGGTGAGGTTTTTCTCAGTGTTTTAGTGTAACTCAAATTTCTGTTTTATCACCAACATTATGTGGTGTGGACTTGCCTGATCCGTTTTCAGATAAAGGACAGTTTTATACAGCAGTTTTTATTTTATTTAAATTGATTTTTTTTTTGCTCCATGCCATTTAGAAGATAAATTAAGAACTGGAATAGTAATTGCACATTCCTTGTAATTATGCAGAGTCTGGATGATTTAGACTGCAACTTTATCAATAATATGTGTCATGCATCCTTATTACATGGCATAAACTAAAAGAAACTTGATGGATAATAGTCTGCCCATACTTCCAAAAGGGAACTGTTCATTTATTTGCTTCTGTTTCCCAGATATCACTGTAGTGAAGCTGAAGCAAACCACCACTTATTCAGAATGTGTTGTTTGTTTAAAGTAGTGTACAGCATTTATTCAGAAGAAATGTTATTATATACTGTACCATTAGCATTATCAGATATCCTCTTTATCAATACGATATCCACTCTCTCTCTCATAGATTCCCACTAGTTCAATGATGTCAAAATTAATGGTAAAGAACAAGGTAAACAAAAATGGTAATAAAGAACTTAACTGATGATAAGGAATGGACATTGATGTAAAAATGGTAAAAAAAAAAGTTTACACTTGCTATTTGCAGCTGAGTCCTACATATGGTAAAAGTTCAATCTTTACCACAGATTTTCTGAGTAAGTTAGTCCACGTTACGTGACCACATTTCCATTAATTTAAATGGGGATATTAGACTTGAATTACGCGATTTTGCTTTACTTGAATATGGGTAATCTTAAGAAATTGTTAGAGCTATTTAATTTTATAATTAGATTTGATTTATTTTAATGAATTATGTAGTTGCATTAAATAAATTAATAAAATTTATTGAACATTCAATGTGAAATGTTGATTATTATTTTTAAATGAAGAGTTGAACTTTTATGAACTTAACCAACTGCTGAAGTGACGCTGTAACCAGGATGTGTGGGTTCAGTTTAGAAGTTTCTCTTAGCCACAGAGAAGAAGAATACCCAGGCAATAACCAGTGAATTAGTCGTGCAGGCATTCTAAGATTGGTTTCTATTGAACAGTAAGTGGAGAGGGAAATAGTTTTGGAGTCTGTTTCTCTGAGAGGTGAATGGGTTAGAGTTTGGGTTAGGGTTATGTGAGCAGATCACTGTATGTGAGCCGGTCTCTCAGTCACTGGTCTGGTCTGGTCTGTGGTACAGGAGCGGGCCCTACATGTTTGCACATACTCTGGCAGCAGTTGTAGCGAGGCAGACACTGAGCCAGAGGACGACACCTCAGTGAAACATCACACGCATGAAACGCCACCTTCTAAGTCCAAGACCGGCAAATCAGGTAGGCCCATAAGGTCATCCTGCCTCCCCTGTGTGTTAGTAGTTTGAGTATGCCGCATAGACTAATTAATCCTCTTACGTCTGGTAATGGCTATAATTTAGATGTCTTTACTTAATTTTGTCCCTCAAATAAAGGCAGGATAATCAACAAGCTATTATGGATGTTCATAATAATGCATTTGACTGTACATGGAAAAATTTGTCCTTAATCAGAAACCTTTTGCAGATTTCATAACGCATACAATCTATTGTCATCTGTTGTATCTGTCTTAAAACCTATAATTAAAATTTCATCAAAATGTCTTTCACACTCTTACTACAATTTAAAGTCTTTGTGGGTACTTCATGTCAGAGCACTACTAGCATGGCAATTGAGGCCTTAATTCATTCATTCTAACAGCATTTTTACCTACATTTGAGCTGATTTTTTAAAATCATTTCTCAGATAATTTTTTTCTTTTATTCATTTTTTTATTTCATTTTAGTCTCTTATAAAATATTTCCAACTAGAAGTATTCTGTCATTCCACCAGAATTAAATTGTGATATTTGTTTCTTGGGATTTAAGAGCTTTTTGCCTGATGGTGACGTTAGTTTGTCCTGTAGGCTTGGGCCATATGTTGGACAGAACCAAGACACTCACAAGGCCAGTTTTTTTCCTCAGTCAACCAGGAGGGGATGAAGAGGAGCAGCATGGGAAACCGGCTGTCAATCATGGACTTATATCAGCAGGAAGTGCTTACGCACTATGAGAAGGAGGAGCGCAGAGCTGTATCAAAGTATAATTCGTCAGGCACAGAGGGCAAAGTTGGAGACACCCAAAGTGTGAGTCCACTGTTCTTGACATAACACAACATTTTAAACCCTTCTCTGTTTCAATTTAAAATGTGTCCTGCAATTTTTAAATGTACAATGTCTATCTTGATGCTTTGTGTAGCTTTGATGACAGTTAATGAAAATCTATTTGATCTAATCTCTGCCTGAGCCCAAATAATGAAAAGTTTAGTGAAAAGCATACATCACATTAGCTGTTCTGCCTCACGTTATGGGCCTGTAGCATGGGTCAAAGTCACTGGCTAGTGGGTGAGTGTATTGTATCCTCTAACTCTACCACTCCTCATGTAGATGCTGGTGCTGATGACATGAGAGAATAATGCATTTGGAGATTTAACAGTAGGACAGGACGAGGTAGAGAGAATTGACAATTCTGATAATGGTTGACCTGTCTCTCTGTCCCAGTGGGTCATGGAACAATCACGCTGCATGTTCCTTGAATTTATGACATTGCATCCTTATTACAGCTTGTGGAATAGAATTTTTTAAGGAAATGTCAAAAAGGAACAGTTGCATTATCAGCTGAATGCATTTCAAGTCAGAAAGGGTCTACTCTAATAGGGTAAAACCCATAAATAGACTGTCTCAGAGCTCTCAGACTTATTAGCTTGGCAGCCAGTCAGAAATACTGAAAAGAGCCCATTCCAAATCTACATTAAAGAATTGTTGCCCTATCTAAATGTATATATGATAGATCCTCAAGCACAGAGATATGCATGCACTAGGAGTGGTGGTCTTTTGTAAATGGTTTTAAGAGATAAAACTTTGTTTCAAAAACATTTATGAAAGACTCTCATTGTATCTCTGAAAGTGAAGTCAAAATTCAAATGTATCAGTTTAGTTATTGTGCATTATGTCTTGTTTATAAAATAGGCTGTGATCATTTTGTTTAACCACCAATCGCACCATGCAGCTGCAGGATCTCCTGTCAACTAACATAGCACGCTGTAAGTACTCAAAATAACCTAGTGTGTATATATATACTGTCCTCATGCAACTGCTTTATGTGAGGCGAGTGTAATTATCTTTTTTTTCAATTGTGTCAAACTATTGAGCCATCTACTTTACCTGGTTAGTTGGCTGTAAAACTTGACAGTAATCATTTGTACATGCATATTGCTTTTGCCATGTATTCTTATTTTCTATTCCTAACAGTACTAAAACATGTCACTTTGCATTTTAGATTTTTATCAATGGAAAGTATGATAGTGTTTCAGTGTGATGCTTGCTTTTTGACATCCAAGGTTGGAATTAACAAGGGTTTTTTGGGATTCTGCCTCCACTTTAATTCCCTGTTCAGCTGAGCAGCGTTTCCATTTCCATGCGGGAATGTATTTCAGAGATGAATATATCTGAGGTTCTACTGTACTCTATGTATCATTAAACAAGTATCTTGGGTTTAGTTACAATACATTCAAGACAGTATCCTTTTACTTTTACCTTTTATTTCCACTGCTTTCCTCCCTGTATATGCAGTGGGTATACAGTATTGATACAACTGTGTCTTTTCTTTATGAACTTTTCAAATAATTTTAAGGCAGCATGTTTGTGGACTTGACCTGGGCAGATGCAATGCTAGCTTGCTTTGATTTATGGCCTTTTCTTGGAACACTGGGTGCAAGACATCTCCACCAAACAGCTTGTGTTTGAATACAAATTTGTAGATGTATTGTAAGACAGATGGGCTGGTGGTAAACATCAAAGCGAATGTAGAGAGGAAAATTGTCAGGGCTCCCTTTAAAAAGAAATACATTTAACTAATCAGCTTATTTAACAATATAGTTATAGTCTAGCTAATATATATTATAATAAATAAATAATAAATATTATATAAATATAATATATATTATAGTCTAGCTATCAGTTTGGAAGACACTGTAATGAAATATTATTAGTATGCAGTTTGTGTGATTAGATGGTGTTGAATGACCCCAATGCCTGCCCTAAACTAAACCTTTTTGTGTAATTACATTAGCTATGCAGCAATGTATTCTTACAGTTTTAAAACCCTTACTAGTAAGTTAATAAGTAATGTGTAATTACACAGCACTATACTTTAATTATATTGGTCATTTCATCTGCTGTATATGGACAGTGTGCCTTTGCTGTTACTTGATAATGTCAGGAACTTACAGTCTATGTAAGCAGGGGTAGTCACAGGGGCTGGGTCAGTGTCTTGCTGGAGAATGGCGTTGTTTGCAAAGTGGAAGCAGATTGTCCCAAGTGCAATGTTACGGGGCAAATGCCTCTTAATTACATTCGATCCATTTGCCCTGCTGTATCATGGGATGTTTACCTACCTGTAGTTAACTTCATGGGGTGAGGGACAAGAATGTGGTCCCTAACAGAACACCCTCCCCCCCAAACTATAAACAGTAAAATCAATTAAGACAGGTAGGTAAAAAGCAAGGTTTGCGTATCTCTCCATCCAAAGAGCAAAAGGACGTATTATTTTGGTTAAGTCAATAACACAAGAGGATTTATTAAATTCTCATACCTTCCATTTAAAACCATATAGATTAACAAGTTGTGGCTGGTTTTTCTGTAGTGGCCAATAGATGCAAGTACAGGGGAGGCAAATACCTTTTATGAATCTTTTTGATGGTTTTGGACAATTAAAATTATTTAAATTAGTTTGAGGTTTTAGCAACTGATTCCATTCTTTATTTGATCACATCATAATGGAGCAGTGTGGCTGTCTTTGTCTACTTCACAGGCAATAATTTTCAGCGTGGTTAAATAGGCGTTTGGCCATATTATTCAAAAAAACCCTGCAGCTAATAGCTTTATTGTAGTCAAAATTATTCAATTTAATCTGATCTGTCTGCCATGATTAAAATGACTGAATGTGAAACTCACAGATAATGCAATTGCACATTCGACACAGTTAAGGAAAAAGTGGATCAGCCTCCTTGCAGATCCATATTTAAATTGGCAAGCTTACAGTTCCATGATCATTATCAGTTCAAGGATATCATCTCCACTGCCCCTCACTGCAGCCATTGCAGGTTTGAAAGTTGTTAATAACAGTTGTGTAGCGTTGAGGTGTGGTGGTGTGAAATATCCCAAGCCTGATAAGCCACAGTAATTAACAGAGACCTGATTGTTTCATACATCCTGAACAGTGTTTTGTTCATTTTTTACCTGAGTTGGAATGCATGGCCATGTTACAGGATTCCCAGTGGGTAATTATCCAGCACTGTGTATCTGTCCAGCACTCAGTGTCTGTGCGGTGAGCTGCAGGGTGAGATTGACACTGCCGGGCACAAGGCAGCGGTCTGGGTCCTCTAATGAGGGTTTATAGGAGGGATGAGAGCGAGGGCAGCCATGCTTGCCTTCTGACAGAGCTCCCAGCAGGAATGGGATGTGTGAGGCAGACGAGGTGTGCAGCCGACCTGCAAGGAATGGAAGAGAGAGAGCAGGGCAAGGCAGGGGGAGAAAGGGCGGGGATAACAGCCATGAATGCTGTACAATAATCCCCTTAACTGCGTTCGACTCAGACAAAAGCGTGGACACACACACCCACACAAAGACTAACACACACACCCAAACACATGCCTGGTGGCACATACATGGGTAATTACATGAACGCACATCTTTATGTACACACAGGCAAAGAAACTGCAAACACACCTTCGTTAATGCATACATGCACGTATGAGTATGTGTGTATACGTGTGGACATACACACAAATGCATAGGCACACACAAATGCATGCATGCTTGCATCACGATTGGACTCACAAACACACCCTTACAAGTGGTGTCTGTGTTTTTGGAGGGTATTGTAGGAAGTGTTCAGCTGATAATCAGTGTGGCTCAGTGTGGGCTGAGTGTACTGAGCAGCCTGTTTCTCCACACCAGAATCACAACAAATCAGCTTCATTGTGATGCAGGCTGGAATGTTTACCTCTTATTTGTAAACATGGGGAAAATGGGGATAGAAGCAGTCACCGATTGACAAATTTCTCTCAGGCCTATCATAGGCAAATATAGTATGCGGTAACTTGCTGTCCTGCAGAAGATACAGGGGGAAAATATAATGTGTATGTTTGGGTGTGCACATGCATGTGTGTGTGTATGTGTGTGTGTGTGTGTGTGTGTGTGTGTGTGTGCATGCGTGAGTGCGCTCATGTCTCTCTTCTTATATTTATGTATGAGTGTTTATTTTTATGTCTATTTGCAGAAGGGAGGGAGTGACGTGAAAAGTATGCAATGAAAACTAGATATTGGGATATTGGGAGTGGAGGATTATGGGTTAAAAAGGCCATTAAGAGTGAAGGATTTTAGAACAGCGCTGCAAACACCACAGCAAACCAGGAGAACAATAATAGGGTAACGGACAATAAAGATTGAAGCATAAGATTTTAAAAGATGATCAGAGTGATTTTAATTGCAGATTAATATTTCCAAGATTGTTATTTTTAGCTGGAGGTATTTTAAATCTACCATTATCCCTTTACCGAGTTGATAATAAATTGATAAATCTTCTCCAGATTACCTTCGCAAGAAAATGTTCAGTGTCTCACAGCAGGATCTGAAAAGTTATGAATAATTAAACTTGTCGTGTGCTGTAATTAAGTAACAGCATCAATGCTTAATGCAGGTATTAATATCTCACTAAAACAAAAGTATCTCCTGGTACTATAAGATATCACCAATTACTAACAGGCTTTCTCATAACCCCCCATCCATTGCTCCCCTGCTGAAAGCTTTTCTAGGAAATGATATGGGGGTATTGAGTCCTTATCAGTGATGCTGTTGGCTGGCTGGCTGGTTTAGGCAGTTTGGGAAGGGCCTGGTGTTGTGATTTAAGTGCCTTTAATAACCTTTCACAAACACTCAGGAGAGTGATGTGAACTTCGGCGGTTCCCATCAGCAGTCCCCTCGGCCCGAGCTGGCCCCCATTCATCATCCCGACACCTCCTGACAGCTGTGCCAGCAGCCTCCCTCCTCTTCCTCACCCCCATCCCCCTCTTCTCTATGCCTGATCTGTAATAGAGATTGCCCCCACTCCAGGAAAGACAGGGGAAAAATGGCATGCCCCAGGCCTCTCTTTTGTGGCAGGGGTCAAGGAGGGAAAAACACGTCTCATTCTTTGTAACAAGGATTTTTGTTTTGCTGTGACTGGAGGAAGCAGGACTCCGGAAACAACAGTGAATCATGTTGATGGACTGACTCACAGACTTCCTCACCAGCTGTCTGACTTTGTGTGAGTGATTTTCCTGACCGACAGACTGACCCACTGATTGACTCTCTCACTGGCCCAGTGAGCATCTCCTCCTGTATCAGTATCCCACCCAAAACCCAGCTGTGATCACAGCCAGTATTCCAGCCTATTCCATTCTCCCTCAGGAAGTTTCACATCACCCAATTGATGGCAATGTCTTTTGCTTTCTGTTGGAGCTTTGAAGCAATCAATGTTGATTGTGAACTTTAATGCATGATTAAACAGGGTTTATTTTTGTAGAAATTGTCACAGGAGTTCTTTGATGAGCTCAAAATGAACTGTACCCTAATTGTGTCTAGATGACAGCTGTGACACTATCACTACAGATCAGTGTTCAAATTCATAACATATCTCAGCGAATGACTTCTGATTCAGAATCAAGATTCAAAACTCTTACTCTGTTATTCTCACTATTGCCTGGGTCAATCATAGAACAAAATATTTCATAATTGTCACCTGACTGTTGCAGTTGTGTATCCAGGAGCCTTTTTATGAGTTCCTTTGTTTCCACGGCATCAAATGGAAGTGATCGTTGGAAAGGCTTCCTGATCCCTCCTCTCCACCCACCAAAGACAAGAGCAGTAATTGTGTTTCACAGTATCAGGCCCAATCACAGATAAGGGCCTCTCCCCCACCATGAAAGAATAGATCCCAGTTCCATTTGGAAAGAAGGGGGCACCGATTGTCATTCCTCACCAACACTGGCTGCTCTCACTAATCACTGATCACAATCCGGACACACAACAACCTGCTGCCTCCCCATTCACTCCTGGAATGAATATCTGGCTGCATAGTAAATCACTCTGGAAAAAAAAAATAGAAAATAGAAAAAATAGCTTTTACTGTGTAAGGACACCCTGACAGGAGCCATATGCCTGTCTGTAGTTGTTGTTGTATTTTATTATCAGCATATTTCTGTTTTAAATTTCATCTTCCAGTTTAGAAAATGAAAATCAGTTTGCATCATACATTTGTCATGCATAACAAACAGTTTTTTTCATAGAGCAATATCCCTCATTTGTCCATAGTCATATTTTGGTGCAATGATAAAAAAGGTGACTATATTATATATACGTTTGGAGGGAGACTACTTGGGACGTAGGTTTTCATTGCAGTTTGACCAATGCATGGATTTGCTTTGTACTCTGAGTTGAATCATACTTGAATCCCAGTAGTGCCAGGATCTCATCCATCCAGGCAATCTGTAGACAATCACTCAATCAGCCATCTCACAAAACATCTTAACTGTGAGCACTTCACATAGAGCGATAACTCAATCTGTCATCAAAGAAACAGAGAGGAACACCGAGACAAAAGAAAACCACGGACTATAGCATGCTGAAGGTCAAGTTATTCCTGACAATGAATGACAAAATCATGTGATCTGTCAAAACATAAGGCATCAAAACAAAAAGGAATGCACCGCTTCCAGTTTAGATTACCAGGGCCACTGCCAGCCTGAAGCAATGTTCTGGGAAACCTGTAAACATGCAGATGTTCCTCATTACTGACTTTGACCCCAGCAACCCGCTTTGTAAGCGTTTGGAGGTGCCTATTTCTCCAGCCGAATAAGCTCCTGCCTCGGGTATTGACTTTTTAAGGTAGATGTCAGATGTATTAAGATGAGTTCACCACTGAAAATGCTTCCCCCCAACCTGGGACACCATGTCTGATGGGTTACAGAGAGTACCAGGTACCCATGAAATTTATCTACTGTCAGGCTAGTATCCCTATCTCACCCCCATGCCACCCCATGGCCAACTCACAGCTTTTAATTCTGGCAGCTTGCCATGCCCAAGTTATCTTATCTGTAAGGTGGTGGTGTGTTCCTGAGAAGTAAACATTATTTTCCAATGTGGACATAATGGGGAAATGTCTGCTTCATCACAGTAGGAATCCTGATGTGAAGGAACAGAAAACAGAAGAGGTGAATGTTCACAATGGCTGAAGTGAAGCAGGGTGCTGCTAATGTATTAGAATTTCCCTCCGCAGAACATTTCTGCAAGTCAGTGCACTGGCTTGATTTTTTTAATGGAATTCTATGCAGAGAACAATACAGTAAGTTAAAAGTGTAAATAATAATGGTGGTGGGGAGGTGGAGGTTCATATCACGTTTGCATCAACATTCATTGGGCTGTGCTCTGGCTAAAGGTATAGAAGAAAGCAATTTCAGGATTACAGCTTCAGTCGTATGATTTCAGAGAAATAGGAACAAAACTGTAAGTGTATTTCTGAGAGGTGTTAAAAGAGAACGTATCTGGTTCAGGATGTTCTTTGAGGGTATTTCTCGAAACTTTTTTGAACATTTTCATTATTTGTTGCCAACTGAAGTTGAAGTGAGCATCTAGTCTCTCTCCTTCTCTCTCTCTCTATACATACATATGTACACACACACACACACATACACACACACATATATACATACACATATGAAACATCTTCAGTAATTGTTGGCAGAATTCAGTCCTCAACACCCCAATGACCAATTTTATTACATGTTTTGAAGAGGGGTATATGTCTGAGGCCAAGCCATTTCAGTAGTTGGACTTTGATAGTAAGCTGATAGAAAAAAAAATCTTTTTATCTTTTTGCCTGAAACATCTGTTAAGGCCACAACCCCAAGACAGCACGATGAAACAAATCTCTAAAACAAGTTTTGAAAGACCAGTGACACATGCTAAAAAAAATAATTAAGTGCTAAGTTGTTTTCAGAACCGTAATGGAGAAGGGCACCTGTTTGGCCAGACTCAGGGGGGATTTGTGATAGCAGTCACAATTTACAGCGTGACTCATTAGTCCTTAACTTCTGGATTCCGCCAGAGAGGTTGGCCACACAGATCCATTTATCTTTTTTTTGTTATTACTGGCAGTTGTCAAAACAATTCATAGAGATGAATTACCTATGAGTAATCAAAAGAGGAGAACAGTGTATGACCAGAAAATATAAGAAAGGTGTTTTCTTCCAGTTTTCTGTAGTTCTTACTGTATAAGAACTATACATAGCCTTCAAAACAGACACTGCCTGAAATACCTATCTCAACTGATTCACTTTCCTGTTGTATCACTTAACAAATTACACTTTTGATGTGTTATTCAACAGTATATCTTCAGTAGTAAACCATATTTGCCAAGCATTTTGTACACTGTGACAGTTTGTTGATTGTGATAAATAGTAATGTTTTCCCTAATCATCATTTCTTCTTAACCATGAAGTCATATATAAAGTCATATATGAATGCAGAATTAGTCTATGGTATGTAATTAAATGTGTGAATTTTGGCAATCCCTGTCTAATTTAATATTGCTGAAGGGCTGGTTTAATTTGCAGGTTGGTGTTCTCTTAAGAAACTAAGTGGAATACTCAAGAAATATTTTACCTCATTTTCATATTTTGCAGAAAATTGTCTGAAGTCACCTTTGAGCACTTTTTAGTTGCAGAAGTATAGTCCAGCATGAATTAGGTTTTGCTGGTGGCCATTAAATTGTGTTCCTTTTTCTCTCTACATTTAAATTTAATTTACATTTTAAATGGCCCATATGGTCACAATCCCCATATTTGAAACAGAGCCAAATACAATACATTACATTCATATTGGGATCAAGTGTATTTTCTGAGTCTTTTTCATAACTTTCTTCCAAACAACTTTGTGCATAACTTATATGCATGCATTCAAAATCTGGACAGCAGTAAATTTTACTATGAATTTGTACATTCTAAACATGTGGTTTTGTGATACTGGTATTTGGCACAGAGATTGAGCAGCATTTATCTCACTTGGTGGTAAACAAAACTTCTTTTATAATTCATTCAAAATCTTCTTTTCCACACAGAAGATGAACGAGCATGACGAGACGTCCAGTGAGAAGAAGAAGACAGGCTTTTTGGGCGTCTCCCTGGAGTCCCTCAATAAGCTGAACAGCAACAGTGGGGGATCGATCCGAGATGGTGAGAGAAGGAGCAGCATTGAAAAGCCCCTCAGGGAGCAGGTGGAGCTGGGGCGGACCGATGAGGCCTCGTCCAGCTGCTCCGAAAAACCAGGAGTGGACAACCTGGGATCACTGAGCGACTCACTCTATGATAGCTTTTCTTCCTGTGCCAGCCAGGGGTCCAACGATGTGTAGAACCACAGCATATGTGGGGATCTCTTCTGCCAACTAAGCACTTAATAAATGAGGAATGCAAATGACATAAGGAAAAAATGTAGATGAAAAGAGGAGAGGAGCATGCTGGGGAAAAAAACTGCCAATTATGCTTCATCTAAAAAAGGACAGCAATATGTGAAATCTGCAGCTTTATTGCAGTTTTTTTATTTTATTTTATTTTTTATTTTTTTGTATCTTGATCCCATTCAGGGATTCAGTATCATTGCACTGTAATAAATACTGTACAATGTTTCCTAGGAATTTTAAGTGAAAATATATTTGTAGCAACTACAACCACAACGAAACAGAAAGCAATAAACATCAACCACCTGGTGCCATCGCCCACATTTACGAAGTCTTTATGAAGTCCACAGCAACATGCAAATGGTCTTGACTTACTTTCGTAAATCAAGTGTGATTGTTATGGTTGTGTGGTACTCTGGATCTTGCAGGATATTATGATGCGCAGACAGGAGAAAATGTTGAGGTGTTAAAATGAAAAAATGTGCAGGCCTACATAGCTATGAAAAGAGACTTTGAAAGCTATTCAGCCCTCCCTACCCTGACCATTCTCTTTAACAGTGATTATCTTATTTATGCCATCTCTGTCAACCTCTGATTTTAATTCATTATACCACATTAGCTATTCACAAATTATTAGTGAGAAAATGTGTATCATTAAAAAATGACTTAATCAAAACTAATAACACAATTAATATTAAAGCAGAAGTTTAGGAATAGCCCTCTTAAAATGTGTTTACATTATATTGGTTTGCTTCCATCCATTACTTTAAAAGGAAACTACAAAATGACAATGGCCCTGTCAAACATGTAGACCAATTTAAAACATAAGTAAAAGTAAAAACCATCACTGCATTCCTTTTTATGACAGTTCTTCTATGTGTAATTACACTTTCATTACACAAGCAAATAGTCTGTAATCTAATGTAATCTAACTACACATAAATATTCTGTGAACCATTTATGCACTTGATAGATATGTAATGAAGAGTTCAGGTGGTTGATGCTGGAGTAGGAAGAATAAATTAAACATTCAAAAACATTGCAGTAAACCAGATTGTTAATTACAAACTATGCTTACATAGCATGATATCTGAGCTGATAAAGTGGAGGTGCATTGGAATTAAGGTCACTTAGGCTGCTGTTCAGTCTAATGATGACAACTTTATCCTTCTAGTAATGGATTTGCATAAGTATTTGTGCTTTTTATGCCTTTCTGAAACAGCACAATGTGCAGGTACATCATTACAGTAACAAAATTATGTTCCATTATTACAGCTCATTTTCTATAAGAAAGGAAATAAAGGTGATAATGCTTGCTTGAATATGTGCATGCAGTTAAGGATAAAGTTGAATTATGTATAACAAATAAGAAAAAAACATGTAAAAGCAAAGTTTTAAAAGAAAGTACATTGCTGTTAAATTGAGCATAGACATTAATGCCATGATATTAAGCCTGTGAGCATAAAATAGAACCATAAATGTTACTTTATGATGTATTCTCCAGCCAGTTTTAATACTTATTCACCATCCTATCGTAAGATATGTTTCATGTTTGTAGCTCAGGGAAGATTAACAACACATTGAAATGTGATTATAAGTAGTAATTATGCCAATAAACAGTTTGCATCATGTGAAAGAAGAATAAAACATGGTAAACACAAATTACATTGCTGAAATGTATGAACTGCACAGGTAGCGATTAAGTTTGAGTTGTCTCACAAAACCAGTGCATTTCTTTCCATGTAGTGTATGTAATCTTTTTGTAAAAACTGGTTTCAGAAATCTATCTTGACTTTTGTTTATGTTTATACATTTATTTGTTCGCTTCATAAGAATATGAAGAGTGTGCGGGTGAAATATTTATGAAATATTTCCATGGTTGGGGTCAATCACAAGATGAAGCAATGCTGACTGGTAAATGCATGTAAGTGCAGGTGTTATAATGTCACATGGACTAGAATTACATGATGATGTTTTTTTCTGGGCTTCTTCATTTGAAATGTATCAATGTTTCTATGTGTGACAGTCTGTAGATATTTTAAGATAAAATATTGTGTTGTTCTTCTTTTAAAATCTACTACTGCAACCTTCATCACCTTAACTCAATATACCTTAGGGCTCTGGGAATGTCATGCCAAATATACAAAATCTCACAGTTCTTATTAATGGGTGCTAATCAGAAAAGAATATTGTGTTGCTTTATCAATTTTTTTCTATGAAACTGTTCATATGTATGGAGAGTCTATTTCAAAGGACAATTGTATTTTTCTAGCTGTTATGTATTTATACCTACCTTTTGTACATGGAACTGTATAGTGGTGTAATTGTATTATTTCTGATTTCTCCTTAATTGTTCCATTTTAAAGAGAATCTGATACCAACAGTGTTACTTTGGTAATGATTTGTGCAATTTTGGCTGTTACATTAGACTTTTATGCTATATTTTATGTAATGACGTTGTCAGAAAAGAATAAAACTATTTCCATTTTTAAGTTTTTAAGATGATTATTGTATGATTATTGTATGCTTATCATAAATGCATACCAACCTCAAGTATTATGGTATGTTTGTATACGTGTGTGTGTGTGTGTGTTGGGGATAGTTGCTGCATGTACATGGTTCATTACCACATGAATGTTGATAAGTTCTACTTTGCTAAATGAAAATTATGCATTGATGTTAAATACCCACACCCATGTTTGTTTATGCATATACAGATTTGCAATTGCAAATGTTCAATATGCGTTAACATATTAATTCATATTCATGTAAGTATTCATATTATTTTAAGTTGAATGAAGATTGAAGACTGTCAGTGGGTATGCCCAAACACAAAGTATAGCACCATGGAAAATCGAACACAACATCCATTAAAAGGGGTGTTTAATTTTAATATTGAAGACATTCTTTTGCGTTTGGCATTTCTTGAACAGGAGCTTGAAATGGTGAATTCCATATTATTTCAACTGTCATCATTATAGTCAGTGAAATTAAACACAACCAAATAATGCACTTATCTATTTACATATCATTGTCTGTATGCATCATTCATTCCCAACGCACTGCAGCTGAGAGAACACACGCTAAGTTAAAAGGTCAGCTTTTCAATCGCTGTGATATTTCACGGGTAGATGATTACACAGGTTTGGTTGAGACAGGAAATTCGTTTCATTTGTTAGATTTTTCCCTGGACGAGAAAGGCCATGTTGCATTGATTGGCGCGTTCAGGGTCACTCGTGCGTTTCCCTGAGTCTCTCCCAGCTCGGACCATACAGGAATGCAGGAGGTGTTCTGTTTTCGGTCTGTGAGAGCCCCGTGTCTCTCATTGAAGGAGATCTGTGGGTACCTTGGCACAGCAGACTTTGCTCTGAGCCAAGCAGACTTGAGGTTGTGTGCTGATTTAATGAGGCGACAGACCCAGTCTTAGCTGTGGACCACATCAGCTGCACCAGCTACCAGCACCAAGGTCGTTACTGTTTGCTTGGCAGCTTCCCTGTCAAAAGCTTCTACCCCTACTTGTGTTCATGGTTCAAATTGACTGTCATTATCATTACTATTTTTGGATAATTGCTGAAATTTAATTGTAACTAATCAGAATGTAGGGTCCATCTTAAAGGCATATTGTCACTGCAGCCAAGCATTCACACAAATTACCCCCTATTTAACCACACACTCAATTGATAATTGAGTTTGTTGCCACAGCACATTGTAAAATTTGACACTTTATCTTTGTGTAATATATTTATATTATCATACAAAATATTATTGTCACATTTTTCAGTACATCCCTTAATAGACTATACATATGCTTAGAAGTTACATTTATACTGCTGCAATTTAAGTGAAGAGACCATTGTGTAGAACCCAGATAAGAGACTATTGCTGCATTCAGGCCTTAATTCATTCACAGCCTCCTTGTCCTGATATCAGTTCTCTTGTGTTTGACAGAACCCAATATGTTAAAAATGAGTCGGTCCTGAGGGAAAAGGACAGGCCTGAAATAAGATCTCAGCCACTGATTTCGCCCCGTCACATTGAAGATATCCCAAGATATGCAGGCTGGGTATCCATTTTTTTTTACTTTGATTCACAATGAACTGTTTCCTAAAAATAAATAAATAAATAAATAAATAAATAAATAAATAAATAAATAAATAAATAAATAAAGCAAATTTACAAATCAGCAGTTTTGTTCATTTGTTTGAGAACAAAAGTGAGTCCAAGTTAAGGATGAGTGATTGAAACAAGGCCATACGGTACTGGAAGTTGCATCTCAGCGAGTGTCCAAGCATCTGTTCTGGGTTACAGAGCTCTCCTTCTCTTTAAAAATCAGCCCATGCAGAGCTGTCACCAAAAGTCATCTTCTTTTTGTGCACTAATTTCCATAACACCAAACTGGGGAGAAGGGGATGCATGATCCAGACTGCTGGATGGGAATTTCTAAGATGGTGGGAAGCATTGTTATGGTAAACTTGAATCAGGTGATTTTGTAAAAATTGCTTGTCAAGTACTTGGCTTTGTATAGGGGTAGTGAGCTACTGTATATATGTTGTCACAGACAGGGAAATATTATTGACAGAGAAAGTATGCATCATAATTCACAGGTCCATTGTACAAGCTACATGGCAATATGTCTGGTGCTATACTTACTCAAAACAGATGATGCTAACTGTTTCTGCCTCTATGTTCAGGTGAGTTCCTGTCATCCTACGCTGTTTCATATAAACATTATATTAGCTGCAGACATAAACTGGGCTTAAATTATGTTGCAGTCTTTCTATTTAGGTGCTCACAAAACAATAAATATAATATAATATGTAAATATATAGTAATGCAAATGATATAGAAATGGTAAATGTACATATATAAATGGAACAATATGGGGCAAGTTTTGTGTGAGTCTTGATGGCAGAATGAATCATGGCTACATACTGTCAAGTGCCACCTGTCAGAGAAAAAAACTTGCATATAGTTAATGCCAACAAACCATACATTCTATTTGCAACTTCCAAACAGCAAATGTTTTATCTCTCATTATTATTCATACATTTGACATGCTTGTTCCTGAATGAGAATTCAGGGCTAAACATAAACAAACACAAAATAACATTCTTCACAGGTGCAATACTGTTAAGAGTGTAAACAAATATTAAAGTTCCATAGATTTATCCAAAAATGCTCATCATGACTATGATAAATCACGTGATCACATGAAGTGAGCTTAGTAGTGCAAACATTTGAATGTAAAACTCATGACTACAATTATGCTATGATATTTATATTTTGCCAACAGTATTATAATGCAACCAAGCTTACATTATATGTCACTGTATGTCACATTATGTTTTTAAGCACTGCAGTGTCATATAGTCTGGTGTGAAATACTCTGTAGGCACCTTGTCATTTCTGTCTCTCTCTAAATGTAGACCTTGTGGGAGAACAAGTAATCCTTTCAAGGCAAAGGTCTCTTTAACCTTGAGGAGTGACAAGCTGTCTGTGCTAATGACTAGAGTCCTGGCTCCCGGCCGTTATGAAATATGTCTCCCCTTGATGAATTTGTGTCGATTCAGCGCAGAAAAAGAACAGGCACATGGGGTTTCTGGGACTCGCTCAACTATTCCAAAGATAAGTAAAATGTAAAAGTAATAGTGACATAAATGTCCTCCATATCAAACATTGATATATACATATTGATGAAAATAACTTGTAAATAAATATCTAGATGACAAATGTCAGGTCTGCTGAAGTGCTCAGAAAAGCAATCGCCTTCTTGCTTGGAGATGTAGGTCTTTAGCCAACCTTAGTGAGCTGCTGCAGGTTTACCGTTGCTGTATGAACATAAATCCTGAAGATTACACAGGCATTAGTCACTTCTAACTGTGATTGATTGTAGATTGTTTAATGACTTAAAGTTAACATTCTTAATCAAACTCTTTCTCAAATTTATTTTGGGGAAAGGGGAAAAAACACATGTATGACAGCAGCGGCAGGTAATGCTACATATATTTGTAATAGCAGACTATTCACTGAAGCTATAGTCATTGTATATGGACCACAGATACTTTTAGATTACTTCAACAATCTGACACAGTTTTTTGTCTGGTATGGGAGGCACACAACAGATTGCAATTAAATTGCAAGTAATTGAAATTCAGTCAGCGATCCTACAGCCAGCCTATTTCCGAATGCCATGTGTTCAGAGACAAGCTAAACAATGTTAGCGGGTAAGAACAGTGCACTTTATAATATTGTCAAGCTGTGCTGAATCAAAAGTAGTCATTAAAAAAAAAAAACATTATAAATATATATATATATATATATATATATATATATATATATATATATATATATATATATATATATATAAAAAATGTATGAGCTGTGTACCATTATCTTTCATTTTTATTTCAGATATGACACAATGATGAGGTCAATAATGTATTACCATAGCTTGTATTGCCAAGCTTATCTTACTTGCTTGTCTTGCATTTGAAAATATGTCTCAGGCTATCACAATCTGCATATTAACGGTCCCCCTGTATGAATACTTGAGCTAATGCACATGTTGCAGAACTTGTAGTGATTATACATGCAATGTACACTCTAGCATTCGATCACGAAAATGCCAAACTCTACTAAGGGATTATGAAGTAGATTTAGCTGTGTAGTGAAGTACAACCTGCTTATATGTCTGTTCTCTGACTTCTTATCATGCAAGGTGATGTCTGTCAAGGGGAAATCTAATTGGATTATTGACCAGAGTGAAATAAAGCATGTTAGGATTACTGACGACCCCATACACTCCCCTTTGTCAACAAATATTTTTACTATGTGCATGTGTGTGTGTGTGTGTGTGTGTGTGTTTGTTAAGCAGCGATGTACAATCAGAGAGCATTTAGAGCCCATCAACCATTGGCATACTTCATTGGTGATGGGGATACAGTTTGCTAGGGAATATGGATAGAGTGAGGATTTCATCGAATGACTTGGTCATACATATGGTTGTGTTAAAATTTGAGTTCATATAGCTGGAAGGCAGAAAGCGGTGACCTAAAATACATGGATTGCACTATGCTCCACTGTCAATTATGCAAATAAATGTGTACTATTCCTGAGTACTATTCATGCTTTCCTGCAAAGGGCATTTGGCCAGAGGTACATTCACAGCCTGGCAATGTTCTATTTTGCCATCTTCTGTGGAGCTGTGTTACAGCCTCCTCTTTACCAGGATAAGTGGCACAAGTTCCATACCCCTTCCCCCTTCATCTCCAGTGAATTTTGGTTCTACACATTAAAATAAGTTGGGAAGACCATAACCGAGAAGGCTGGATGTTAACTGAGATCCCAAAAGCAATGAACTGAGCTAAGCTATTCACCTTGACACGTGAGGCAGTGAACAACAGTTTTCTTACATTTAAACACCTTTTCTTCTTCAGTTTAACTTGAAGTTCTCTACTGGTTTTGACAGAACTCATTACTATCTTGTGTTTATGAAGCTTATGAACAACACAAAAGTGCTGCAAAATGGCAGATTACAAATTCAACAGAAATGAGACTAATCCACTTTTAATTATGCCTTATCACCTATTGGAACCAATGGATCATATTGATTCTGGAAAATTGATTTAGAGTCTGAGAAACAGACAGCTAACATAATGCTACAACCACTCACAGCTATACACAAAGTCTAACTGATTAATGTAGCTCTGATTAGAGAAACGAGCACCTAATCAGGATGTTGTTTACTTCGATACAGAGCACTTCATTTTATTATTATTATATTAAATGCATCCTTTGCAAGTTGCTGTATAATAAGGGCATCTGCCAAACAAATGACAATGGGGATAATTACGCCATAAACCAGCTGTCTTTGATTCAGTGAATCCGTCACAAATTACAGCAAACTATTACAACATGTATTGAAACTGTCACCTTTACTGTTTTGTTGGGGTGGCTGAAATCAGATCTGTGCAGAGATAAAGGCACTTTGGTGCAAATGTAGTTCAGTCCTAAAATCGACTTTAGAGAGAGAGAGAGAGAGAAAGCTAGTAGGGATAAGGGCAAGTGTGTGGGTATGGAGGATGGTGACGAGGACAAAGGCAGAGATATGGAAGAATATCACCCTGATCATGACTCAGATGATTTACGTCTGACACATCTAAAAGCTGCCTGCTATCTCAAGGGCTTACAACAGAATCAAAATGTCAGCAATATCAGTAATATTCAAGTGACTGTACATTTAACTGCCCACCTCCCAACAGCTCTAGGGCGATACCCACGCATGAGGTTAGTCAGATGATTCTGCACTTTGTTGTAAGCTTACATCCTCAGTCAGACACATCAGTCAAAAGCCTCTTTGTTTGCTGCTGTGTTCTTAAGCAAACAAAAATCCATCCATAACTCACCCAAGGGTTTGGCAGTGGAGTGAAGTGCCATGATGAACCATTATTCCCATGTGGGTGGAACACTTGTCCATCATGGTGCTATAGGCCTTGATTCTCTTGTGCTTCACCAAAAAGGAAGGTTACTCTTCTTGCTCAGAAGGTGTACCATAATCGTTATCCCCTTATTTCCTTACCACCACCCCAAACTACTGAGGAGGGTTCTTGCTATCAGAGACTTGGCATCTGACATTGAAGCCAGTCAAATCGCTTTCTCCTGAGCTTCAAAGATAGAATTTAAGAATGTACAAATAGCTTTTCGCTATGCCTGTTGACATTACCAAATATGAACTTCCACGAATGCAATGTAAACTCTAGGATCTGAGCCTCTAACAGTCGTTTAGATGTGGTTTATTCGTTCACAGCATGTCCCCACTATCTAGAATTATAATGTAAAACAGATAAACGTACGCATTTGTGGAGGGTCCCTGCTTGGGGTGGAATCAGTTAATTGTGAATAAGTTGCAATACTGGACAGCATTCATGATTCTCTTCATCATAACGATCTGTACAATAATTTTGATATTATTGGCATATTAAGTCAATACTTGTGAGCATGCTTCTAGGCGAAATTCAGATTTGGTTAATTTAACTTAAAATAAATTATACGTATTTTATTTTAAAACGCCGTTTCGAAAAGATATACTGTTAATGATGTGAGTTTTCGAGCATACTCAAAAAAGCTATTTATTCCACTCTGTTTTCGTAGATATGACAGACGTTTTTCAACCTGCATATGTTTCTGAATCTATTTTGTTCTGAGGGCAATTACCTTACTATGAACACGGCGGTCTTACAAAGCAGGGAATTTATAACAATTAGTGTCTTGATGGGCAATTATAGGAGTATAAATAAAACTAATTAATTCAACTAGTCAAGAGTGACTTTGAAACACACTGCTTTTGCTTTGTCTCCAAAAATATCTGAACTGAGTCAACAGAAAAAAGATAAAGACTCGTTAAAAATAAAAAAAGTATGGTGCACAAGACCATACAACAGTCATGCTATATCGACAACGTCAAATTGTTGCGCCTTAACAAGTCACTAACAATTTATTTGCAATAGGAAAGCTTCATCCAGTTGTTATAGATAGTACTATATTTGTTGTACTACTGCAGTCATTCACAGTCATTCAGAAAAGAGACAAGTCTGCTAATTTGTAATGCATTTAAGTACCTTTCAGGGTGGTGGCAAAGTAGTAAGGGAGGAAAATACACGTCTTTTCATTGGTAGCTCTCATGGTAACCTAGCACATCTTTAATGTCATGTAATACAAAGGAAAAGTTTAAATAAACGCTATAAATACTTTGGTCACAGTAAATATCTCAAGGTTAATCTAGCGCTAATTAGCTTCATTGCATTCTCCTGCACATGCAGCAGTTATTGATAATTACTAGCAAATCATGTTCCCGCAGCTGTCATGCATATGTAAAAAGTCTCCATAAGAAAAAAAAAAAAGAAATCATTACACTGAAAATGTGTTGTTAGTTACTCACACGAGTTGCATTTTAGGTTAACTACCACCAAATCCGACGTGTTCTCCGAATTAGTATATGTATTGAAATATAATTAATGTTTTCCAGATATACATATTGTTTTATTATCAGTGTACCAGTTCTATGGATATTTTATGAATTGCTTGCAGGTTCGTGACGAATAGTGTTTGTCACGTGTTTTTTATACCTCCTGCCCGTGTATTTTGTGTTGGACGCTGCCTGTCATTTCAGTGAGGCACCCACGGGCTGCGCGACACAGTACATGGCATGTATGCTCACAAACCGATATCACGGATCCTATTAAGATCTTTGTGTTCTTAGTAAGTTTACAGGTCTGATGTTTTCTCAACAATTAACATCTGGGAGAGAATGCGGCTTCTTATTTACACAACTTTCTTTGGATTTTTCCTCAGAACAGGTAGGTTAAACTGTTCAACTGTCCTCTTATTATCTGTTCTCCTCCCGCAGATTTCACTTGATATGCATAGAGGTATATTGTGGAATATTGTTATCATTAGTTAGTACAGTTAAGTGAGATAATTGTGCTTTTCACTCGCCTGGTTTACGTGGAAGTATATACAGATAGGTTAGAGTGTCATGTATGTCATGAGTATTTTAAAATAGTTATAGCCTAACTACTCCGTGTAACATTGCATGTCAATTACCAAAGTAGAAAAAAAGAGATTGTATGTGGATGGTGTAAGCTTTGTGTTTAAGTAGCCTGTTTATAGCTCAGTAAAAACATTTATTGCTGTCACATCCCGGTGCAAATTTCAAATCAATGCCTTCCTGACCACTATTACTACTAATGTTTGTAACTACGATACTCGTTGCACTTGAGGTGCTAATTCTATTTGCATTACAACGTGTAGTGAGTACTGATTCTAATGTGTCTTGGTAAATTAAGACACATTTAAATAAAGCGCTGAATGAAACTGGCGAAACACGAAGCAATCGCTCGTGCGCTGTCCAAGGAATATTAAACTTGGTGGACGTTGTTTTATTTAATTATTTATTTATTTTTTGGTGGACTTTTATCTTTCTCTGCAATTCAGCGACTAAGCGAACGGGTGTCTTATGCTGGAATCAACTTGACATCAGAAAAATGCTGCACAGTCGGCGCAGATTGTGAGCATCTGGGAAAAGCGTGACATCCTCAGTGTCGACCGACACTAGCGTTATTCAAGCATGGGACAGTGTTCGCATGATATTTGTCAACCTTGATTTAGTCAGCTGCGGTCAACTAAATATCGCCATTATCTCTGATTGTTGGAGGATTTATCTTTAGTATTTTATAAATCCAGTCCGATAACGGCAATATTAAGGGAGACCATAAGTGTCCTTTATTGAATTATAAGGAAATTATCTTCTGTGTATTCGGTTATCAGTTAATATAGCTATAGATGCACATTTTACACATGTTGTAAAATCAATAATAGTATATATTTGTGTTTACATAGGCTATTGTTTATCATTACATTTGGTGAAATTACCAATTTGACTGGTTACAGTTTTAACAGTTTCATTAGTTACATATACATTTGTACTTTTTTTCAAATCTCTTTCTTATGATCTAGACCTACATAACTTGAAAAAAATCTGTTTGCGGTGTGTCAGTATTGATAATGGAACGACTATGCCACAAACTCTCTGCCACACATGAGAAACATTTTCCACTAATATTGTTCCTTCATATACAGTATAAATGTAATTAAAAATTTGAGTCAAAATTACGTCTAAAAAGCAGGGAAGTCCTTTTGAGAAAAAAAAAAAAGATTGTTGAAAAATTTAAAATAAATAAGAAGTGTATTCTTGGGAATAACACTACAGTATATCACACAATGTGATAAAATATCATCAAAATCCTGGGAATCTAGCACACAGCTTGTTACTGCATAGTTAATGCCACAGCTGAGCTCTGAGAGGGTCATTTACCATGCAGTTTACTACTCGCTAAAGAACATGTTTCCTTTAGGGCAGTATCCAGGACTTACTGGTCTATATGTCTATTGTTGGATGTTTTGAGTGAATTAATAATAAAGGCAAAACTATTAAAAATGCATTTTTGTGAAACTGTGGGCTATGAGAAAACGTATATGTAATGATAACAAAAATGTTAATAATTAGACATTGATGTTTTTTTTTTTTGTTTGTAAAAAAGATTACTCTGAATTCTCATACATTCTTTGCATTACTTTTGAAATGCACATAGGTCTGCACACTGAATTTGGTGTGATGAATTGAAAACAGTTTTAGGGTTTAAAGTACTTTCCTTGGTTCCTCTGCAAATTCTCCCTTTTCATGGTGCTGCTTCAAAGTGTAGCACGGCCTGATAAGAGTGAAGCTGTCACTGAGAGGACTTTGGTCAGAGAGGTCAGGGTCAGATTGTGATACAGCACCCCCAGATCTGCGCCCTCTTTGAGGTCTCACCTCCAGCTCTGATCTGCGTCTAGTCCCATATGGGCTCATAAAACCTGCACAGTGTAGGCCTACTCTCTCTCTCTCTCTCTCTCTCTCTCTGTATATGTGTGTATATATATATATATATATATATATAGAGAGAGAGAGAGAGATTATATTTCAATACATATGTATGTATATATATTTCAGATGACTTCTACAGAAGACAGTGTCCTCGTTAATGCTTAAATGTAATTCAGTCTGAAGCATTTCATATTCAGTCGTGCACCAAGTCCTGGTGTATTCTTGTGGTTTCTCTGATTTGGTTTAAGTTTTTGAGTACACTTGATCGTCCACTCTGCATGCAGTGGACTGAATTAATGTTTGGTATTGTTTTTTATAAAACAAATTAGGATTTGACAGTGCTTGACAGACTTTAGAATGAATGAATACTACCACTGTAATAATTAAAACAGCAGTAGTTGTCTCTGAGGACTAAATGCCTGGCTTTGGTGAGATTGCCTTGAGGTCACAGTATGCTGTATATTTTGTGGAGGAGCATTTTGGTACTGATGCAGCCTGTCTCCTTTGTGAGGGAACATGTAATTGGATTTGAATAATTACACCAGATGTACTAATTACATTAACAGGCACTACATTTGTTTTGAATATTAAATACACCATTACTAAATAATATCTACTATCAGTTTGAATACTGTACTGCGCATTAACGAGAATAACAGAACATTTGAAATACATGGTTGTCACTAACATAGCACAGATTGAACATATGGAAGCAGTTTGTGTCACTTCACTGATTACATTCTTTTTCTATGCATTTTGAAGAAGTATGAAATTTGAACTGACACACGCAGCTGTTGGTGCCTTCAAATGCAAACCAAAACTAAGCCATGCGCTTTTATGTGATCTTCGGGCTGAGGCAGACAGTCCTGTTATTTTAGGGGCTTCTATTGCATGAGCGCTCCTTTGCTCCCTTCAATAGAACTGTGGCCCTCTGAAGCAGCAAGACTCCTCGTTTGCTTGTTATTCAGAAAGGTCTTTGTGCATCTCTCTCTCTGCTGTTTTTTCTCCTTCTTTTCCTTCAGCTCCAAGTCCTAGCATTCATCTCACTTCAAATGGCACTCACTGCCAATAAAGTTGAGTTACGCCTTAACGGAATCCCATCAAACTAACATTCCCATTTTAAAACCGGCATTAGCTTCCCTTACCAACTATGCTTCTGAGTTATAGCGTTTGCAATGAATCACGAAAGGTCTGGTGAGTGTGTGTGATTAATCTGGAGGAAACATCTATTTCTGATTCAGGAGCTCAAGAGATTACTCAGGAAGACACTTGACTGCGCTTGTGAAATGAATGGTGAAAATGTTTTTATGTATCTGTATATTTATGTTTCCTCTCTCTGTTTGTATAAACCCTGCAGGTCTTGCACTGCAGATCCAGTGCTACCAGTGTGAAGAGATTAAGCACAATGACTGCTCCACCCCGGAGTACATCGTAAACTGCACCGTCAATGTGCAGGACATGTGCCAGAAGGAGGTGCTGGTGAAAGAAGATGGTAAGATGGCAAAGCCCAGTGGGCGCAAGGCTCGTTGCCCAGGGTCAGTTAGGTCATTCCTGGGCCATATCTCAGCTTGTGTGGGATGCGTAGCTTAAGAAAGGGGCCAGCCAGGTGCTAGCTAGGTCCTGACCCAGTACCAGCTCGTCATTATCATTATTGGTTATTGGTACAGTTATGACCCATGTTTTGGAGTTGAATCCTGACTGTGGTAGTGGAAAATGTGTCCTGTAGTTCCTCATGTTCATGCATAACTGAAAATTGCATTGTTCAGGCATGGAGGATTCATCTTGGCAGGCTATTCCCTTGCCTCTTCTTTCAGTCCAGACTCCTCTGGTCAATCGGGTGCCTGCAGGCAGTGTCTGTGGTTTACCTGTGCTAGCTGCATAAGGTGTTGTCTTTCATTGGAATCAGATGCAGTTCTTCATACCAAGACGATGCACAGCTCAGATGGTGGGCTGCAAAGTGTAAAGAAGTTGCAGAAACCTACATGCATCTCTTGTTTGGATTTTCCCTGTTCCCAGGACATTGCACCTTTGCCACTCCAAAATGGCCTGCAAAAATACAAAGAAGTTGTTTAAAAACGATTAAGTGAATGAATTTTATATTAATGTGAATAAACACACATCTGACATCGGGGGTCTTCTCAGTTGCATGAGAATTGATCAATTTAAAGGAGCACTACTCAATTCCAGGTCCTGAGGACAGGTGAATTTGTGCTGTGGTACAACACTGCTATTCCCTAATTAGCGAACGGATGTCCAAAGAGTCCAGAATGTCAGTGCACATGCACAACTTGTGGGTGCACAAGTATCTTTTGACATGTTACACAAGTTTCTATATCAGTGCATGTGTAAGAAAAGCAAAGAAAATGTGTGAACATAACATGTTGGCTTCAAATTCAGCAGTTTCTGTAGTTTCTGAGACATGAACTGCACAGCTCTGTCAGAAAGACCAATTAATAGGGGAAGCATTTGATTAGAATAGAGAGCAGTTGCATGGTATGTCAATGTGCTGACCCGCGGAAGTATGTGTAGCTACAGACCTGTACAACTCATGTTATTAATTGCCAAATCCAAAAATTATATTAACCTGTTAATCAAGAAATAAACAATGTAAAGCCATGGCAAATTTAGTGTACAGTGCACACACAAACAACCTTGACTGACTTTAGACTTGCTTTAGACTTGGTTATTTACTAAATCAAAATAGTGAGATACTGAAAATGTGCCTGATCACACCTGAATTGAAGACCAAAAAACCTAAATGGATGTAGATTTTGTTAAAATGAATTACAGAATACAACCTGCATTGTAGCTACCACATAAAAATGGTTAAAAAACAGCCCCTTATATTAGAGCTGCATGAGGTTCATGTTTTTCTCCCTGCTGTATACTCTTCATTCACTTAAGCTCTGTATAAATCATGATATTTCCAGCATTCACAATTATAAAATATTTAATATATTCAATATGTTTAAGTCATTGATATTGTGCTCACATAACATGACACACACAGCTAGAAAGATCAGTCCTGTCCATATTTTTGTCATGTCCATATTTTCAAGCTCATAAGCAACCATTTAGGGTGGGCACAACACCAAGACAGGACAGAACAATTAACAAACACTCACAAACATTATACATTGTTGAATGAATAGTTATAACCAGGCAATGTTTATACTGGGATGACCGAGGTTGAAATAGATGGTATTTATAAGGTGCTTCAAAGGCAAACTTGAGGTACCTGTCATCATCTTTCCCTCTTGTAATAGCCTCTGCATTACTGATGACAAAGGGACAGTTGATAGGACCCTTATTTTCAAGTGTTTGGATGAACAGGCTTTTTACGAAGCCTGTTATCGCTTTCTTTGATCAACTCTGTCATTGCGTCACTACTTTCATGAAAGCATGCTTTTTGAGATCAGACAGATGTTATCAGGCAGATGTAAAAGTGGGTGCAGAGTGAGGAGAAAATAAATGACAGCTTCTGTATTGAGCACCTGAATTGCTGAAATATCATTTCCTGTGCTTAATTATTAGAAGGGCACCTAGGACTATTTTGAGACATGGGTCACCACATAGTTATCATTTAAAAGCTATTTAATCTGAATTTTAGTGTTTTGAAGCATTCAAAGAACCATGTTTGAATTAAACCCCAAGGAATTAATTCACCTGGGCAAATGGAGTATACTGTACCACCGCAAGCCAAAGACCCTTACTGAATGTATAAGCTGATAATTGCTTAACAGGGGTTAAAATGCACAGCTTTGTATAGGAGTACAGTAAACTCATCACACACAAGTTTCATGTATGAAAGTGCAAACAAAAAGCTATTCATTTAAATGAAAAGGTATATCAGTGGGGTTACAAACAAAATGTACAGAGACAAAAAAACAATCTGCAATTTCCCAACAGCCTAAATTTTAATACCAAGCATGCATCCCTTCATATTTTGCCTACAGAGGAATGTTCCAGAAATCTTTTATTCTTCTCCTCGATTTGTACACTACATGACAGTGTGACTGCAGTCCACATATTCCGTAAATGCACCATAATGTCATACAGCATTGAGATACGTACAGAGCAGCATCATTGTAACCATTCAAGGAATAGATCGCTAAAGATAAACCCCATACAGCAGGGGCAAAATGACTTTCAGCTCTCCAACAGCATCTACTGTTCAGTGTTCTGGGAGCAGAAATACACGCTCAGGTTTGTTCTCCAAGGGCTGAGGGGGCTTTGTTGAAGTGTCATATTTTCTGTACATTTCAGGCTCTTGATGAGTGTGTTCCATGTCTGGTTGTAGCTCATTTAAAATTGTTTTGGCCTCAGCTGAGAGTCAAAGGCCGGCCACTTGAGACCTCATTGAGCACAGTATGACCCCAGCCAGTTGTTTCATGTTTCCATTCCCTAGACAGCAAAACCTGAAATAATGGAAATAATAATTTGATTACAGGAATGGAATAACTTGCTTATTGATACATTATCTGTATTTGAGTACAAAATGCACTGCGGGTGCAGTCATTATTGTCTGATGAGTGACTTTATTTATTGAAGGTTCAGGGGATTTTTTTTTCAGTTTCAGGACAGGATATTTGTCCTTAGCATATGGTGAAAAGCAACATTGTGTGTGTGTTTGTTTTCAGTCACACAGATTTGAAGAGTTCTTGTGAAGGAAAGAACATTTAAGGAAAACTTCTGTAATATTACACCAAAGATAAGATCTTTCTCTGTGAGCTACTCTCACACCTGAAATAAACCTTGCACTTCAGCAATTTAAAACTAGTGGGTCAGATGAGGGATTGTTTTTAACAAGGGATGTGTGCACTGGACAGCATGGATCAGCTGCAGTCATCTGTGACAGCAGGAGAAATAACTTCAGCCATCTCCTCATGGGAATTAGTTATCAGACACCCAGCCAAAAGGATCAGCGAACACCCGCAGCCACCAACAAGCCTCAGGGTGCTGCTGGAAAAGTTCCTACTGTAAATGGTGAAACAGAAAAATGTCATAAAGTAAAATAATAAAGCCATAACATCTGCAAAAAAATAAAGAATAGAATAGAATAGACAAATCCCAAAGTAATCACAAAATTTAAAAGAGAATTCTACAAAAGCTTGGGCTGGACATGTTTAGAAATATGTTAAACTTACATTTTTCCATAGTCTTAATTAGCTTTTCCCAAAAATGGATTTTAAAAGGAAGTGTTACAGTCTGAAAATATTGTATCAATATAAATATTTTATCTCTATTTTAATTGCTCTTTTCTTATTTTTCACACCACAACCAGGTTATAGATTCATGTCCTTTTTTCTGTTTTTACCATATTACATATCAAATGGAATTGCTTTCAAAATACATATCACATTTACAGTCATTAATAATTCATGGTTTCGATAGATATCCATTTCATAAACTCTTATCATGAAAATCCTCCTAAGTCACTGAATGTGTCAATAGAAAAGTGAATATGAGAAAGTGATCCTTTTCAGTCCCATCTGCATTAGAATAGTGAGATCATTGCACAGAACACACACATGCCTAGACTGGAAGTAGCATCTGAGCACGGCATTGCCATTTTTCAGAGGAGGACACAAGAGTGAGGGCAAATGAAGAGCTGAGCACAGAGGAAGGAGGGACAGATGACTCAAGAGAGGAGTGAAAGCTGGAAAGAGTTAAGAGCTGAAAGTGGAGTGAAAATAGAAACTGAAAGAGGAGAGAGAGATGATCTGAAAGTGGAAGGAAAAGTAGGAACTGAAAGAGGAGAGTGAGAGAAGCAAGCTGAAAATTGAGGGAAAGTAGGAACTGAAATGGAAAGTAGGAACTGAAAAAGTATATGGAGGCAGGCAGGGGAGGAAGATGGAGGTGGAGGTGAAAGTGGAGGGAGAAACAACATAAATGAGAGAGCAACATGTAAAAGCTGAAAGCAGGAAAACCAGAGTGAGCGAGAAATGAATACCTTTTTTTTGTTGGTAACATGTAAACTTTATCACATCAACCGAGAGAAATCTGTACTGTAAGTCATAGATGTCCATTTTTTGTTTAGTCATATAAATATGGTAGCTCTCATGATGATTTTATTAGAATTGCTCCCAGCCAAGTAGTTACACATTTATATTAGACTACATTTGTCTGTTGATGCATTGAAGATAAAATGGTTTATAATTTCATTCGGTAAGATTATCCAGATATTTTAGAAAATAATGAATACAAGAGGTATGTGATGGCATCTGCAAACAGCTGTCAACTAATGTTCAGGAAAGAAATGCAGATTATGTTTTTGAAGTGGTAAAGCTGACTTTAGTATTTCTTAAATGATGTTCCAATGTTTCTCCATAATGTATGTTCTCATTCAGTGTTATTGAAATAATGAGACTACCTAAAACTGTATACACTGTCCTCAAAAGCAGTCAGACCATTGATTAAACCATGATTAAACCTATGTGCTCTGTAGTAGTATTTCACCCATGAATGGACCAGTTTTTTTATCTTAGTAACCCCTAAATTCCCCCATCTGGACAGAACATCTCAGTTTCACAACATTCTTGGTTCACAAATGCTTGCAGGTGCCTAGCTGGGTAGGAGAGTTTGCTGGAGAGTGATGACATTGATGATAAGTAACTGACACAATCTCAATGTTTCTAACTTTGTGAAGGCTGTTCAGCCAGCTGTTATCTTGCCAATTCTGACTTTGGGCCGCAGTCAGTAACGGCGCAGCTGGGACTCTAACATCCGGCAACAGGGCTTTCGGCATGAACATGTGCCCCGACTCTATGAGCCACCCAGTGGTGAATAGTCCAGCTTTTATTCTACTGTCTGTCAGTGTTTATAAACACGTACATTACAGTGTATACTGTACTTGTTCTATGTCAGTGCGTTTTGTACTTGTTCCTTACAAACAAACAACAAAAACAACACAAAATAACTGTATTGGAATGAGTGCCAAAGTGATAAAGTGCCCTCTGTTTATCTTGTACAGTTTACAAAAGGATTTTTTGGCTTTCAAACTGTATCTTCTTTTACAAATATGAACATTTTTGTAAGGTGGTTATATTTTGGGTCCTGATTTCTAATTATGTGTCAAACTGGTAATATACATATTTCAGATAATTATAAACATAATGTGGTTGGTTCAAATTTGTTGAAATAGTGGTGACCTATGCCTGTGCATTTTGGCCTTGGTTTCATTGACACATTATTGTTTGTTTTTTAGATCTGCTTTTGCCCACTTGGAAAAGTTGAATGTGACATGTGGTTGAATTATATTATCAAGCAGTGAAACTGGATTTGTGGTGTTTACTGAAAAAAATATTAAAAAGATATGTTGACTTGGCACAGTGCTGAACAGAATCCAAGAATGCTGTCTTTGGCTTATAGAATGAGGATGAGATCACTCTGAATGAGAGTGAAATGTTATTGAGGCATACTTTTGGGCATCAGAAGGAGGGACGTATAGCAGGAAGACAGATAAAAACAGAATTGGGGAATCATCAAAACTGTAAAGTTTCTGCTGTCAAAAATGAACACTTTTTTAAACTGAGGGTGCATGTTTAATGTAATCTACACACCTAATACCAGCATTGCACTGAAATACCGTAGATCTTTCCAAAAGGTAGTATTTTGTTTTATGAACGGAGGCAATCAGAGTTTGGCCTAGCGTTTATTCACTGGATTAATTTACTTATCCCCTATTTCCACTGCACTGACATATAGCACATGCTCTGATTACTTCCTATTGCATTGGGGGACATGAGGGGTGTCCTTTGTCACCATTGCTGTTTGCACTGGTGATTGAGCCTCATTTTGCTGTAACTGGCAAGCACAGAGTATTACCTGGAGAAAAGGATAAAAGAGTGTCTGTGTACACTCCTCCTCAATGAGGGCCCACTCACCTTAGTCCCTGTTATTTTGTTCAGTTCAAATATATTTACTAAACTCAACTACAAAAAAGAGTGAGCTGTTTCAGATCAGTAATGTTTGTGTTATGCTTTCCCTACACATATTTACTTGTACAGAATAGATGTTCATATCTTGGAATATCTTCTATTGTATGTATCCTTTATTTTACCAGAAAAGTCCCATTGAGACAGATATCTCTTTTGCAAGGGTGACCTGGCCAAGAGGCAACAAACAATACATCCATTATAACAATACAACCATTAAAACATATACGCAAAGAAAGAAAGAAAAAATAATAATTATGAATAAAAGGCACAGATTTTCCAGTCACAAACTATGATCATTAGAAGCATGTACATACATCAGTTACAATGTTTTGAATCTGATCTTTGAATTCAGTGAAAGTAACCTGGGTTTTAAGTCTTAACTGTTTTTGAATGAACTGCATGTTCGATGACCAGGGTGCATTACAGTTAAAAGCCATCTTACCAAACTCAGAAAGGGGATGAATTACTTTAAAAAGCATCATTGAATTGGAATGCAGATTGTAATTGCTATTAGTCCATACTAAATGGGAAGAGAGATAAGATGGAAGTTTACCTAAAATAGCCTTGTAAATGAATAAGTACCAATGATATAATCTATGGCTGTGTTGTATTACAGACAGCGAAAAGTAATAAGATTGAAGAATAAGTAAAAAATTGCAAATAGCAGACGCTCAGATTTCTGTATGAATGTTGTTCAGATGAATGATGCTCAGAAAGGGTTGCAAAAAGCACCATGAGAATAAAACCATCACCTTTTAGGAACTTTATACTGCCATATCTGTTCAAGGATAAGTTGACCTTATGAATAATTGCCCTCCACCCTTGGCGCCCGCTACCTCCCTCAAATGTACAGTCTAAACATGGGCAAGGACTCCCTGAAACACAAGTCTTATCAAAGATCGCAGTATAAATTATTAACTTGTGAAAATAATACACCCAGATGTATACTTTTTCATAGATCACTTCACTTGAAAGCTGAAACGAAGCTTTTTTGATTTGCTTAGATTGCTAATGCTTAGCGGTGACATCATAGACTGTCAATGACAGATAAGGGAAACGCTTGCTATCACATAATATCCTGTGGGAATGTGGCACAAAAGTCCATCTCCAAGTTAACACAACACAGATAATGTTCTTGTTATAGCCTGAGACTGAAAACCCCAAATGATCAACCTTTATCATTTTTATTGTGATAATATTCTTCTCACAGAGACTCTCATACATCTATCTAATGTTCATTGAAAAAGTTTTTTTTTAATAGTCTTTTAAAATAAGGTCGTCATTAGTTATTTTGGTTAATTAAAATGATTTAGCATTCTCAAATATGTAGTCATTCCATAAGTAGTCCAGGACAAATTAAAAAATACTGTAGTTATCTGTGGAAGAAGAGTATGATTTGGATTTAATGCTGGACTGTGGGGCCACACAATGGAACAGTGCTCTAGCAGGAGGGGTCCCCCAACAGCCACCAAAATATAACTATAATTTCTAAACCACATTCTTAAGTACATTCTGGAATGCATTGTTATGATTTAAGACAAATCAAGTGTAATGCTTTAAGATTAATGTTCTGCAATAAAGGAGAGAATTTAAACTTAGGCTGCATGTAGTTCACAGGTGTTATGTATTGTGAGCCTTCATTGCCATAAGAAAATTATATTTAGAGTATACAAAATATTACTGGTCATATAACATTTTTTCTCATTTTCATTTTCAGTTGTCCTTTTATTTGTTTGTTATCCCAGTATTTTGTGTGGATAGATATGTCCTGTTAATTGTTTTTACATTACAAAGATTAACTGACTTGTACCAGAGTGTTGTTTGAAACAATAACTTTTCAAGGAAGCTGAGAGACATATTATTTAGAGTGAGACAGGAGAAACAGACCTCAGCTGGATTCTTGCATATACATAAGTGAACAAATTATCATCCATAATATAGTCCAACAGAATCAGCAACATTATTTTATCCTTGGTAACATACTTCTCTGGACAGAAATTGTGGTTTTATAATGATTTGCCTGAAAAACAGCAGTGTCATTGAAAACACAAGATGTTTCCTGGTTTCCATGTGTTTTTATATACCCACCATAGTAAAGACTCATTAGATTTAATTACTTTTACAGTAACTTAGCAATGATGTCTTATCATTGTCATCCAATGAAAAAGCATTAAAATAACACATTTAGATTAATCAAACCGACGATCAGAATGGCCTGGTCTCATTTTCATCTCTGTAAACCCTACAAGCGCAACTCTGTTACACCCTAACTCATTGAATTGTATCAAAGTAAGACAAATGATAAGGCAAAGCTAAAATTCTTTCACTGATTTCATTGCCTTCTATTCTGATGGATATGAACAAGCAACTTTTCACACTGCTGCTCCTGTGAAATGTCATTATGTTTTGCTTTTTAATGTATTTATTTATGTAAATATTTGTAACCATGCATCATGCTTTAGCCTATGTTGACTTCACATTTTATTCATCACACACTGGTGTTGACATATTGAATAATTTTATTTTTATTCAGAATGAGAAGCATGAACAGACTGCTCTAGTTAAGAATTATAATATTCTTAATTCAACATGAAATGAATAGGCATTCAATGGAGGAATGGATACCTGCAACAATAGGGTTGTGTGAATTAACATAGAGGGAATGTGTTTTTATAAAGATTGATGTGAGACCAGGGTTGAGAGGTAATACTCTGGTAAGCAGTACTTTCTATGGACTGCAGATGTAGCTGTCCAGAGTGATCCTTCTACAGGGTTTGTATTGATGGGTTAGGCTTTGATTTTGTGCTTAGGCATCCTTGGTATTTGTATAGGTCTGTGGTGGGTCATGTGATTTATATGTGCAGAAGAAAACACAGAAAATATGTTGTAGTGGGATTTGTTGGCCAAAGAAACCTTATTTAAAATTTAAATAAAGATGAAGTTCATGATCCTGGACCACAAGTCCGCTCGATGCAGGCAGCCACCCACAAAGATTCTCATTAGATTCCATGGACGGTTCCATAATATATCCACTGATTTGCATGTTTTCCGCTCTTTACACATTAAACACCAGAAAACAAACATATTGACTGCCAGGGTGCCTGCTCACGAAAGTGACCCAGTTGAATTGTGCACACAAATTAAAACCAAATGTTCTTCCCCTCTCCTCCTTGCTAATGCCTGTGAGGCAAATGTATCAGGGATCCTGGATAATTCAGCAGTATGTGAATTTAGGCTTTAATTATGGCATACTCTTTCGTTTACTGCCATGTAGCCAGCTGAACTAATTATCTTTATTTGCAGGAAATGCAGAGTATCACAATAATGAATTTGTGAATTACTACAGCATTATAGAGGGATGGAATAGCCACATATATTTAAATCCAAAGTAAAAAGTTGTTCTGCACATTTTAATGCATCTCAGGAGACCACGGCTCAGTAAAAGGGAGGTGTTTGTTGTAATTTTCATGTTATGCCATGACTTCAGTTATAATGTAAATTTCCCCCTCCATGAATAGCTTAATTCAAAATGATCCAACTATAGCTATGTATATAAATATATAAATATATATATAAAAAATATGAGGTGTTGGTAAAAATATGAAATGCCTTCTTTATGTGGACCTGCCAGATGACACCATGGAAAATCTGTACAGAATTAACATTTAATAACTATTTGTTGAAGTGGCAGTAGGTCAGTTCAGTAAACCATAAACAGTGTTATAACAATGGTCTGTGCGTACACGTTAAAGAGGAGAAGGACAAGCAATAATAACCAGCCAAACTCATTTTACAGAATGTTTTATTTTTATTCTGTTTATCTGTTATTTTACCCCAATGAGATTACATCTCTTTTCCAATGGGGACCTGAAAAGGTAAATGAAAACAAAAGCCAGATTTCAATTATATGATATATCAGTCAAATAATCAAATAATAATATAGACATCCTGCACTTAATTGCAGTTTGGTTCAGTATAAATATATTGTGTATTCCATCTTCCATAGTCAGTTCATCCAAACAAATAAAAATATAACTGTTTTCTACATCAACAGGTACTGTAACTTTAACATGCATTTGGCTGTTGAAAATGACCCCACATTCTGCACCATTGTGAAATGAATATTATTTCACTGTATGTGCAATATCTCATATGCGGTTGGGAGGTTCTGTGTGCTCTTGGTAAATATGTAATAATATAATGTTTACCATATATGTAAAAATTGTTGTCATCTCACATATCTGTGAAATGCTAAGGTTTCTTTCTTTTATTCATAACCTGTGCAATCTTCATTTCAAATATACCCATTGGAACATATTCTAGGAAGTCCTGCTAATGCATCCCTCAACAAATAATAAAGATGATTTCAATTAAATGAAAGTGCTCAATAATCCTGATGGAAATGTATTGTAAGACATAATTTCAGGGTATTGTTGGACAGTCCTGCAGGGAGACACAGAACAGACTGTAGCATCATGCAGGAAGTAGGATTTCATTGTTTTCTAACTCACAAGAGTAGCTTCTCTGGTCAGTTTAGCGCCTGCGATCAACATGCAGCAAAAAGACAGGTCTGTAAATACTACAGGCAAAGCACCTTTGGAAAAAAAAATAACAGCAGCAAGAAAGAAAAAAACATTCACTATTTATGGATATAGTATATAAAATCTTATTGTCCATTATGCAAGGAAGCAAGTTGCTTGATGAAGAGACTGAGTGGAACCTGAAAACTTGAAAGGCACTTCAGGGGCTCTGCAATTTGTAAACACAACAGCAGGGCTTTTAAAAAGTCCTAGAAAAATGTAATACAATTTCTGCATTGCTGCTAGCTGTCTTGTTTTACCCTTTTATTTATTAATGTATTTATTTGTATATAATTGTGTTCTTGTCATATTTCAGGGCTGTAAATGATAACATGCCACTTACTGCAGACTCCCACGCTGCAGAAAAAAAAGATACGGCAGATCATGTGCTCTGAGTTTATCCAGTTCATCTGAGGAGCATAAGATCTCCATCTATTTGAATCATGCACCTCATCTTGATTACATCCCCTTATTGACCAAGGGAAGTGCTGGACAGAATAATGCACAGGCCAGACTGTGAATGAAGCATAGTGTGAGATGGCTGCTTACAGTCTCATAAGAGAAAGAGAATCCGTAGAAGAACACTGGAACAGCAGCAATCAGCTGAATCACTTATTAGTTCAAGAAAAAAAAGAAGAAATAAAACTCATATCTTATGTTGTTCCAAGAGATACTGTTTTGCTGCATCCCATTGGTAGCCTGGACACAACACTTTCAGACAGGAGGTAAATTCTTTGTGTTTATATATTTTTTTTCTTCTGGTGTACAGATCAAATGAGTTCCTAGAGGTAATTAAGTGAAATTGAATTTAATTATTCTCAACTGGATTGCTCGGTTTGAGAGATTACACAAATGCATTGTTCATGCTATGGTTAATTAAATCATCCTATTCACTGTCAGGCCTACATGAACTTGCTTCAATATAATTGATAGTACAGGACCATGTTTGGAGTTTATTCAGTCAGTCAGTCAAAGGCTAATATTGTAGCAGCTGTAGAGGACATTGTTAATTATGTTTCTGTTCCATGCACTATTGTATAGCTGTTTGAAGACATTCTGTTCAGGATTCAGTGAAGGTGGTGGGAAAGACTAATGCTTTCATGGTTCTTTTTTTCATTTCTGGTCTCCCATGTGACTAAAATTGCTCTCAAGAAATGTGTGCTCATTTATGAAATATGTTGGGTCACTACTGCATGAGCCTTTCTGGATGTACTGTACTGAATCCCTCTGAATATTCTGATGACCAATGAATATTTTTATTTTACTAATGTAATAGTAGTAGAGGGATCAATGATGGAAGTGATTAAATTCAGACTGGCTTCTCCATTGGATGAAATGTAGCAGCTATATGAAATCAAGCTCAGCATAGATGAACTAGAAACTCTGAGGGCCAGGGTTTTTTAATGACCATCAGGAAATGACCTATAACGTAATTAAGAACATTATATATTTCATGTTTTAAATGTTGTTTAAATGCCCACCTGGCTCACCCTGGTGTTTGTATTGTCACCTGTCTTTTCAAATGTTTTTTGCATTTTGATCAAGGTGTCAAAATTGACTTGTCAATGAAAGTATGAATAATTACACTTAAAAATCAACTTTCTGACTTCCTCCTAAAGAAGTATGTATGTTTTTGGATAAGTTGTTGTGTTGCATATGTTACAGATGTGATATCGCTATTCTGCGGAAAGTTTCTGAGCAAATAAAAGGAGATAAATTTTCCATCAGCAAAGTCATCCACCATCATGGCTGTTGTGCATTGCCGAGGGGCTGAGTCTGTGAAAGTAAAACAGCTCAATTACTGCTGACAGTATCACATGGAAGTTCTCTAAAAGTATGCACAATCAGGCAGCTGGGCAGCTGGAATATGTGGGCTGAACCATTTTGATTAAATAACAAAAAAGGCAATCTGTACTCAGTATTATTGGACTAAACAAGGAATACAAATACAGGGCAGCACTGCTACCCTGACCATACCTTCTAAGGAACACTTATTCTCCCCAGTGCCCCCCACCAACTTATTCTGCACACCAAAACCTTGTATGAGAACATCGCTGTCAGTAATGAACTTCTGGAGCAGGGTATTTGAAAAAAAAAAAAACAAGGCACTCCTTGCCCTCAGAATTAGCAGACAGAAGTATTGTTGCTCCTGTCAGAGCGAATGGCAGTAATCTGAGGCAATAATTGCCTGCTAGCTCAGGCTGTCTCCTACCAGCACAGGCGGGAAGAGGAAGACATTGTCTTGCGTTTACTGATTGTCACACCACTTGACAGCTCAAAAAGAATTTATCACACTGAGTTTTCCGAAGGAAGGGAGGGTGGGAAAAACTGCTTATGCAGCTCCTATCCATGCCTAAAAATTGCTATAATTTTTTTAAAAAATCTTCTATCTCACCAAGTTTATTGTTTTTTTTTTCATTCCTATTATGACCAATTTCCAGGGGCTTTGGCTTTAACCAGATGGTCACCCCTGGCTTTGTGTCCATGCTTTGAGTTTGAGTTTCTCAAAAGGGGTGCATTCATCACTTTACCACTGTGGGAGGCAGTTTTGTTTTACAGGGGAATTTAGCAGTTTCTTCAAGAGAGCAGAGTATACAAGACATGAAAATGCATTAATTCCAATTCACAAAATTTTGGACATTTTAAGTTTTATGCATTTTGAAGCACAACCATTATGTGATTGGGAACTCTTGTATTTTTAGTGAGAATGGCAGACATTTTGTTTCCTGTAAAACAGCTTTCTTTGGAAAACAAAAAAGGAATGTTGAATACTTGCTGAATAAGAACATTTTTCTGTTATTTATAGTGTGTTTTTGGGTAATATTGTGTTGCATGGGGTTACTTCCCCATTATGTTGTATTTAAGAGGGCCCTAGTTAAAATGAGCTTCTACAGTAAGGTAAAGAAACAATAAAAACATTGTTTTTTCCTCTGAAGAACATGGTACTCTATACACACTGATGCTACCAGAGGCACCCTTTGAAAAAGCTGGATTATTGTTCTCAGTATAAACCAGGTCACATGACATACCGTAGAACCCCATGACATACTGTGACATACCCATGACATACTACATGACTGACAGGGTGCTTAGGACATAATTATTATATATTTATTTGCATGTCTTAAAATATGTTCATAACACAAAACAGGACACAGTATAAAGACAGTAAATAATAAAAAAAATAAAATGAAATGCAAATGAAATAAAATAAAAAGACAGCTCAAATAATACAGGTCCTGTACAAGCACAGGACCATTATTATTTGACACTATAAAAAACTGTACTGTATCACATTTTAGAAATGGAAATGGAGTCGGGAATAGAAATTGAAAAAACAAAAAGATATTGACTTATTAAGTGCATGTAGTGTAGTATCTTTGTGACTGATCTGATGCTGACTTAAGTGCTGCTAAGCAAAAACAATACAGTCCCATCTGTCAGTGCAGTGTGTTATTTTGTTACTGTTTTAGATCACTGCGGCTCCTGTCTTTGTCCCTCCTAGGTGTGCATTACCGTAAGTCGTGTGCCTCCTCAGGTGCTTGCCTCATCGCCTCATCTGGCTACCAACAGTTCTGCACAGGGAAGCTGCACTCTGTCTGCATCAGCTGCTGTAACACACCACTCTGCAACGGACCCCGCCAGAAAAAGCGCCCCGTCCCATCCGCTGCATCCCCAGCCATGCCTCACTCCCTGCTTGGCCTCTTCTTCCTGTTTCTACCTCCCCTCCTGCTGACGTAGAGGCCCAACCCTCTTGGATGCACCCCATGGGGAGTTTTCTCCCTAACAGACTCTGCATTTACAGCACTGAAGATCCGTGATTGATTTCCTTTTTTTTTTTTTTTTATTTTATTTTTTTTTCTCAAATTTTTGCCTTTGGTTTGTTGGCCATGGTAGACATCAGGACAGAGTCAGCATTTAGCGTCCCACTGTACCTGGTGCACTTCTGTATGACACCCATTTTTTTAATCTGATCTCTAGCTTATTAATGTTCAGTGGTCCCAGTGTTTAAGTGTACAGCAAGACAGGAAACAGTCATTGCCCCTGAAAGCTAACAGACTCATGTGACAGAACTGACAGGAATGGACATCAAGCTATATTGATGCTACGGATTGACAGCTGACAGTGGTGATAATAGCTCCTCACGTTTGATGGTATAGCAGAGACATCCACTGCTTAAAAATGTTAAATGTGGCTAACAGGAAAAACAATGAGAAAACTGATACCATGACAACTAACAGCAGAGACAGGTGTTGTGAAGACATGGCAGAGTAATAAAATCAATATGGACTGTTGCACTCTCAGAACACACCTTCTTAATATTGTCATGGACATGATGTTCACTAATGTATTTTTGATTTCAAGAATCAAGTAGGTATAATTGAAGTGCATATTATTTATTTTGAATCTAATTTTAAAAATAATATCTGTTGACACACAAGGGAACCAGTACATTGAAACTTGTACCATAGATCCAGGTAGTGGAAACATTTTTCATAAAATGTTTCTAGAGTCTTATAATGATATCTGACAGTCTGACAGGGATAAGTGCTGTGAGATGAAGAGACCCTGATTTGGTTCAATATTTTACACAGAATCCTCCAGGACAAGTGACAGGTTTGAGGCCATCCTTGAGACCTGGAGAATCATGCAGCTGCTTTGCATTTGCTGGCATTAGACCCTCTTCCATAACAAGGCATAACAACAATACTAATCTTGAGTATATTAGGCTCATTTTTAACAAAGGAAGTGCTTGTTTTACAGCTGAATCATTTTCAAATTGCACTCAATATTTTTTTCTGAAATGTCACTGACTTTTTAATTATATCTACATTTAACTCAGAATATCTGATTACACTCATACATTACTGAATACTGCACTGACAAGAACGGCTTTGGAAGCATTTTAGTGCTATAGTTATTGACCTGCAATTATTAACAGTGTTGTTACAATGTTTAGCTTGCACTTTGTTTCCGTCACAGTTTCCACTCAGACCCACTGACTTTGGACCATCTCAGTAATTGACGTACAGTTCACAAAAGTCTACTGCCCATACATACATACATACATACATACACATCGATGAGTGCATCTATTGCAGCATCAAGGGACTCAGGTTTGACAAACCCACTTAGATTTTGAAATCAGAGAATTTTCACCATGGATCATCTGTTCAGGACACAGACAGTATTTCTATATAGTCCCTCAAAATAATCACGGATGCTACCTGTGAAAAGCTTTTGTAGAGTGCTCTCCATAACTGTAGGACACACAATGTCACCAGCTCTGAAACTTACAGGATGCTCCATCCTGCTTATCATGCCTCTGTTGTTTGCAGTGGCAGCTGTTTGCAGATGGATAAATAAACCCTCACAACCTAGCCTCAGCTCAGTGATTTCCTCATCTTCTGTTTCTGTCCATAGCATATTTCCATTGTAGTCCTCATCTCTTTTGCATTCCATCTTTCTGAGTCCACAGCCTCCTCACTGCCTACAAGCTGTGGTTCTGCAGGAAAAAAACATAACTGAAAACTGCGGTTTTTCATGCCTTGCTGTTGAATGGATATTTTTACCCATTTTTCACTGGAAGCCGCACAATGCTTATGAAACTAACACTACGCACCGCTGAAAATGTCAGAACCACAGGCAGCACAGAGGGCACACCCAGGAGGGGACCTGGCACAAAATACCCCCTAAATTTTACCATGAATCATGGAAACCTACAAAAGGCAAATTAAAATGATTCAGTTGGGAATAACATTGTTAAGAGTGTAGCAGGCATGAACAGCTTTTCTCCTGGTAACTCTGCTTGTGCAGTTTGTGTCCTTTGATGTAGAAAGCAGGTCTTCATCTTGGTGTTTTTTTAAAAATTGCAAGCCACCTCAGAGTGCAGAAAATTGCACTCACTGCAGCAGTACATAACATATACTATCACTGTGCTTCTGTATGTATAATATGCTATAAACATAAGTACAACATTTCTGGATGAAATATCTGGTTCAACCATCAGGTTTCTGCTTGTCTGCACTTCTTTAACCTTTGAAGAACAACACTTCAGTGGGGGTTCTTTGGAGAAATAACATATTTCCAAGGATGCGCCTTGGAGAAAACCACATGGCACCTCATTGGTGAGTCTGAGATATTTGTGAAGTCTGGCTGCTCTGTTGTGCTGAGCTCAGCTCAGAGGATTCTGATGGCTCGGCTGGTCCCTTGGGACAAGGGAAAGTGTGACCCTGCATTTTGGAAGTGGCGAGAGTCTTGGGGTCGTACTTGGTGTGGGTGGATCGGCTGCGCCGGAGAGATCTGAGAAGCAGGGGGCGGCCGGAGCGAGCAGAAGGGCCATCATAAGTATTCACGGTCCTTTTGTTGATGTGTTCTATGGTCAGCTGGCAGTGCAACACCTGCATGAACACACGACGGAACTGGCGGGAAGACAGGTTGTAGACAAAGGGGTTTAGCACGGAGCTGAGGTAGAAGAAGGCATCAGCGATTGGGTGGATGGTGATGTAAGCCCTTAAGTATGTCAAGGTCCAATCTGATTTGGGCTTGGCTGCCATCATCAGGCGGCGGATCTGATTGGGTATCCAGCACCCTGAAAGAGTGGCCACAATTAAACCTGAAAGAGGCAGGGAGGTAGAAGATGAGAAAGGGAGTTAGGAGACAGAGAGAAAGAGACAGTCATTGTTAGCCCTTTTGTCTTTTCAGATTTTGAGCTGAGCTGTTCAGAATTTATTATTCATACAATCACACTGACTAGCACAAAGATAATAAAACATAACATCTCAAACATGATATTCAAATAATTATTAGTTTTACTTACTTTATTCAGTATTTGATTCAATCTCATTTCAAAGTTCTTTGTCTAAATAATTGAAGTAAATGCTTGCTGCTTGAGTGTTAAACTGTAGTAATGTGTTTGCTGAAATTAAGCATACATTTCAAGAAATAGTATGTATTAAATCATTTTAAATTTAGGTTTTGTATACACAATTCCAGTAAAGCTTAAATGATGTGCTAAACATAAAGGTTGAAGCCTGTCGTGGTCAGAAAGAATGAATGTCATTTCTTTTATTGATAGTAATTTTTGTAGCTTTTTTTCTGTGTGCCATATGCAGTATATGAATTCAAAGATCCATCAAGAGTTATAATGTCAATCATCCAAAGAGAAATTCTATTGTTACAGTAATATGATGGAATATTGCTTCTATTCTATTATTTTATGAATAGAAAGTGCATTTCTGAGTGTTATAAAAAAACATACCACACTATGCCAGTGCAAAGACTGGGGCAACATCAAAGGGCAGTTCTGTCTGGCCAGTTTCAGAAACATATTGATGCAATTCCATATTATTTGAGTTTCAGATTGATATTTTACATACACAGTTGATTATTTGGTCTTGCTTTTGCAATACAAAAACTATCAAAACCACTGTTATCACACAATTGCTTTAAGAGGAAAAATGCTCATAAAAATCATAATGAATGGGGCATCACTTTGGTTGATTCAATTTATGAGTTTACAGGTTTATGGGAAATGTAATTTTTTATGGAGGTTACCATGATTGGTCTTCTGTGAAGAGAACTATACAAATATCAAATAAATATAAATAAAAATTGTGGAAAAAAATCAGGCATTTTCCTTGTTTAATTATAAGGTCAAGCATACATTTAATATACTAAGATCTGCATACTTGTATTGTTTAATTTTAAGATGCTTTGTCATATCCATCCACATATCTATACCTCATAATTCCCATGTGTGTATTTGAAATGAAAAAAGAGACCAAATCCTGGCCCTAGCCTGTAAACCTGGAAATGGAGTCAATCTTTTAATCTCATGTATCTCCATAGCATTTCAGGTTTTTGATCCATGCCTGTTAATCTGCTATGGGGCCATATGGCACATTTAACACCTTTTTTTATCCATTTGCTCTTCAGAAAACTGCAATCCCATACATGAGAACAGCTTTTCAGCCTTACTATTTGTATGTGTATGTTATGTGCAGACATGCACAAAGCTCTGCAAATAATCAAAATCCAATAGTACCAAACTATATAAGGGTCTCCATGACAACAAGAAAGAAGAAACAACCACAAAACTCTTCTCCAGCTCCTGTAATTTTGATATATACTTCCTCACGTCTAAAAATCAGCCCCAGTCATTTTTACCTTGTCTCTTAAGACAAAGAGTTCATGACATTCAGGTGCTGTCCTCCAGCACAGCCGTCAATAAAGGCGATTGATTGTGAAAATACAATAGAACTGAATGATTTCTATTTACTGCAGACCTGTGGAACGTATAAAGAATGTTGTTCATTAATGTCACAGATATTCTCACAAGACTTACCAGTGGAGTGAAAAACAGAGATGCCAATACATGCTGTGAAAGGTGATAATAAAATTAAATGAATAAAATAAAATGAACATGAACCAGAAACAAAATTATTTTGGGTGAATCACTGCCAAGGCTAAGTATCTGATAAGACTGTAATATGCATGTTGATGCATTCAAATTAAAAGTCCCTAAACCCCTTATAATGTCTAAAGCACATATTTGACAATACAATTCTACCTTGAGAGATGCCATTTTCTGAATGTATCAAGAAATGTCAAATTTAATTAAAATATAAAAATAGCAATTACAGGAGGAAGTATGGGTATCTTTTCTGGTGTATACAATTCTTCACTTGCAGTTCCCAGATGTTTGGGACAAATGTACTTTTTTTTGATTGGCTACCACATTTTTATATTTGCAATAAACCTAGTTAAAAAGGATATTTTATACATTTTGGTTTTACCTGGAAGAAACGAATGCACTTTGTATACATACATTTGTCCATTTCAGGACTAATGACTTATTGCTATTTGTGATTAGCCAGTGTTAAACAGTCAGGGACATAGGCCAAAACTTAGGCTTATCAAAATCTAATGTTTGGAAAACCACTGAGCAGAAAGTGAGCACTGGTAAGCTCAGCAACCACAAAGGCCCTGGTAGACTAAGATGTTGACTGAAGAATTTTCACCATAATGAAAAAAATCAGGTGGGATGGTGTGCCGCTGAAAAATGCTGTGGTAGCCATGCTGGTTCAGTGTGCCTTCAATCTTATAGAAATCTCTTACAGCATCACCAGAAAAACACCCCCACACCATTACACCACCCCCCGATACTTCACAATGGGCACCCCACATGCTGGTGTCATCCGTTCACCCTCTTGTGATTTCAATCACATACCCTTCTTTTTTATGATGTGCCAACAGAAATGATTGAAGAATAAAATATTTTGTTAATTACACAGTAAAATATGATAGTGCTTGTTGTTTAAGGATCAATGTCCAAATTCCACAGGCTTCAAAGCTTCCAACACCAGAAATAATTTTCAAATTAGCATCAACAAAGCATTGGTAAAGTTTGCCAGTGAGAAGATAGCATGCCTGAGAAAATACAAATTCAAAGTAAACATGCAACAATTTCACCCTGAATGTTTCTTTTGCCATGAATTAACCAATGTCTGCCATTGAAACAAAAAATGTCTTGACAAATATTATGTATATGTGTTATCATTCACAGAAAAGCTACTAGAACTACTATGGACCATGAAGGATAAATTGAATGGTAAATAGAAACCATTCGAACTGTCCTACAACCACCTTGACCATCACAACAATGCCCTCACCTCACCTAATTAATCAAACTAAAAGTCACCTATCAAAATGGACCAATTACCATACTTACTAATGCAATCACACCATTGCCATATTTAATTTATTAATACATCACATAAATAAATAAACTAAAGATATAACCATCTTTTCAATGTGTTCAATTATTTTTTAATATTGCTACTAACATAAATCAAAGCAGTTGTCATAGTGATGATGACCAAATTGATTTAAATCTATGAAACCTACATTAACAAACATATACACTAAAATGCTTGTTATAGTGCTTAGGCTTCCATATTTACTGGAGGGCAAAGCTCTATGCATTTGAAAAGACTTTCAATTGAAATGGACTCCTCTGCCCTAAATTTTAATGTCTGCCTCAAAATGTAGTCAAGTCCCTCTCTGTCTTAACGAGCCTGTAAAACATATACCCACTCACCAGGATTCTGGAAAAATGCCATGTTTATGAGTGTCTATTTGCATAGGGGATAGGTGGAATGCCCACAAAAACCATATTTTATGATATGTTACTCTTTATCTTCAGTTTGAGACTGCCAAATATATGAGAACTGATGAGAAAGAACTGAATTGATCCTTTATGCTGTCTGTAGGGTCAGACTTGCAAATCAGATGGATGATTTGCTGACTTTAGGAATCAATAAAACAGGTTTGCTTCTTTAAAAGATGGCTCCTGGTGCAATATCTACCCATATATTATTCTGCAGGAGGTAAAACAGCAGTAAAAACTATGGAAGCAACAAGTCCAAACATTGTCTGAACAAGTTAGTCAAAAAACTTGTATTTAAATTTATTTTTTTTTTATTTTTTTATTTATTTATTTATTTATTGTATTTAAATGGAATTTTGACAACAGGGGCTGCAATAAATCATTAATAGGTTTAAAAACATTATACCACTTGTAAACTACAGGAGGTCCTATTATTTTGACGGTCTCGAGTTACATCGTTTCGTGGTTCTCATAAATTACTTAAAAAACCTAGTTTTCACCTAAGCAGTTTGGTTCATAAATACGACCACAGAAATAAAGGTAAGGAATTGTTCTCTCTTTTTTTTATTACTGTTTCATTTAATTACTGTATTTTATATGTTCTTCATGTGTTGTGAGTACAGTATGAGTGACTTAAGGTGTTAATTTATGTATAATTTAGGTATAAATTCCAACTTATGTCGAAAATCAGCTTAGGACACATCGTAGGAACGAAACTCGTTCGTGAATCGAGGACCCCCTGTATTCTTATGTCTGTCCTGACCTTTATAAAGGTAAATAAAAATAATTCTGAATATCAGCTGGTAGACTTGCTGTCAAAGCAAACAGTTGTAATGTGATAATGTAAGCAAGTCTAGTTTAGCAGAAATGACTGTTGAGATTCCTAAAATATGAGATGGCATGATCCACATCATAAATCTTTAAGAAATGTACTTCAAAAGACATCTGTTTGTCAGCTAATCTCTTTCCAGTATTGCAGTGCTTATTCAACTCAGTTGACGTACAGTAGTAAATCTTGTACCTCTCTGTGCTCTTTTGTGAATAATGCAAAAGAAACTGAAAGAGCAATGATGTTTTAAAGCCGCATGTACGTTTTGGACGTTATAGGTGACACATTAGCCCAAAATAACTTTTTTTTTAATTCCTGCAATTGTTTGGAAGAGAACTAAATCTCAGTCATACATTGGCAGTGCTATGAAAAATGTATTTGTGCCACATGCATATTGCAGATTTTTCACATTGAATTTTTATTACATCTTTCATGGGTTTAAGTGGGGAGCAGGGAAGTGGTGTCAATATCAGTGTCTTGGAGGCCCATGTGTTTGCTGGGTTTCACTCCAGCTAATTAAGGCCTCCATATTTGGTTCAATTACTCATTTAATATCATACATGTAACTCTGTGTTGATGTAAAGAATATAAGCAGACTGTTATTTGTTGTTTACTCCCTTGCTTCCTTTACTTGGTTTATTATTAGGTTTTGGTAGGTGGTTTGATTACATTCAACATATATAGCAACACATATTAGCTCCAACACAGTCAACCCTCCCTTAGTATTTTTTTCTTTATTAAAGGTGGTGGGGAAGCTGAGAGTGGTAGAAGATGAGGTTACAGGATTCCCAGGGGATGAATATATGGCTGCAGACACTCAGCTGTCCTATGGACTGCACCCCATTGCATCACCCACCACCTGGGACGTTTTACCTGACAAACTATCTCACACAAGGTTATGAGCATCAGAATGGTCAAATCACCTGACCATCTCTCTAAAGTTTCAGACAGCCTGTTCAGACCCACTCAAGTGTGAAGTTTGTCACTATAGGTTTTGCAAGGCTGTCTGAACGATGCAGACTTGATGTGGCTATGACAGCGAACATCTTCTGTACCTGGACAAACATGGGACATCTACACACACAAGCAGCCTTACAAATCCAGACTGGCAGTTTATGAGACTAGTGGGTAGAAAAAAAAGATCACAAAAAAAAAACAAAAAAAAAACATGAGATTAAAAATGATACAGATGCTGCTTATGAAAGTACATATGATAGGCCATCACCATTCTTTTACCATCTGTCCCGTTCATCTTAACAAGTAACAGGAAAGAAAGTCAGCCATGTTTTGGACTGTAGCCACCAGCAAATAAATTACAAAGAAAAGGTAAAAAATCACAGAGGACAAAGAAGTGAAAGAAAGTTGTTTGCTGGTTCAGCTTCACCTTCTTGTGCACTGACCATCTGATGCTGTGGCCCTGCAAGTGGATTTGCCTGGTTCATGTGCACACACACACACACACACACACACACACACACACACACACACACACACACACACACACACACACACACACACACACACACGCACACACACGCACACACACACACACACACACACAAACACGCACACACACATAAACACACATATACACGCATGCACGCACGCATGCACACACACACACACATATACACCCATGCACGCACGCACACACACACACACACACACACACACACACATATACACGCATGCACGCACACTATATGTTTCTCATTTTTAATCTCAATTTTCTTTCTTATAAAAATAAAGTTTGATGGTTTATCATTTTGGCTTAGTCACCATTACCCTTCATTGTACACACAGCATCGATGATGGGGGCTCATGGGAGAAGGAACCCCAGTGAAAGAGTGTGACTGATCTATGGTCAAAGCATTTCCTCATCAGCTGTTTAATTAAGATGAATGTCTAGCTCCCGTTGAATTTAGGCCTACATTTTAGAAAATGACGTTTAGAGTGAAGTACTGACTTTTCAAATAATAGACTTTTTCTCCTCCCAGATCATTCACTCTAAGCACTCTTTAAACCAGGTGTGGAATGGCCATCGGTCTCTCTTACTCTGCTAGGAAAGGTTGTTAGAGGTCAAGGATAAAGTCATTTGTGACGTATATATATGCATGAAAATTGAAGACATTTACTGTCAGCATTTATAGATCGCCAGATCTGTTAGAATTGACAGCAACCCTGGAGCGTGGCGTAGTATGTACTCTGTAAGTTTGTTGCCTAGCTGAAGACAATTTATTATCACCTGCATGTCGCACCAAATGTGTCTGATTAACGGTGGGTCCACCCTGTTAGGGTGGCCCTGCACAACCTCACTTCCACTGGAAAGTTTTTTATAACCCAAGCACGGCCCCAGTGCACAAAGGTTTCAAGAATCTCCAGAACCTTTTGTGAGTTCTACCCAAATTGATTGAACCTGCTACTGCCTGTCTGCCATTGACGTTAACAAGGAAACCTGAGTAGCAAAAACAGTATGTGGTGGAAATGACTACTGTAGGAAGAGGAGAGGGCTAATGAAACTACTTCAGTGGACAAGAAGGCTTCATTTCCCTCCTATATGCTAATTAGAGGGAGTGGCTTCATGAGAGGTGAAAGGATGGTTATACAGGGGAACATCATTTGTGCATAATAAAATGAGAAAGAGAGAATTTAAGGTCTCTTTACCTTACAGACTAACAAGATGAGACCTTCATATACACAAATTTGAATTCACCATACATTAAGGATGTTGTCTGTACAAACGCAAAAATATTGCACCATAACAGATAAAACAAATCTCACTGACAGAGACCATATATAAGTGAAACCTAACTCATCTTATTAATCATCTAAAGTAAACATTCTAACTGCACTCCTTGCCCATTATACAAAACCATTCTCACCACTCCCCAGACATAATTTTTAATGTGCCTGACAAAAATGTGTCCCCCTTTCTACTGCTGCTGCATGCTGTTAAAGACCGTAAATTACCACAGTGTGAGTAACCAACCACCAACCACCACCACCACTGCAGCTGCAAGATCCCTTCTGGCCTCACAAAAACTTGAGACAGAATTTCAGACAACACCACACAAAAAGAGCACTCCTCCCATCTACCATGTGCCTTGTGTTTGTGAACCCATGCAATCATATAAACTTAAATTTGGGAATGAGTGCCATGCACAGTATAGGGAAAATTTGGGTATGTTGATTCCTTTGATCCTAGACAGCTTGAAGGTTTGCCACCTTCATGCAGATTGTGTAAAGGGGTCTCTTTCCAACTAAACATGCCCAGCTCTGGTGTTCTGAAGGAAAGGAACATCCCCCTGTCCTGCTAATCCCTGAGCTCAGCTGCCACCATTAATCTGGGGGTCCCCCTTCAGGTTGCAGACACTCTGTGGATTCAGATTTAAATTAGTGACAGACAGAGGCAAATAGGCTCACTGGAGTCATCGAACACCCACTGAGAGACTGGTACAGATCTATATCTCATTGGTGCTTCCATCTATTCTGCTGTCAACCACCCTTCACCCATCCTTATGTGTCATAGGTTAGCCTTCAAAATAGTTGACTTCAAAGTCTCTGTGGACAGGAACAGATTAAAAACAGTATCTTATCCTCAATCTACTGGTCCACCTGCCAACTAAGAGCAAAACCCCACCTCAAGCAGAGCTACAAGGGTAAACCTTCCCATTCCATGTCCCCCTCATCACAAACAGCTTGCATTCTCTCGATGCTACACTATGATCCAGCAGAATCCAGGCATTCCTCCCTGGACAGCTACACATCCTTGCCTATTCCTTTGCACTAGTACGGGAGGGACTGGTGTCCTCACCCAGTGCTGCTCAGACAATAAAGATATAGTCCTCTGGTTCTCAGTTAGGACTAAACTGAGAAGCTTCACTAAAGAGCTGAAGCATTAGTCTCCCTTACATAATAGTTGGGGTACGAACCATTTCAATCGAGACAACACAAAACAAAATTTCTTCACTAACACTTTTCAATTACTCGTAATGAAATCACACAGGACCCATAACAAAAAATAGTTACCCCTACCCCACTATGACAGAGGGAGAGAGAGAGGGAGAGGAGAGAGAGAGAGAGAGAGAGAGAGAGAGAGAGAGAGAGAGAGAGAAAGAGGCTCATGTATTACCTTTGGCTCAAGCTTATGGGTTCACAGAGGGGTAAATATTTACATTTTTACTTACATATTGGGATGTTAGACTTTGTTTCCTTTCTGTAAACTCTGCCCGAGTAAGACCAAACAATGGATGAACAGCAGAGCATGTTACTGTGTCATTTCTGATTATTTTTATGGTTGTTTTTGGTGTATTCAGTTTGATGGCTTCCCCCAATGAAGACAAGCCTATGCTTTATCTTTTCTGATGTTTAATAGCTCTAGTGAGACCCCATACCATAATTTCTCCATGGCTGTTATGTCATTTTCAACCCATCACAAGTGTCTGAGGAAAACACAAGACAATGCACAAACTACAAAAGTACAAAGAGTGTAGGAGAACCATAGACTCCATAGATGCTGTGACACATTACTCTATTCATGTTGAAATGTTTGTCAATACAGTGTAACACAATTTCAAACACTGGTGACACAAATCAAATTTTGCCCTATAGCAAAGATATAGCTGTCTCCTGGCATTTTAACTGACTCCATCTTTATTTCTTCTCAAATTCAGATTTTTTTTCCTTCTTAGCACACCTGTGCAGTAATTGGCAGACTCTCTATTGGCCAAATTCATTTTGGCAGTTCTACAGGCCTCATGAACAAAGAAAATAGGTCACTCTTTGCTGACAGCGTGAAGGAGGGTACCTAAATCAATATTATCCAGTGCAAGAAAAATGGCCCTGTATGTGCTGTTAAAAAAGTCAGTCAACCCACCCCAAAGTAAATGTCCAATTTGCACAATGATTTTGTGATCTGGTGCCATTTTATATATACATGGGGAAGTCTACTAATATTGTAAACAAAATTGATCTGACAGGTAACAGATGAAAACAAAACACACACAAACTGACAAACACAAATAAATCATTTTCTGGAAGAAGAGATCCTGGCTGATAACTCAGAGAGGACTAATCAAAACAACCTTTTCTCCAACACAGCGGTTACGCCACAGCTGCTAATCTGAGACAGCTTTCAGGTAGGCCTAATTTTAGGAATGGAAAATAATGAAGAAGAGAGAATAAAATGAGGAAAGGTAAGATTAAAAAAAAAACTCATTCATGCAATAATGGTATAAATAAATTATTAATTGATATAATGTAAACATTTCATTTTTGGGACTCAAATGAACATGTTGGAAATCGCATTGCAGAGGACAGATTGTGAGCCTGAGGTCTTTTTCCATGTAGGGGATGAGGGAATGGCGCCAAGACTTTTCATGTTATGTGGACAGACATGAAACCTGCCAGGAGCCATCATTCACCACTGGCTCTGCATTTTTCCATCTTAGAGTGCATTTAATAATGTACCACTGGCTTAAATTATTAATCCCACTTCATGAAATGTTAAATGGGGTATGTAAAATATTACTGCAGTGACAAAAGTACATATTTAGTAAGATGGTGTTACTGATCAGGAGTAACATGTCATGATTTCTTACATTTCTGGACAAGAGCAATAGACCTAAGCATATAGCTACAACAGTGTTTCATTTTAAAGAAATGTGGAATGGATGGTCCAGTTACTGGCCATTCAACTCCAACTACAGCACAGAATATTTACTGTCTTCTTCGGTTTCAAGTGAAGGAGGCTTTGGGCCACTAAACATGTGCAGGTTCAAAACACCCAGTCCATCATGGAGCTCTTGTTTTATATGACCCCGATGTGACCTCCTCCCTCTCCATATGTCCATGTGCAGTCACCTGTAAAATTGGTCCTGCAAAAGAATGCCTCTCTGATCGATAAAACGGGGCATAACAGCTGCATTACATAGAGCGAAAGTCCTTTCAGTCTGTATAATGATAGTTTCTTTGTCAATAAAACAGCATCAATGCATTTGGCACAGGTAATTTTATTTACAGACGTCAATGAATATAAAAGAGCATACGATCAATATCCGCCTGTTGAAGTCGCGGGTTGTTACCAAGGCAATCCAGACCATACGTTAAGAGAAGTTAGAGGCACTTGTTTTTCTTGTTATGTTCTCGGACAGGATTGACCCTTTTCCCACAAAAGCAAAGATTTCTCAATAAGCCTTAATTTAGGAGCGTAGCACTCATTTGTTAAGATGCAGAAATTGGCCAAATTAATAAAGTGATTTTATGTCAGTTCTTGTTTAGGCGTTTTTCCCCCCTCAGATTAATCATGCAACTCAGAGGGGATTTAAAATGTTAAATTACATTCTTTGACTGTTGAGATATGGGTTTCTGTGACATTGTTCATTTTCAAAAACAAGTCTGTACACAAGTAACAGGCTATCTGACTTCAGTCAGTATAATTTATCATCTGGGCACTTGAATGTTTATTAAAATTGCACACATATGCTTCAGGATACAAAAGGTTAAGGTTGTGTAAGGTTGTGTAAATGCATTACAGCATTTTTGTTATAAAATGCTGTAATGTCCATGTGTAGAGCATTTATTTGCAACAGGATTTGTATCAAGAGAACATGACCCGGCAAGCATAACTTTATGCACAGAGAGTCTTTTTGGGAACAGGGAAAAATACTACACTGCAGTTGGCAAACTGGAAAACATTATGCATAGGATGGACTGCTGTGTTTAAATTTTATATGGTATTTGTGTGTGTGTGTGTGTGTGTGTATGTGTTCGGCACCTGATTAGCTTCTTTTCGCAGCTGGTGAGAGGTTTATTTTAATATTCATTAGAATGTGTTATTTCAGGTTGACTACTTGTCATATATATGAAAATGTCCCACTGAGTGTGTTATTTCAGCAGCTCCTTTAAAAAGCTTTTCTTTTGTTGCCTCTGCATTGCCTCTGCAACAGCAAGGTTAAGCTAGCCATGTTTACTGGAACTTTAGGACATACGAAAGACATTTATTAGTCCCTCCAAAAAAAAAAATTCTGGCTCAGTTCATCGGCCAGGTAAAAGACATGTCTGCAATTTTTTGGGATGTCATTTCTGATCCCATTTTAAACACATAATCAGAGGCATGCATACATCTCCCTGTTTTTACCTGTCAAAATAAATATTTGCCTTTTCACCTTATAAACGATTGTTGAGATGTATATCTTATAATGTATACCTGTACTTGCTGCATGCAGATGTGGGTAATTTAGTTTATAGTCAATTAGGTCCATATACTGTATAAATTTCTAAGATGCTGGGGACCGAGTCAAAAGGAAGTCCGAATTCTTATATGGAGTGGTTATGTGCTCTTTGTGAAATGTGAGGAAGTTGAGGCTGAGTCATCCGAGAGGCTGCTCATTATTTCAAGAACTATTGTTTTTGATACTCACAAGCTCCCAATACTCCTGCCCCAGAGGAGACCATCCCCTCTTCAGGTCAAAAGCACTTTAATAATAATCCAGCAAAGTGTGGAAGGCACGCTCCCGATTGAGTGACCTTTAACCCACATAATGCATCAAGCACGCCACATCTCTGGTCTAGGAAGGCAGTGAGATGATTTCTCATTTGTGTTCTAAACAAGCCTTTAATTACCCAATTAAAATCAATTACTTGATGATTAAGTGAGATCAGACCTTTTCTGTGTGGAGCTGGGAGCTTTTAAGAGTCCAATACCTGTCCACTGGATTGTGAAACTTCAAATCTATGAAGATAATGAAGATAATTGGTGCTGAGAGAAAGAGAGGGGGAGTTGATGCACATTTTTGTATATGCATAAACATAATACATTACACAAAATGGTTTGCAGCTATATATTCAGATTTCTTTGCTGAAAGCAAACAGACTATCCGTTTTATTTGTGGGAAGGGAATCAAGCAAGTATAGCAAAGTAGCCCAGTTATATGTAAAAGTTTAATATTGTTATAAAATCATCTTGAGACATGGCTCAGCATTGCAGAGATGCAATAAGTAATGATGATACATTAGAGATTTAAAATTAAATTCAGAATATGTTTTAAATAGCAAATCTGGCACAGTACACTTTCATATATATTCATAAGAGTCCCTGTACCCAAGTTTTTTTTTTCCACATAAACTGAGTACCTTTAATGTCAAAATCATTACACATTAAAAATGTACAGATATTCTTTTCTTCATTTGCCTACAATCTAATAACCAAAAGTCAGTAGTGACAAGATGCTGCAGCCCCAAGCGACAATCTGAAAATATTTATATTCTGGTTATCCCAGTTTCATCAAATGTGTGATTAAAAAAGGCTGAGGAGTTTTACATCTGGCATGCTGAGTCAAAGCTGCAGATGACTCCTTGCTTTATTTTTCGTCATTATTTATGAAGGACCATGCTTCACCGCTCAGGCTGGGATGAACTGCTCAAGACAGTGCTTGTGTGTTGTCAGAGTGGGAAAATCCAGCAACAAAGAAGAAACTGTCAGTAACATGTCGGATGTGCTTCAATTTATCTACACGAGTGAACAATGTGGACACGCAAGTGGTGCATAGCACGTGGCAAAGAAAACAATGCGCTCTGACAACCCTTAATTGATGTAATGATTTTCACTCTTCAAACACATAATTTTCTTAGTCTGTATGAGAAGTGGGATGCCTCACAGTTGCCCAGGGAACAATAGGCTCCATTGTATTTTTTGATCAGCCCTAAAGTCCTTTTTTTATTGCTTCCAGTTTACGTTAGTCACATAACTTAAGCTTGCTGGATTTAATTGTATATCTGTTTGGACATTGGTGTAGGATTATAGTGATTTACATGTTCGTTTACCTCCCACCGCAACACACCTACAGTAAGAGTGCTAGTTCTGCCTAAATTCACTTGTTGGCCTATTGGAAGAGATGACATATGCATCTGCTGCACTCTTAAAGTCACCCTACAAGTCAGCCATTATCTGTATCAGCGTCTGTTTAGTCAAGCCACAGGACATTTTGCCATTAATATGGGTCAATATATAGTCATGCAAGGGTGGTATTTTATTTTTTCCAGGCATGCATTTTATTAGGTTCAGGAACCACTTACTGTAACTGTTAATGTTATTTGAAAGAGCACGGTAATGCTTGAATTGTTTGCTGTGAAGGGATGAGGGCATTATGGCCAGATGCATTAGCCTAACGGCATTTCACCATGTCAGGCTTGAGCTAGGGAAGGGATTGAGCTAGGGAAGCTGGCTTTGGTCCTAGAACCCATGCCAGCTTGGTCTCTGCTGAGCACAAAGGACCAATAATCAAATGTTTGGAATCTGGCCTGAACTCCTTTCACTGAAAATATGGGAATTATACAAATTTAGGGGTTTGGCTTTATGAAAAAATAATGAACTGGTACATCAAAGCATTAGCCCTGGGTGCAAAGGTGTACTCAGTCTGGGATCAACTCCTGGCTATGCCAGTACAGACTATGGAGGATTTCAAACTGTCACTCAGGGGGGCAGGTGTCAGTTGGCAGGGTATTCTCAGCATCACTCAGAAGTTGTGACCACTGTAGCTGCTCAAGAACCTGCAGCCTAACAGTGCCAACTACTTCAATGACTGCACAGCTCAACTGGTGGACCGCAGAATGGAGAGAGGACAGGACAAACTAGGACAAACTTGATGCTTCTCTGTGCTGCTTCAACTCAGCACAGTGCACTGATGAGTTGGGTTAAGTATGAAATACAATTTATGACTGAAAATGTGGTTAAAATTCTCCCAATTATTTACAGAAATAGTACTAAAATACTCATAGTAATGCTTAAGACTGTCAAATGAAAATTTGATTTCAAATGATGTTTTGAGAGCTTCTTTCTTTCTGAAGCTCTCTTGATATTTCAGATTCCCTCACCCTCCCTCCTCCTCCATACCCTAAAGATGACTGTGAAATCTGTCCTTTAAATGCAGTCGAGCTTTCTGCAAGGAGACTTAACTCACCACAGATTCAGCCAGACGCCCAGCAGTGCCACTGCCAGCCCCATTCAGAGGTCATAAGGAGCTCCTCTGCAGTGTGACCCAATAAAAGTGGGCAAGAGAGCCGGGAGATTGCGGCCAAGAGGCTATGAATAAAAACATCTTGTGGGTAGGGGGATACAAAGTAGAAATGACTATAATGTAGTCTGGTTTAGTTTTGCTTTTGTTCTGTCTAACAATAAGTTTTATCGTTTCTGTCTTCAGTGTTTTTTTTTCCTTTTTTGACAAATGATACGCAGGACGCTCAAGTTATTGATGGATGATAGAGACAGAGGAGTAGCAGCTACGAAAAAGACTTGATCTCCACATTAAAATGAAACAGTCCGAATATTTTTTTATTGTGTTTAAAGTATTTAAAGGTGTTTAAAGTATCCATTGTAACTGTTTCTGCACATACAACATATGTTACCTGTGATAATAAAGTAGAGTGAAATTATTTTTTTCCTTGAACACATGGATTTGAGATCAAAACATGAAGATGAAACAAGTACAGTCAGCTTTTATGCAATGATATTTGCATGCATGTTTTAACATTTTACAGAAAAGCCATTTTTTTGCATGGAGTCTCCCACTTTCAGCTGTGCAAGATTAAAAAAAAAAACTCAATATAAAAGGAATTAAGTTTAATATTTAATCAAATGCAATTGTTAACTGCAATAAATGCACTAACTCTTCACATTGCCTTTTCGCATTGTCTTTGAATGACGGCATGTAGCAAATCTTGCAAAAAGGCTTTTCCAGGGCCTTCACTGCAGCTTCTTAATGTTGTTTTTTGTTTTGGGGGTTGTCTGTCTTTAGGCTTCTCTATTGCAGGTAGCATACATACTTTACTGGATTCAAATCAGGAGACTACTTAGCCAGTAAAAAATGTAATTTTTTTTATTATTGTTGAATGCCTCAGTTGCATAGGCACTGTGTCTGGGGTCCTTGTCTTGATGCAGGATGAGACGCCAACCGATGAGGATGGAGACAGGCAACATGAGTCTAACCACTTCCGCATTCATCCTACTGGTACCATCATCAATAAAGACGAGTGACCCTGCTCCAGAGGAAGTCATATATGCCCAGTATTTGAGCCTCAGTCCCCCATAGTTACAGATGGGATGGTAGACTTTGGATCATGGACAGTTTCTTCTACTATAGTTCATTACCTGGTCTTCATAATGGTGTATACCCTCTGACTGCGAATGCAGATGAAAACAAAGGTTACAGCTGAGAATGTGGGCTTGGCATGAAAACAACTGTTTCTGTAAAATACCAAAGCATATTTGAAGAATATACCATATATTTCCTCTATATATAGGCAAACAGGCATACAGGCAGACACACACAGACACACGTGTGAGTGTGAGTGTGTGTGTGTGTGTGTGTGTGTGTGTGTGTGTGTGTGTGTGTGTGTGTGTGTGTGTGTGTGTGTGCATGTGTGCGTGTGTGTGTGTGTGTGTGCGTGTGTGCGTGTGTGTGTGTGTGCATCGATGATCATTAGTTTATACAATTTGCTTATAAATATAATCTCACTGCCACATCATGGCATGTCTGTTTAAAAAATGTATAGCAATAGTAAGTCAATAACAGTTCATGAAACTCTGCTGGAAAGAGTAATGTGAATTCCTGTATAATGTGAATACAGGAATTATGTGGGCCAGCATAGTGGAGGGGCAGCTCAGAATCACTGTATGAAATGGACAACAGACCCTCAGTGCTCGTTCTGCTGTTGAAAGCTGAAAGCTGCTGAAATCCATGCACACTCATAATACATCTTTACACTTTACTGGCCACCAATCCCAAATCCAGGCCACTCATTTTTAGTGCTGATTTTCCAGAAAATGATGCTGAATGACTACAGAGGCAATACAATGTACCTGGGACATCTCCTTCAGACCATGAAAGACAGTTGTATGAGTTTGTCATTGGTAGAGCTAATTTTGAGAAACCTGCTTTTCGGTATATTTGAAACATGACAGGTCATTTTAGAATGCTTCAGATTAATCTCTCTCCAAACGTAATTGAACATTAAAGAGGGAGCATTACTGCAATTAGATGTGTTTATCCTCGGCACTGTGCAAAGAGCATTTGTGAAGTGCAAAATTCACAGTGCTAAAGAATGATTTAATCACCCCAGGGAAGAGGATATATATTAAAAAACAAGGGAACAATTTTTGACAAATCTTATTGAGGTTTCACAAGTGTCATTATTCTAACTCTGCTGTCAGAAACAGGTGAATAACTGACCTGACATTGTTTCGAAAACCATCAATATAATCATAGTACCATTAGAAATAATAAAAAAACACTGCATACCTGATTTATTCATTTTCATTCCCGTCCTCCTTAGTATTCAATTGGCTGCTTAATGATCCACACATTGTTTGCTGTTGTGGTCTCTATTAGCAGATACCATGAAGATTTCTCAAATTACATTTCATTGTTTCTGTTTAAAAAGTGCCAGTGTTAATACATTAGTTTGCAAGATTATCTAATTACATTATAACCCATGAAATTGTGTAGGCATTTTGTCTCTTGATAAGAAAATAAATAACAGGCATGGCTGAAGACAAACTGAGGCGAATGTCTGTGGTAGTAAATAGTAATAAAGCAATAAAGTAACAGCAATAAAGTAGAAAGGACTCTGTGTCTTATAGCCAGGTGGGCAAGGCCACTAAAAGCAACCATCACCATCATACAAATCCATCATTGACATGTCAGAATGACTTAGTGCACCCAGTAGTCTCAGTCAATGCTGTTTCTTTGAGCATAATGTATCCTTTCATTGAAATGCAAAGAGCCAAGATAACTCTGTCAAGTGTCTTTTTTTATTTTTTATTTTTGTATCTTTTATGTTAAACACACTGTGTGTCAGGGGGGCTTGGCACTGTGTCAGAATAAGAAGTTTTCAGGGGCAGTAAAGATGAGAATTCACTGCTTTTTATCACAAGGGCACCACAGATGGCACTGGCATCAGGGTCACAAGGGCTGACATCATATCCAACTATGAACAGGCCTAGTGTCTAAAAATGCACCCATTAAAATAGATAAATAAATAAAATAGGCTTTTAGGAAGGTCCTTCCAACAGACCTGTAGCAATGTGAACCTGAAGACGTTCACTTTTACTGTCATGTTTTTGAAACATTTTGAAACATTCATCCTTATAATGAAATTTGCATTTTATTTTTTGAAGTGATATTATCATGAACCCTTGTTTTCTTATTTTATCATCATTTAATTATTTATAGGTGTTAAATAAATGAAATGTTCATGAAAGTATCTGCACATTACTCAAAGAGGCAACTATTTAATCCACATTTTGCTGGTTCTGTTAAACCGCCGAACAGATCCATGCACACTAATCCATCTCTCTTGAAAGATTTGGAAAATGTTTGTCTAATGACAGAACTAACAGAAAGGTTCCTTTTTTTACACTGTAATGTGCATACAATTCAATAAGCTTGTGTGCTTCACTTCCTCTGTACAGCTACATAGCCACAAGGAAATGCACTGCACCTGGGCATGAGATTGAATAGAGCTGGGTACAAATCAGAACAAAGGCACATACATCACAACATTGATGTGGGTCTTTAAAGCTGCACAGTTCAAAGATCAATTCAGATTGTAAGAACCTTTCAGACATAATGCCCTTGGACTTCAACCCCCATCAGCATCTCTGAAAATGTTGTTATCTTCCTTAGTTTTAAGACCTCAACATACCAGGCAAGAATATACAAAGGGCCAAACCTCCAATTCTGCACAGACACAAAGCATTCAATATGGCTGCTTCTGGCCTGGGCACATGTCTGGGGCATGGCATATTTCAGTCTGGTCTGCTACAGGAAGTCATATGAGGTTAAAAGGATTCAGATGATTGTAAAGCATTGTGGGAAGTATATGTGTGTGAATGGTGCTGTGCAAGGATCAAGGGGCTATTATCCTGAAGAGCAAGCTATGGGCAGAGTGGAAATCAGGAACATTCCATACAAAGGAGTGAGTCCAGTACAAAAAGCTAAAGAATGAAGAGGAAAATTATAAAGCAAGCACAGATCTGCTGGGTGTACAAAGCAGCAAATCTGAGAGATTATTACAAATAATAAGGAACCACCAAGAGGGTTACAGAGCAGCTGCTTAATGACCTGCTGGTTTAGGTGTTGGACACAGAGACACTGAAGTTCTTGAGGGACCCCCAAATACCAGACTTGACTACTGTATTGGTGTATTACTGACGATGGCAAAAAGATTCATATCTGGTTAGAAGGGAGAAAAAACACTTCATAAATAGATATTAGGTTTGTGGCATTCCAGGAAAGGTTCAGAGGCCTCCGGAGATTTAATTAGCCTAGAGTCAACTGGGCTACTCTAGACTAAGGACATACTCTTTATGGGAGGAGGTGTTCTCTGTAATTGTGCTTGCTTTGTGCCTGGTCAGTTTGTGCCTGGTCAGTATCTGCCAACCTGGGAGCCACAGATTTACTGCTGAGTTTGTGGAATTAGTGAAATCATGGCATTGCAAAGGTATGAGGGCTAAGGCAAACAGCATTACGCTCATTACGTACGGACAAGCTGAGCTCCCAAGTGGCTTAGCTGCTAAAGGCTTGAATGCAGGCTTGACCCTGTTGCCAAGACCACATATTTGAGCCTGGGCTGGTGTGATCAGCTAAAAAATACCTGGACGCTGCAGAGGTTGGACATAATTGGCTTTGTCCCATCAGGGATAGGGTGAGTGAAAGTCATGCTTCATAGGGACATAGCTGTATTAGCCCTGAATCGCATTATTGCAGTTAGTCTCAAGCTTCCAGCAGTTGTCAGTGAGAGACTTGGCAAGTTCACTAGTGGAGTGAAAACAGCAGGTTTGACAGACAAATGTAAAAAAAAATAAAAGGAAAATAAAAATCGAAATAGAACTGGAACTGACGTGCTGGAACTGTAGCGCAGACATAAAAAGAGCTGAGAATTTTTGATTGTGCTTTTCATGCCTTACACAATGAACATACTTATTCTGACCCACGTGGGAAGTGATGGGTGGATCTATTGATTTGAGAATGACGTACCCCACACATAAAAGTACAAACATCAATAACACATGCAGTCCAACACCATGAAGCCCCCAGGATGCAATGCTTGCCTGTCATCCACAACCCAATGATATGTCCTGCCATACTTCTGATAGTTATGCTGATATATTTAAGCTTAATTTACAGTAAGCTTGAAAATAATCAATCAGCACAATCCATTATATTTCAGAACATTTGATTAACAAACTGCTGCATCATAAATTTGTTCTCTTTTATTGATATTCCGTTGGCATTGCAACCTTGCTGGCTAAAGTATGAATTGGTGCAGATCAGTGAGGACTTTTACATAAACAGGAGGTAATTGGGAAAAAGTAATCTACAGCACTACATGGATATTCTGTCCAAGACGACATGGACTATTTAGTATTAGATTCATTAAAATACTTTTCCAATTTTCTTTACAAATAAATGTATTGTTAAGTCATGACTGGGTTTTTGGGATATAAATCTACCTTTATTCAGTCTTTTCCTTTTTTGAGTTTGAGTCAGAGCATTGACAAGTATTGAAACTAGAAGAGAAGTGAATTTTCTAGTTTGGGGCAATTGTTTACAGGTGGGTAGGTTACTTTTTTATGAGTATAATTGAAACTTGAAGACATTTTTTTAGAGAATGTTCTAAAACAAGCCCCTGGAGAACATTTTAGCTGGATGAATCATGCACCCCAGTGAATATTCGCTTTTACAAAGCAGACACAGGTGCATGGTGCTGAGTGGTACTTCTTATCACTCTGTTCTTCATTTCCTCAGGAGGCCCACTTGCCTGAACAGCAGAGAGAATGAATGTGCTGACAACAAGAAATCGACAGCTCTCTTCAAGGAGAGAAGTCGCGAAGAAACATGATCAATCACTCAATAAAGGAGCTCACTGAGTGTACTGGAAACTGGTGTAAAACTGATAATCCACCAAGTTCAAATCAGCCAGCTTCATGCTATTGATTTCAGGCATGTGTCATGTGTAGCACATGATGTGCTTGTACACAGTGAGACATAAAGGTTTGTATAAATTCCTTTATTGTCTTCACTTTCCAGCTCATCTCTCTCGAAGTCTCAATTATTCCTTTGAGGAAACCCTGACCGGAAATATTATGCCTACCAAGACCTGTAAAAAGCAATCTCATTTATCCAATTTGGATCTAAAAGTGAGCATTAGCATCCTTTTAACCAAGGCACAATCTTTCTCTACTGTGATTAAAAAAAGCACCCCGGTTATGGTCTGATAAATGCAATTCAGCTGAAGTACACACAAATTAATTTATTGTTTATGAATTCCAAAGCCATTAAACCACCCAAGCAACTTCTTTCTTTCAAATAGGGATATTACTCACCTACAGCTAATTTTATTTTAGGAATGATTTCCTATCCAATCTGAATTGGTTTATTTAGATTGATAGTCACTTTGTTTTCTCCTACTCTCCTGCATGTGCTGCCAGACTCCCCCTTTAAAAACCCCTGAGGCCTTAGGGGTAAATAATTATTTGGCTGAAGTGTTGAGAGCACTGCAGGCAAATGCAGGACAATGTACCACAACTGCATGCCTTGATGCATTAAAATCAATACACTCTGTGTAGATATGAAGTTGTGATTTGAATAGCAATTTTTTTTTTACTTTATTGTGCTTGTTTACAGAAAGCAGACTCAGGTAACCAAGGGTTCTCAGATACAATTCACCTTTATCACCATTGTTGCATGTGGAGGCTTGGGCTTTTTGGACTGGTCTCCGTGCATCTCCTGCTACACGTTGCACCTGAAATTCTTACTCCAAGTTTAAGATGCAATTTTGCCAATTCAATGTACAAGTCTATGCATTGGTAGACTGGTTAGTGTGTCATTGGTCATTATTTCAGGTTTCAATGGTCAGGTGGTTAAACATGTCTCCCCATATCAAATACATTTCTGATTTTCAGTCCCTTTACTACATCGGGATTTGTTTGGTAAAGAGGGTGCATGTTGTCACAGATTTTTCACCTCCACTTCTTCTCTGCAGTCCACAAGCCATTGCATCAGAGAACTACACAACAGTGAATCTGGTATGGGCAGATGTGAGGTGCCCATTCAGCTGGAGGAGTTGCTGCTTAGAAATGGTGAGGGGGTGTTCCCTGCTGACTGAAGTGCTTTCTCTTGGGGTGAAGACAGTTATAATGCCATTTATAGTACCTCCCCCGAGAGCCCTGGTCAGAGTAAGCACTAGCATGCTTAGGATAGGACCACACACAATGGGGGATGTTACTGCATCTGGAAACCCCAATAATGCTATCAGAAATGAACACCTGAGTCCAAACAAATCAACAACATTAAGGTTTTATACTGCTGAAAAGTAAATCTAGTTAATACAAGTAAACTAACCTGCCAAATATGTAAGCTGATATAATTTGTTTCAGGGTAATTAAAGTTTCATTTTAACTTTAACAGTATTCTGAGGACAAATAAACAGTGTCTACTTATCTCCTGAAGGTCAGGGCACTAATAAACTAAATGGAACTTAATAAAAAAGGAGTTTTGATAGATTCTGCCATGTTATAGGGGACAAGGGAGAGAGAGAGAGAGAGAATCTATATCAGCAGACCATGAGCCATATTAACAAGCACTGGGCTGACGCTAAATACATCACGCCTCCAGAAGAACAAAGAAGATAAAGAGTAGGTATTAATCACAATAACGCTGGCCAGAAACCCAAGGTGTGATGTCTGCTGGTTTTTACGCTGATTAAAATGGAGGGGAAAGCAGGGAAACCAATAATGATGCTTTATGGAGGTAGTGATTGAAGACCTTCTCCTCCTCTCAGTGAAGGAGTCTGCCACATTCATCTTTTGAAATAAGGCACCAGGGCTCAAAAGGCACTCACAACAGAGGAATAATTAAAAAACAAACAGTTTCTTACTTTCAGGTCGTCTCAGGCCTAAGAGAGAAAGGGCATGGCAAAAGAAAAGTTGAAAGTGGGAAGCTTGAGAAAGACCTCAGACTTTCTTTCTGGCTAAAGTTTACAATGCAGACATGTGATTATCCATTTGAGCCTTACTCTGAAATACTATCAACTTTTTGAACTGTAATGTGATTTGGTGGTATGGGAATCCAGGGATATATTTTGAAACATTTTAAAACTATTTTCTTCAAGAAGGGATAAATACTGAAGATTTGTTTTTCAATAGAACTGGCTTTGATATCTGAAAAACCCATAGCAGACATGGTCTCAGAGTATTGTAGTGACATGTTCCTTTAACACAAGGAAACATGCAACAGCTGCCCATCCCTGGTCAGGCAGCAGAGGGTGCTATAGGAGACTGAGTCATTTTAGGGCAGGATTCAAAAGCTATTCCATTAGATCAGGTTCAAAAGCAGCTTATAACAGACAGGGAAACGCACATATGGATTTCATCCACACTTGATTTTAGAAGATATTGTGGTTTTAATTAATCCTGTCAAATGTTTTAAAATGGAAAAACATCAAGTGACTGATGTTTACTCTTCTGTGCAGATAATGTGTAGTGACCCCGCACTGGCACACCTATGCTCGTCTACCATTGCCATGAAACCATATTAGCAAGCCGCATGTTGTGTAATGTGTGTAATGCTGGTGTGCCCAGCAGAAATTTACATTTTCTGATTTGCCGTTATCTACATGGTATTAAGCTGCCTGCCTAGTTGCTTAGGATTTTCTTGTTTTATGAATGTGTTGGTTGCATCATTATTGCTGTGTAAATTCTATGAAACAAATATAACTATTAAACAGCCCTAAAAAACATCCCCACCCTGATCTGATCACGAATAAAACAATGAATAAACACATCTGTGTTTATACTCCTCATTCTCCACTATGTCTGATTTCGTCACGCGAGAGAAAACATTCACTCTTCATAAATCAAACTGTCACCAAACCAAAGTGGGCCTTGCATGAACACAAAGTCTACATCGAGAGCAGAATAACATAGTAGCCCCGAAGAGTCACTGAAAAACAGCTAATCTAAAACATGGGAATATCATTCTGCATTCTGATAAATTCAAACAATGTGAACATCTCTTTGTGCAAACACAGACAGGTGTCTTTATTGAAACTGCGGTCTCCATGGATGAGCACATTATGCATTGTTCTATTTCCATAAATGGATCTTCTATATTTCTCAACTGGGAATTAAAATTTTTGACCAGACCACTGAAATGAATTCAGGTCCCTTACTTTTCTGTCTCATGAAAAGGTATGAAGAGGCGATAGTTGTTTTGACATGGACTGACAAACCTTTCATAATTCTGCTCTTATAAATTAATGATAATGGCTTGAATTTATGAAGTGCCTTTCACAGTCTCCAAGTGCTTCAGAGTGAGGGGGGAATCTCACCTCATGTTACACTTATATATGTCCCCACCTATAGGTGTCATTCATGTCATGACATATCCCCACCCCTTTTTGTCATGGCCCATTTTGTCCCCACCCCTTTTGTCGTGGCCCATTTTGTCCCCACCCCTTTTTGCATCACCCATTTTGTCCCCACCCCTTTTTGAAAGCCTTTGTTGAACATGTCATTGTCCCCAGCACTTTTCAAAACATACTGACGCCCATATTTCCACCTGAGAAACACAGACAATTTGCACTAGAGCACTCACCATTCATATTAATCTCCAACTTCAGCCTGCTTTTACACCCTTACATAAGACACACACAGCTGATACTGCAAAAGGAGACTGTCCATTCCCATAGTAACCTCAGAAGTCTGTTGAATCATTCCGGCTGCTTTCAGTGTAGAATAATACAAAAAGAGAAAATATATATATAAGCTGAGACTTGGTGTGAGTTCACATCTGCTTCTTTTTCCATGTGATTCCTTTGTGATACTGAACTCACATTGCTCCCTCTGTAAATGCTTTGAGAAATGTATACATGATCAATATGTCCAACAGATTTCTTTTGTTTTCAATCCTATTTGCTTAGAACAAAATTGGAAAGAACTCCAATTGTCTGTCAGTAGCAAATAGCTAAAAGTGAGTCTTTACAGAATTTTTTAAACTTTTTTCCCTGTATAGGTGAGAGGCTTGTGGAAGTGAGATCAACCTGATTGTTAATGATATGTTCTTTTAATTGTCATTCTACCAGGCCTATCGATGAAACATATGGACTGGCTAATTGGATAAATTTGACCAGCTGAAAACTATTGAATACTATACCCATTGCATATGTACTGAACTGCACATTCACTGAATAAATCAGATGAAATAGTGACCTTAGAGAAAACCTCAGTATGCCATCCTGGAGTGTAAGCTGCAGATTGTGGTTATGAGCACAGCTTTTTTTCCATTGAGGTACACTGAATGTGTTTAAGGGGATTGTGTTGCTCAGAATTCTATGCAAACTTCCGTGATATTTATCTCATGTTGGTTAACTGTTGGACAGTATGATGACTGAATAGAGCCAACTAGGAGATGCAAGGAATAATGACTCTGCACAGACGTTTGTGCAACACAACCACTGTCTCCCATGGGAATGTGTGTCACAGGTTTTTGTAATCATGTGTTTAATATTTAATACTCCACTGGGTTTCTTGGAGCTGTATTTTATGCCCTGAAAATAGTCAAATGGTGTACCTGGAAACTCCTGCCAGAGGCATTATGTGAAGTGATTCATGGGGTTGCAGTGATGAAATAAACCATGAAACACCAGCTTCCACCACTTTGGGGAGAGATTCAAGACATGAGCATGCAGGTACACTATACAAATATCAGTAGCAACATTTAATTCAAACTCAGTCTCTGTGTATATGCATTATATGTTTGCAAATGTCAAAAGCCAAAAAATACAAATTTTTGATTGGACATTACACTGCCAGAACCAGTAAGAACTGTTTGCACTCTGCACTCTGTCTACAGCAAAAAAAAAAAAAATGTAATGTATTTATTAAATTATCTATTTAGTTAAAAATTCCTCTGTTATTATTATTATTATTATTATTATTATTATTATTAGTAGTAGTAGTAGTAGCAGTAGTATTACTAATAGTAGGGGGTTGGGGGGTTCATATTGTCTGAACATTAATCCTACATTTTGCAGTAATTAAATGACTTGTCATTTTCTTTGTCATTTTCTTGATGTCTGCTTGTGCTACAAATTCTGTTGTTGTTACATCTTTTATGAAACAAGCAACTATTGCATGGGGGAATATCAACATGAAGGGTAATGTTAATGAGGCCTACATCCCCATCATATCCCAGAAACCTTTGCTCTGACTACACTCTCTATATGGTAACACTATCACATATAACCTTCATAATGCCTTATGATGCACTTCAGCACACTATTAACATTGCTAAAATCTGTCATATCAAATGAAAGGTAATTATTACAGCCTTTGCAATGTTATATAAAAATCAGCAATAAGAAAAATTGTCGTACAATGTTATGTTATAGGTGATATAATGAATTGCAAAATACATCTGCAAGTTAGGCTTGATGTCAGAACAAGTTATAATGCATTATAAACACCATGGGAAAATGCTGGTGCAGTCAATTATCACATACAACACACAAGTTATGATATATTTGCATTGTTTCTCTCATGTTTAATGTCTAATGTTGTATTTTAGCATACTTTCAGACACAGTTCAACATGACATTTGTATTTGATTAATTAATTATATGTGTAAATACTATATTTTCTCTTGTTTGAAATGTAACAGCATTGTTCGTCAATGAGCTACGATAATGTCAATATCTAAGTCATTCATTTAATGTCTGTTGTATGCAAGCAACATATAATGTCATATGCTTTTTGTGGCTGTCAAAATAATTAAACCACAGAAAAGCTTAAATAATTTTGAAAATATTTATCACAGTTCATGTCCGTTATGAAAAAGTAATGCAAACACACACACACACACACACACATGCACCTACACCTCAAGGTCTTTAATTTTATATTATATACACAATCCTTCAACTCACATTGCCTGTTCTCGACTGTTAAACATGATGGTGGATCCATTTAGCACTTTGCATGGTAGAATTATTGGTAAGGAGTGGAAAGCCATTTTAGGTGACTAGATGCATCCAGTAGCACATTCCATTCAAAGACAGTCATTCCCAAATACACAATTCTAAAGGCTGGAGGGTTTTTAGTTGATTCATACTCCAACAAGATGAAGACACCTTTCATGGCCTCCCAAATCAATAGACCCAAAACAACACTGAGTCTTTATGGGAAATTCTGGAATGTGGAATGTACAGTGGATTTCCCTCTTGATGAATGATTCAGTATCCCATGAGAAACAGTTTAAACCTTGCATAACACCATTCTAAGAGTATATATATATGGTTCTGTTATCTTGATTTTCTTGTTTTTTCCTCCTCCTACAACATTAAAAATAAATTGTGCAGTTCAACTTATTATAAGGTAAAAGGTATTGAGCTTTACTACTGTCTCTTGTTAGAAGCTTGTATGCTTCCAGAAGTTTCATTGGCAATGAAGTGCAACAGGATTTTCCTTTCTGTTTTTTCAAACAGTGCATAGCAAAATATCTCGCGGCTACCCCACGCTCCCCATTCTGCACTCCCCCTTCTGTCAACTGTCTCCCTTTTGTCTCCTTCCCATCACGTCTGCCATCCCTCCTTCAAATGCCAGTCTCAGAAACAGGCCGCATATCCCCCAGTCAGCCACCAAACAAAATGCGATCAACTATAAACGACAGCTCTTCCTGTCGGCTTGTACCCCAAGGCTTCAGACTTCATTGCTGTGTTTTTCTAACAAAAAACTTCATCTTCCACCCACTCCCCTCGCTTGGGGAAAATCCAACTGGAGTTCAGCCTTGCTGGGATGTACCTGGGGCTCGAAGATGAGAGTGAGCCGTTGGAGGGAAAGTAAAAAAAAAAACTGAAAAACAGAGGTTGGGGGGTGGGGGTTTCAGAATTGTGTTGTGATTCACACAGAGAACACCTGCTGTTCTCATATAAGAATAAAAATACAATATTTCAAGGACATTCGTTTTCAACTTGAGAAGGGAACACAGAGAGGAAATTCACTTGCAAAGAATCAAACATAAAAACAGCCCAATTTCATCTATGCAAAATATATAATGAGTTAATGTTGATTTTAAAATAGTTGGTATCCCATGACTATATGTATCACCGCAGATGAGACATTCATCTGCTAACCACCAACAGTATATGCCCCTGTTTATAAATAATTATTTCTAAAATCATTGTTCTGGCTTGTTTTGTTCACATCCTCACTAAGTACATAAGTTTTAAATTCTTGAATGCAGCAAGTCCACCCAAACACTGCAACATCATCCATCAATTTGGGAGGGCCACACACTGGCAAATGTGTCCTTAAAGGAGCATGCAATGAGGTGACCATTGATCTTCTGCTCTGTATTCCCAGATACTACAGTTGTGCCTGAGGCCTGCACGGCTGGCCAAGGTAAATTGCAGGCTCTTGATTGGCTGTGGGGTCTCTGGTGAGGCGTGGAATGCTCTGTTGGCTGAGCTTACCCTCCCTGCATGAAGCGATTGGGAAACACGCTGTTGCATGATGTGGCACCTGCAGACGTATGCCAGTGCAACTGTGCTTTCCGTTATTTTTGTTTGTTTCATTTTTCATGTATGATGCTCCTTTTTCCATTTGTAATTTTTACATTTTTTTAAAAAAAACTTCAGCATATGACACAACTTGTAAACATTAACATTAGCATCAATTTCTGTGAGTCACACAGGAAATACTACTATTATTCCCTGTGTGTAGTATGCCACTACTATAGTAGTGGCATACTACTATTTTACTACTACTACTACTACTACTACTACTACTACTACTAATAATAATAATAATAATAATAATAATAATAATAATAATACAATTATTTATATAAATACTGCAGCATCTGCTCTGTCAGCTTTGGGAGGAGAGGCCAAACACTGACTCCTCTGATTCAAGTGATAGTAATCTCGCTTCTTATACACACTGCGGCCACACCACTAGTTGCACACTGCACACTGCCTATAACGTTGGAGGAAGACTCAATTAATGCCGCCACAGGGTGCCATAGTGATGGGACCAACAAGCTTGGCCGGCTTACCCCCTATCATCCCCAGTGAGGCTGGGCCAATTGTGCCTCACCAAATGCGGACCTCCGACCAGAGCCAGCAATGGTGAGACCAGGATTGGGGCCCCCGACCCCAGGGTCCCAGGCAAGCATCTTACCCTGTGAGCCACCTGAAGGCTCCCATGTATTGCTTTTTGACATACAAAATAAACATTTTTGTTATCTAATCTCAGTGAACTTGAGATTCTCTTTACCTTAGGCTTGGTCAATTTAGGCATGTTAATATTTGTAAAACATGTTTGCAGCATGTTATAACATAATTGAATGTCAGAATTTTTTGGCATGCCATTTATAATAAAATAATTCTCTAATATTAATATATAAAATCCATATCACTATGAGTGACAGTACAGCAACTGCACTATCCAACCCCCCAAAGAAGCATTATCTCAACTGAGCCACCTGTGACTCAAAATTTCCCTCACCAGTTCACAAAAACATTTTATTCTAGTCAGGCAAGGGAACAGAAAAACTGAAAAAAACTGAACTGAGTGCATTTGGTTACAGAAAGTATTTCCTTAATAAATGCATCTATACATTGCAATCACAGTGGTGGAGACATTGGCTGATTTGCTGATAGCACCATGATATACAACCCACACCATATAAAAAATGTACATGCAAATTAATATTTCAAAAATGCATGCATTTGAAATGCTGCCCTTGCTGCCCTGAATATCACAAATAATGAGGCTGACATGACAACAACCACTGTGACACAGCTCCTTCACCTTGATTGCAGTAGATTTTAAAAGATGAATAAACCCAAAAATTGCTTTGAATCTGCACATTATTTTGATGGCTTCATGTACAATGTGCCTCAGGCCACTTATTTTTACAATCACTCTCAGCACAGTTGCATTGCCTACACTTCACAAACTTAACAGCTCTCCTGTGTAATCTACCTCTGTATCATCATTTCAAGATTGTGGTCCAGATTGCAGCCCGGAACACTCTCTGGTCTCATGGTGAGCTCTTCTTCCTTCACCCATGTAACACCTGCATCAGCTTTTCTTAAAAATTTATTTGTCTACTGAGTGGTGCTGGTTTGGCCTGGAGGAGTTCAGACACCAAGGGAGTAACCTCTCAAATTTGTAAAAAAAAATTGAGCAACCTTTTTCACCTTTGAAACATTACAAATGTAAATATTTTTTAAGGAGGCCCTACATCTCAAAGCTGCTGATAAACTCACCCACGCTTTTTGTCTCCTCAAGGCTATATTTACAATTATTTGTTGTCTTGCAGTCCAAACCCAATGAGTTTATCATTCTTTTGGTGCCAGGCAGCTGGCTAGCTTTGCTTCCCAAAAGTGGAGCATATAGCTGAAAGGGAGGTAAATTATGAAATGGATCAGATCTAAAGATTCATGATTTTTAGATCCAGACTAAAACCCTCTTCCAAAATCTTTTCTCAGAGTCAGTAATATTTCTCCTGTTCGTGCATTTTAGGTGTCCAGAGCTTAAAACACAAACACAAGCCATAAAGACACTGGCCAACATCAGCGTGAAGTGACGGACGTGGGTCTTCCTGTCTGATAGGTGGAGATATGTTGTGATTGCAAACTGTCTTTCTCTCGGTGGAGATGGTGAGAGAAAGAGCGGCTTGAGGACCTAGGATTCTGCAGGAGCTCTTCTTAGTGTTTGCTCAGTTACAAATGCCCATCCTCTGTCATGGACCAGAGTGAAGTGCCATCTGGATTAGGGAGCAGGCAGCAGGAGAGTGACACAGTTTTTGAACACAAGATTAAATAGATTCAACGTTGATACATGTGAACAATTGAAGGGAGACAACACAGCCACAGAGCCTGTGAGACTCAAAAACCCCTGTCTCTGTGACAGTTGGGAGATCTATTGTGGAATAATTGATTGAGAATCACAAAGAATAATAAAAACACTTTCATTTAATAAGGAAGAAATAAATCTTTCTCATTAAGTGCATTCATTTTATAATTCAATTTTATAAAGTCTATATATAAATGTTCTGAAAGTTTTGACAGATAGGCTAAAGAGCAGGTCTAAACAAAAGACAGCATCAACTGACAGCAGTCCTGCTTGTTGATAAGACATCCTAACACTAATTCCAATCCCCAAACAAACCCTGACCCTGACCAGATGCCAAACTGTAGCCCAACTATTATAACTAAATCCTATCCACAACCAAGATTTATTTCCAATGTAAAGCATCAGAAATGAAGTCAAACACAAATGAGCAAATTTGTATGAGCTTTACATACAAAATACAAGGAAAAATAAATACAAATGTTTTCTTCATCGTGAAAAAAGATGTACCTTTTCCTGTCTTTTAGTTTATCCATTCAGGGGAACTGCCACTCTTGCCACTGACATTTTTCAACTTTAGTGTAGTGCAAAGTCAGAAAAAAGTTTGGAATAAATTCTTGCTGCTCCCACTCCATTGAAAATAATTGACTTCTGGAGAGAGTGGAGCTTGTCTAGTGTATAAATCTGGGGTTACCTTTTGCAAAAATGTTTGTCTTTGGCATTTCTGCTAAAATTAAACTGATGTTTCTTTTTTTCATTAAACTGAGTGAAACTCAATGTGCATGTGACCCAGAAGTTGACCGCATCACTGTGCACACCTATAAAAGATAGTGGCCATCTAAGCTCAGTGGCACCTTACCAAGACAGGCCAGCAGAATGGAGGGAGGAAGAGCAGAGAATATTGATTTTTGTCTTTTCAATTGCTATGCATCTAGGAGAAAATCCCTGCAGCTGAAAAAGTTACACATTTTATTCTACGGAAAGACTTTAGAGGGCAGCGTGTAGGAGGAAAGGAGAGAGTGTTTGACTCCCAAGCTAGCAGTATAGGGCACAAGTTGAATACCAGAGGCAGGAAAACAAAATTAATATGCATTCACAAACACTGACACATCCGGGAAGGAATATCTAAAGCAATTAACCTTCTGTCCTGATCAGAAGTTTATAGAAGTTAACCAGTTCAAACACAGCCCTAATTATTCTCCAAAGTCACCATAAAGTACTCAGTTTAAAAAGTTAGAATAACTCAGAGCAATTGGGGTTACGACTAATACATAATTCAGTCATACAGGCAAGAGTAATTAACACTGAGCACATCGGATTAAGCCATTAAGATTAGCTTAATTTTGTACATTGTTTCACTGCTATAAAAATATCTGAATTACATTTCTGTAGTAATGAAGCATTGTGAAAAGAGATGAACCCTTCATTACTAAGTATATTGTACTCACCCAAAACAATAATTTTCTTGCATAAAACACTTATACATAATTTATCAGGACTATTTCTGTAATTGTACAGTCATATGAAATATCTCAACTCAAGATAAAACTGGAAAAATGAGAGTACATTATCAGGGCATGACCTAATTTTTACTAAACAGTCCTCATTGAAATTGTTAAGTTTCTTAAAAGATGGCCTAAGTCACTACTCCTGCAGACTGCAAGGCTACAGTGCAATAACTGTTTATTCAGATTGCAGTAAGAAATATAGATCACTCATGGTTGATCATAGATGATACATCCCCTGGACCGGGCCCCCATTTTATCAGCAGATCTGAAACTATTTTGGAACATAATTTCTGCATAACTTGCATCACACAAAGGTTGTCTACTTTAGCTGTTGCCTGAAGAGATATTTTTTCAGGTCCTGAGTTTAATTATGTAGATGTCCACAGCAGTATGGTCTTAAAATGTAAGCCTAGTAGCCAAAGGATTGAACTGGGCTTTGCATTCCAAGCCAGTTGGAGATGAACAGACATTGGGTTTGTTTGATAACTTGCAAAAACTAACTGAATTAAGTAGCAAATGCCTTTGGGGGGGCTGCGCTGAAAGCTGGACTCCCAAAAACTTGCTCGTTATTTAAGAAGAAGAGGTGGAAAAGTTAAGAGATAAATCTAGTACATATCTGTTCCACGCAGTTGGGTATGCGTTAATGAGCCTGGGGTTGTGAGTCGGTAAAGCAATTTCATGCCTTCATATCATGTGTTAACATTTTAAGAGAATAAACTACTACATTTAAAGAATCTTTTAATTGCTGGAAAAAAAAAAAAAAAAAAAAAAAAAACTTCTGTTAAAATTAATAAGATCCAAGATCTTAAAAGTTTTATTGATTCTCCCTGCACACAAATACACATACACTTCCTCCTTCAAGCAAGCATATACACATTTACACATATACACACACCTCAGGCCTGTTCATTGCTGGTCTCATTAATGGTATTATGGAAATATTATTGCCATTAATATAACATATAATTATCATAAATAATACTGGTTTGTTGGGGAGCCTTATATTTTGTTTTTCCTGTACCCAAGTGATCACCACCACCTGCTGGAGAAACAAAGAACCAATTTCCCTAAGAGACCAAGCTGCTGGTTTCTGAGTTATCCAGATAATGCAGCAGGGGCCTTAATGACACAAATACGTTTTTAAACCTACACACTTTAAATCAGATCCGCCATGTCTAGCAGTTGGGTGCAAACAATTCTCTTCCTTCTTTTTCCAAACATAAACCCATTCAGCAAAAGTGTAAATAAAGATGCAAATAATCCACATTTTTTCCCCTGCTCAGAATTGCAGGTTGTGTGCTCATTATACATGGCTATGCATTGTTATCCATTGGCCTTGGCTTCAAGCTGTTTCAGATCAGTAGCCCCAAGACAAAAAGCAACATTGTTAAACACACACCATTTAGCGTTTGTTCTGTGGTGATTTTTGAGGTCATTGTTTTGCCATTTTTAACAAATAACCTGTTTAGCGCACTCACCTGTTGGTAAGCTTTGAATTGTAACCGCTTTTGTTCTTTCCTTGTTCTCATATGTCATGATTTTACATACTGCTCCTGTTTTTTGCCATTTCCCAGACTGATGCACCTGCAATTCAGGGATGAACTACTTATCCTTGTTCAAAATAGGGTTTATCTATCAAAGCAACGTGAAACTCCTTTTTAAGTACAATTTGTATGTACAATATAGTTGCTTCAAAAATGATTTTGCTTCCATTAGTGACACATTTGCATACTCTGACTCATGAGAAAAAGGTAGAACAACTATATCCCACAGATAATTAAAACCTGTAGATTCTCTACACAGGTGCCCCCGGGTCAAGAGAAGACAAAGACCATGAAAATATGCCAAATACACAAATGCACCTCTTTCTCTGTCTGTCTAGCTAGAGGGTATTCATCTCTAATACACTGCATTCAAGCTGAAACAACATTACACTCTACCATGTGAAACTTGTGTAAAATACTTCTTGGCCCCTGGCAAAGAAACTCTCATATTCATTACGAATGCCCACCACCAGATTCTGAGGGGCACTTTTCTTAGAGCGACAGGCAGTTGGACACTTTGATTAGTGGGAGAGAGACAGCTGAACTCTGAATCGGCTTGTGTCTCATTAGAATATGGTTTAGCCTGGATGCCTGAATTGAAGTGGATTTAGTTTATGCTGCTTTACACTCCTTCTAAGAAGACTCATTTGGAGAGGATTTGGGAGAGAGAGTGAATATGTAAATGTCTATGCAGTCAGTCTGAAATTATTTCACAGTTTATTTTCATATAAAATATAAAAATCTACAGTTAGCATCTATTAGGATATGAGAAATCTAGAATTCATCAAGGCAATGATGGAGTTGTTCTTTCTGACATTAACATAACTGAATGATTTATCTCAACAATGATGCTTTCTTATTGTTAGATGTTTCTTATATTCACTCATAATGCGAAATTACACAGATACACTCCACTGATTGACACCGTGACCATAACTCTGAAACGGGACATTTTTATACAATAAAATTGGTGCTGTGATATAAGCTTCCTGATAATTTATGATCAACCAACAAAAAATTTAAAATGTGAGGCACCGATAGGTTACTTTCAGCCTGATCAGTAAGCATGAGGTAATGCCAAAACAGCACTCAAAACAAGCAGGGAGAAACAAACAACCAATCAATGAATAGTTCTTCTAATTATGATATACTCAACAATCTATGATGACCTATCACACAGCCAAGTAAAATTTTTTTTGATTGTCAGTTATTGTTTGCTTGTCTGCTCTGTATGTGGCTTCTACCTCTTTTGAGATAACTACAATCTGATATTACTAGATATCTGAGCCTGGAAAACCACCTCCACCAGGGGTGCAGATGGCAGGGGGGACAGGGGGTATACATGCCCCCCAGTTTTGTAGGGACCCCGATCCATCCACCTTTTGAGAAAAAAAGTGAACTGTGATACCTCACAGTTTGGTCTCCCCTCACTTCAAAAATCTCTCCTGTGCCACTAACCTCCACAATCTAACAATCTAACACCACAAAAATTTCAGGCCAAACAGTTTTTTTTTGTTATAGTTACAGTGGATATGGTATGAAGGGAGGAACAATTGAGTTTTGGTAATGGAAAAAGAAATCACCCAAAGCGATGGCAGCAGGGTTGGTGAAGTGTCATCTAGCTATGTTCAATCTGAGACAGAGGTCATAATTGAACTGGTGGATGCTACCAGCCTTTCCTTAACCCATACAACACATGGTCTCTTTTCAATTTCCCCACATAATTTTACTTATACCAATAAAATGCATTCAAGAGTCAGAGAGAAACAATAATAGGAATGGGTATTTGATATGGAAAATGATGAAAAGTGATTCTGAATATTGGAGTAGAGCAGGTCAGAGTCTCTCTCTCTCTCTCTCTCTCTCTCTCATGCATCCTTTGAAAATATAATTGAAAAAGACTCCTTCAAAGCATTTAAACAGGAAATACCAGACTCCATTATCAGTGTATGCCTTACCCTCATGGAGAGTAGCAAAAACGAAGCCTTCCCCACTATGCCTGAAATCTCCACAATGGTGACATCTACAATTTAAAATGCTAATGAAAAGCATTGCAGAAAAGCATATCAGGATGAATACTGACTCATTCCTTTTGTCATTCAAAAACACTGAATGTGCTTTAAAAGGTGAGTGTCGACACTGTCTGGCTGCCCGTGAATGCTTCTGAAGCCCCCAGGCAGTGAAGAGAATTAAAAAAGCAGGTAGCAGTCATGAAATCCTTTTCCACACTCAGGGTGCACGGCTCTGAGGTACAGCTCTGGTGCCATTCCACACTCACAGTGCACGGCTCTGAGGAACAGCTCTGGTGCCATTCCACACTCACAGTGCACAGCTCTGAGGAACAGCTCTGGTGCCATTCCACACTCACAGTGCACAGCTCTGAGGAACCGCTCTGGTGCCATTCCACACTCACAGTGCACAGCTCTTAGGAACCGCTCTGGTGCCATTCCACAGTCACAGTGCACAGCTCTGAGGAACCGCTCTGGTGCCATTCCACACTCACAGTGCACAGCTCTGAGGAACCGCTCTGGTGCCATTCCACACTCACAGTGCACGGCTCTGAGGAACAGCTCTGGTGCCATTCCACACTCACAGTGCACAGCTCTGAGGAACAGCTCTGGTGCCATTCCACAGTCACAGTGCACAGCTCTGAGGAACAGCTCTGGTGCCATTCCACACTCACAGTGCACAGCTCTGAGGAACAGCTCTGGTGCCATTCCACACTCACAGTGCACAGCTCTGAGGAACAGCTCTGGTGCCATTCCACACTCACAGTGCATGGCTCTGAGTTACAGCTCTGGTGCCATTCCACACTCACAGTGCATGGCTCTGAGGAACAGCTCTGGTGTCATTCCACATTCATTCATCGCACACAGCTGGAATGCTTCCTTTCAGATGAACAGGCCCCCTTTACCCTGCCTTGGGAAGGTTTCCAGCAAGTCTACTGTGATGTAAAGCAGGCACCATGAACTTTAACTGGTAAAGTTGTAACAAGTCTGAGCTGAGCTGTTCTTAAACTTTTGTAACCTCCTACAAAACTGCCTTACCATTGTAGCAACTTGTAATTTTCTTGTTGATCTGAAATTGTCTCCCTGCGTATTGATTAAAATTGTTATATGAGGTGTATAATACAATGATAACTGACAGGCTGTCAGTAGATTATTTGTCTTCTATTAAACATTTAATTGAATCTTTATAAATGAATAATTTGAAATCTTACAGGTCCAGATATTTAGCCAAATGTTTCATCTCTTTACAATGAACAAGTACCCACTGTGTGGCAAACAACTGAGCTCCATATTTGAAACTAAACAAGTATTTCGCACCCCATTTTGCACCCTTGTTATATCTCAGAAGGTTATGGGCTCAAAGCATCAGTCCTGAGAGACCACTGTGAAAGCTGATATTTGTTACAACCACAGTTGCATTCCCTGCATTGCTGCTAAAAGGCGGCTTTGATTGTTTTAGAGAAATGTTAAATTATATTGAGGAATGATTTACCCTCTCCAGTCACACACAGAAATAGTTATTCATACCATGACAAACAAATGTCTCATATTCACATTATATTACTTTTAATTATTCAGGTCAGAAGTTTTCCTTTTTTATTGTTTTATTTGGTGATGGAAGAATGAGGTTTTAGAATCCTATAATGGGTGGAGTGACAATGAGCTTTCAGGTAACAACATGCCAAGTCATGGAAGGAGTGTCCAGGCTTGATGCAGTTCTGGATAGTCTCTACACTCCTCATCATGTATTTTTGTGTTCACGTAACAAAAAAAATAAATAAAATAAAATAAATAAATAATCACAAAGCTGCCATAGAACAGAGGGCAGGCACAATTTACATATATCAATCCTCATACTCATGGTTGATAAATGAGGCCGCTAGTCCCTGAAGTCGCTTGCAAGATAGTGAAAAATAAGGCAAAGCAAATGGCAATAAGCCAGATCTGCATTGTGCTTGTTAATGAGGTTAAGGTACGAATATGTTCAATCAGCTTGACTAATAAAGAAACACAGAAAAAAAAAAACAGACACAGAGGTCCCCCAGGACCAAGGTGGAGAACCACTGGTCTAACAATGTGAACACTAAGTCTGAAGGTTATCATCTGCAGATGCAAACATTAAATCAGGACACCAGAGAGCAACTCATCGTCTCCCCAATTTAAAAACATAATTATGGCAGAGAAGGGACACAGAATGCCATTGGCAATATGTAATTGAATGTAACCTCCATGAAACTCAGACATCTCAGTGGTGCACAAAGACATTATACTGACAGCCTTTCTAGAATGTCATGTATTTCATATTTTTATAATGGCAATGTAATACATTTAGGACTTAATCACAAAAATATTTATATAATGACACTTGTCATGTGAATGTCATGAATGACCTGAGGAAACATTGCCATTTTTAATTTTCAGGAAGTGGAATTCTTGCCATGGTCCCACATTGCTGAAAACGTGTTCACTGCTGTTGTTCCATGACACAATGGATAATTGATCAGGTGCTCTGTTTACCAAATTGGAGATATGCACCCTCATTGATCAGTATGTCGATACCACAAAATGTATCAAATATTCAAAAGTCTAAAAAGGATCAGAATATTTTTCAATGATCTGCAGAAGAACAATTGTTTACTGAAGTGAACGTTTTTTTTCATCGTCATCATTTGTTTTGTTTTTGGCTCATACATTTCCATTTATATTGTCAGAGGAAATGTGAGAGAAGCTTAATCAGATAAGGGTTTCCAGGGGAGGTAGTGAAATTGCTAAATTCATCCATCACAATAGGAACATTTCTTAACTGAAGCGCTGGTGATATCTGTGATGTTGCTGCTAGGAATGCCTCCATCTGCACATTGAACAAATGTGGCAAACCAGCAAATCCTACATCAAACAATTGTGTTTTGGTTTTTATTTTCTCTCACCATGAGGCAAATCATTCAAACAGTGACTGTTTAAAAATATCCTGTATTCTAAAAAAATATCCAAGGTATTATTGAATTGTATTGAATAATTCTGGAGTCTATGGAGTATTTAGTACAATTACTGAGCCTGTATTCATTTCAATATAGTGACAGAATGACACAAACCTTTTCTAGTACTTACATTCCTTACTCCTAACCTGGGTCCTCATCCTTCTCTAAACCAATCTGAAAGCCAAAGACAGAACTACACAATCCCTATTTATATGTTTTATTTCAAAGATTTATGCTTACATAAATTTAATACATATTAATGCACTAACTCATTAATAAGCCATTACATAGTACATTGTGAGTGATCACTGACTGGATTTGAATGACTTATTCTGGGAAAAATGTGAATGAGTTATTCTGGAAAAAAAAAAACAAGGATTAATGCAAGGTGAGTAGAGTATGTTCCCCCTGAATTACTCATGAATGTGAGCTACTTACACCCACAAAGAATATGCAGGATGTTTTACATATTGGTAAGAATGTGTAAACTGAGGTTACGCATCATTTACATTATAAGCTTGGAAACTAATAGAATCCTTATCCTGGTACTCTTATCAGGCACATTCAAACTTTCCTATCATAAATAATGACTCCCCAAGCAGGACGAACATTACGAAAGATCCATAGAGTTGAGAATTCAAACTTTCCTATCATAAATAATGACTCTTCAAGCAGGACGAACATTACGAAAGATCCAGAGAGTTGAGAAAGACTGAGCAAAATAAAATTTCCATTATGTGTAAGGAGACAGAGTTTGTTCCATGACAGCTCACATGGTTAGCATACTCACTTCCTGTGGTGAAGAGCAACATGTACCCTTAGATGAAACAATGGCAGTCTCTCAGAAATGTTAAATAAGGTTCATCTACATTTACCGTAAATTTATTTAAGTTAGTTACTTCATTTAATCCCATGAAGGAAGACCAGTGTAAATCACCAGAACATTGTTTAAAAATGTGTGGGAATTTTTCAGTCTGGAGGCTTCATTTCATATTTTTGATCTGCAATGGTTGTGAGTGGGCTGTCAATAATTGTTTTTGGACTCTCAGTGAGAAGCTTCAAAGCACAACTTTACAGCTGGGAAAAAGTAGCCCTGTACCTATTTTTCTATACAAGAATTTGCACTCTGGGCAAAGGCCAATCAATAATACTTCATATCCCCTATGTTGAATGTTACCTTTACCCCGTTATGTTGCGCAGCTTCACTGATTAGAGCAGCTAAATCACATTGCTGAAAACAAATGAAACATTAAGACTGGCAGCATACCACCACCTGCCACTTGCCTAGCAACAGCAAGGCTGTTAAGGATTGAAATCAATATCTTGCAATCAGTTTGATCGCAGTTCTTCAAAGTGATGTTTGGACCGCTTTTGTCTCGAGTGATTGGAGTATTGCAGGGTGGTGGGGAATGTTGGTGAAGGAGGTTTGGAGAGCTGTTTCCAATCTAAAAAAAGAGATTTTTTAGACCCAGTAATAAAGCACACTGATTTAAAAGGTGACAGACAGTTGCTGTGGGGAATTTCATGTCAGCAGCATCCTCTGAATTTGTAATGACCCATGAAAGCCCATGGACCCAAATTTGACTTATCTAGTTGGTAAAAAAAGACATTGACAACATTTAAGTGTTGCATCTTGCAAAAATGACTTATTATTATCATTATTATTACACTGTTTTCCCTATGGAAGGTTGTTACTATGTTGACTACTGTTTTAGGCTGAAATGTTTTGTCTATAGCAAACGATTATCATGGGAATCTAAATACATGTAGTGACAATACTGTGTATCCACATACACACCAACTCTGCCCATGCATGAATAGACTATTGGGATCTTTATTTTAACCATCTGCATAAACAGGGAGTTAAACTTTTTTGATTAATTATTTATCAGGCTGGCAGATTCCCAAACCAGGGTAACTCACACAGCTCAAATTTCATCCATTACTATTAATTTATGTGCTGCATTTGGCTATTTACTGAATGAATTCAGTACCTTGCTTAAGGGTACAATGGCAGTGACCCACTGGGATTTTGAACTAGCAACCTATAACTAATTAAAAGCTGTTTCCTTGCCATATAACCACTCTCCAGCCCAACGGATTCCAACGTCAAAATCAAACTGCGATGATTTTCAACTTGTTTGTTCAGTAATCCATATCATTGAGTTCACATAGGTTTTAAGGTTGGCTGACATTACATGCAGAACATCAGTATTACTTTTGATAACTTACTGATCTAAAACTTAAATACATTAAATGTGTTCTCGTGATGTTTATACATAAGCATGTGTTTCTTTTTTCCTTTGCCAGGTAAGAGAAAACCCTTCTGTGTTCAAAAATCCTTGGGTACAACAAATTAAAAAACATCTAGATACAAAACGTTTTTGAAGAAAAATTACCAACACCAGTGCCAATAATTATACTCTCATTACTACTGCAGTGTACCAGCAAGTAGTGTGCGCAGCACAAACTGTTGGTACAGGTTCCAAAACAAGTTCAGATTGTTAAATGGCTTGTTATCTGGACATAAACTGAGGAGTGCATGCTGGTCAAAGAGAAGTGAAAGAATCAACATCATCTTCAAGCAAGTGCAGACACCATCACAACACACTCTTAACTGAACCTCATCAACCAAGTTCCATGCACAGCCAAGGCCGTTCAGTTCAGGCCTGTGCTTATTGCATTGTGCTGCATTTGTTCAAGGCAATGTATACTGTACAAACAGTTGAGATAACATCATGTGCCATAAACATGCAATTTGAATACTTTGAATACAAGTCCTACAAAAGTAACAAGCAGGAAAAATCAGAGGTCCAATTTTGAAGTCACATGAAGGAGATTCAACATTTAAATCATCAAAACACTTCCAAATATTTTCAATATATCTCTTGGCAGGGATTCTCAGTGTGGAGTGAGGGTAATATTTCCAATTTTAAGTAAACACCAGAGTGGCAGGCTTGACAGAAACAGAACTTGACTGCATACTTAAGTGCTAACAGGTCCCGCTGGCATCAATTTGCCTTAAAGCCCTAAGGGAAAGTTGCCCACAAAAAGGCATTACTGAAACCGTAGAATGTGTGCTGGTGAACATAAGTGGGTGCACAGGCTTGATGGAAATGGATCCACGGCTACATGAGAAGCGCTGTGGTATAGTGGTTAGGAAAGTGTATTCATAACACAAAAGGCGTGCTCCCATTGTTTAAACCTAGTCCTATACTAAAATTCTTATTTGTAAACCTTATTGCCATTTGCATTAAACTCAATGCACATTAATAAATTATTCTCATGTCATCATTGTCATTTACACTGGTAAACTTTCAATGTAGGACTTGTTGTGTTTACTCATAAATATAACAGCAGTACAATTGCTTTAAAGCTCTTGCTCACTGGCTGTAGATGAAATAAGTTCTCCTTTCAAACCTAGTGTCACTGATGTTTTAGTACTGAAAAAAACTGAAAAAAACTTTGAAAATCTACAGACAAAATATATTTTAGTTATATCATAAGATTAAAACGCCCCTTACCACAAATAAATAAATAAATAAATAAATAATAAAAAAAACATTTGACAGGAAAATGAAGATAAGACAGGTTAAAATGAGAAGAATAAGCAGAAGTCAGCTAACCCTATGGTTATGCTGTCAATGTATTATTAGTGTGTTCAGTGTTCAGACATACAAAAGGTTAAAATTTTTCATTGTTGGAAGCAATAAACCACATTAAAGAGTAATTCTTGAAAATGAAAACACCTACCTAGAAACATGATTGTCTGCTTCCTGGCAGCTTTGGACTTTGAACTTTCATGCTTGTGCACAGCTGCCATGCTGTTGGCATCTGGTCTGGCTGATGGGCCCTTGGTTCCTGCCAGAACCTGAATCATGCTCCTGCACATGAACCCCACGCTGGCCAGGACGATGACGTACACCACAAACGCTACGAAGACACTGGACCTGTACATGTCCCACCCCTCCCTGAGGTTGGTGCAGAATGTCAGGTTTCGCACACCCTCTGCAAGCGAGGTCTCATTCTCAATGTCCAAGATGTCAGCAGGATCCTCGGTGCCAGTGGCAAAAACCAGTGGAAGTGCTACCAGCGCCGAGGCTATCCACGCGAAGACGATGAGCCTGACCGTGCGTGCGCCTGACAGGGACTTGTACCTGAAAGGGTGGCAGATGGCGATGTAGCGGTCGAAGCTCAGGGTGGCTACATTCAGGATGGTGGCATAGCTGCAGGCTTCGAACAGGAAGTTGTAAACCTTGCAGGAAGCATTGCCAGATGCTGAGGAAAAGGGGAACCAGATGGCGCTGTAGAGCTCCACAGGGAGTCCGATCAGCAGCACCAGGAGGTCTGAGTAGGCCAGACTCACCATGTGGTCGGTCACATTCTTCTGCAGGTAGCCCTTCCTCCGCAGGACCTGGCTGACCTTGATGGTGATGCTGTTACCAACAATCCCCATCAGAAGCATGACGCTGTAGAGAATGGTCAGAAATACCTTCACACCCCATGGCTGCTCCAACTCCTTCCAGTTCTCCAGTTTAAGCTCTTCAGTGCTCTCGTTCTCCATCTGACAACACAAAGATATTATATCACAGGGGACAGGGATTAAAAATGTAACTGATATTCCTGCATGTTGTCTATAGTAAGCAGTACAGAGATGTAACTACAAAGTGAAAGGGAAATCCGGGAGTGCTTCTTTTATTTTCTGGAACAGGCTGACTTGAGGAGTGGCTAAATGGATCCCACCTTCCTCTGTCTCCTCCTCTTCACCTCTTGTATTGTACTGCTTGACCCCAGGGAGTAAACTTACTGCACGACTAATACCCGTCCTTCCACTTCCTAGTTCAAATTGCTAAACCAAACACAGCACAGGCTGTGGTCTGAGACATGTAGCAGGTTGCTCTGTGACAGTCAGCAGGCAGGGACGAGACAGCAGGGACTCTCAGCCTCTCACGGGGCTGGGGAAGTTAAGCATTAAACCAAAAACACCCATAAAAGGAGTGGCTGTGTTTGTGACCCTTATCATTATGGAGGTCTGAACTCTGAGTTAGTTTAACAGGAATGTCAATATCATGAATAAGTTGCAAGGGTGACGTATCCCTTGTATAAAGCAGGGTGGACACTCCAGGTGAGAAACAAAATGAAAACATTGGTTTTAATGACTGTTCCCATCAGGTTTTCCAGGATTTAAAGGCCATTCTTTCTCAAAAGGAAGATATTTATTGATCGATTGATTAAGCAATACAATATGGCCACCTACAATTGTCATTAAATAGACCAAGTAGTTTGAACTCTAAGTTGTCTTATAAAGGAGATAATGTATACTGATTAGTGGCACAATTGGCAACAGTGTAACCTTATCAAAGCATGGCAACAGAAAGCTGTGGGCAAAATTAAACAATTCAAAGTTTAGTTAGTTTTGCCCTCGCCTATAGTGCACCCCTGTGTTGCAATTGTACAAATTATTAGAGAAAAACACATTCACTTCCTTGAAAAAAGGAAGTTTAAAAGTTCAAACAAAGGAGGATGTTTGGAAATGGTTCAGAAACTTTGTAGTCACAATAACACGTTCTTCATTTTGGTCTGAAAAGCAAAGCTCTGAGCATTTCCTTAATGTCTAATCTCAGTGTAGGTGGGATGCAGTATGAAGAAACAGAAAAAAGCTAAATCAAACAGACAACCCACACTCCTTTAAACTACCAAAGTAAATAATTTTTTTAGATTTCTCTGAGTCCATTCCAATAAGCAAGGTTTTGAGTGATATCTTTACAAGGGCAATGTCTGCTTACTGTACTCTGTGGCAAAAAACTGGATCACTGGGTACTTTACATGTGCTTGCGAGAGCTGGGGAAATGAGATGAGGACCTGTTTATAAAGTTCTAAAAAAGCTTTCAGATGGAATGTGGCTCAAACCCTGAGAGCTGATTGCAATTTGCATATTATCTCAATACAGGTGTGCCATCTTGGTAAAGAGCAGACTAAATCCATTATGGTTATTTGTGCAGGATAATTGCCACAGTCTCTTAATTTTAGCTTTTTATTCTTCCCTAATGATCTATCATTATGTGCCTTAATTGTGCTGATTATGCATAATTTGTATAAACAACAGCTCCTCTTTTGCATTTCAATCGTACAATAATAAGGGGAAATGGCATGTGAAAGACAAAGACAAAGGGTGACACAAAATCTAAAGTTTATGCCATAATGATACATGCTGAAACTATTGTAATCATCTGGAAGAGGAAAAAATAGCATAATTTGGAACAATGCTGTCTTGTTTGGACATTTACAACTAAAAAGTGCCATGTACAAAAAAATAATAAAATTAAATAAAAACACATGAAACAAACTACTACATTCACCACAAACTAGTACATACAATTTCAGAATGCTGTATATGAGTGTGGACACTGTTCAAATTAAAACTGCTTAGACGAAATTTTGGGAAATATTTTTGGTTATGAAAGATTGAACCAAGTTTGACATCCTTTGACATCGACACCAACTAGCTGATGGACTTGCAAGACAATGTCTGGTTTTTAACCACCGCAGAGTACTATTGTGATTTTAGGTTGAGGCAAAGTGCAGATGAGGTCAGAATATCTTTTTGGGATTAACACTCTAGCTAAGTTTTGTTGTTTCCTGTTGTCCTATTGATATGCATGTTTAACCTACAAAAGATCTCTGTAGAGGAACTGTCTCAGAGACCTGCAGATACATTGAGTATGTGTATCCCTCTCCATGCTGCATGAATAAATGATCTTGCCTTCCTAAAGAGAGAAGGGTTCATTTCTACAGCATGGATTTCTGGGTCTCTGTAGCCACATAAGTGGTTTCCAAACAACTAAATGAATCTTTATTGTGGAAGAAGTTAGTCATGGTGCTGGAGCATGGAGTAATGAGTCACTCAACCGATGTTATGTTTGCAGAAATCATTTTTCACTGATGACACTGCTCACTGATATAGGAACAGTGATAAGAACACACTGTGTCATTTAAATATTAATATGCCATTCAAAGCTGTAACCTGTAATGAATAAACCAACTGGTCAGTTGTATAAAAATAAACCACAACCAAGGTGCTGTGATTAAACTGAAGCAGTTAAACATTCAAATTCAATCAAGCACAGTTACTGTAGTCATATGTTTATGTTAGAATAAAGTGATCTAAAAATTTCATTTGACAAGCTAAATCATTGGGGTTGCCAAAACAAAAAAAAAATGTTTAAATATAAGCATGATGTCCTGCTGCAGGACACTGTTAGAAATCACATATTTGCCTTTCTGCTGACACATTTCATGATACGGTTGTCCCTCTCATCTTGGGCTATAAGGTCCTGACCAATATGTGGCCAGATGTTTCAGTTACATTGCTTTCTGATTCTCCTAACCTGGGGCTGAGGAGATCTGCTTTTTCAAAGAGACACATCTTATTCAGGGCCAAGTGGGATGCCTGTTCTGACCAAAAACCTCTAGACCAGAATGACTCATTTCTGCAGTGACATCTCCAAATCTAGCACTGATTGTGTTTGCTTTATTGACCAAATGCTTCCCATCTGTGATCACCTGCATTCAGTCCTTTGGAAGGAACTCATTATGCTTGCTCTGAGCGGGTTCTAGTGAGCCAGCTACCCAAAACATGATTGTTCAATGCTGCAGCCATAGGTGTGGACTTTGGTGTATTTGGTTCAATTACCATCTCTGTTGCTTTCTCTCAATCTCCAATCCCAGCAAAACCTGTAAAATACTCCATATTTTTTCAAGAGTTATAGATGATAGAAAATGCATTCACAGAGACACTGGTAGAAGGAAACCATCAATACCATAACCAGTAGAGTACTAAGAGACTATTTCCAGGTGGACGCTAAAGGTGGACGCTAAAGATTGTGATGATATGATGATATTTCCAACAATGCCAGGAAAATTCCCCATAACCTAATCCTCTCACTTGAAGGTTATGTCAACAACAAATGATTGGACACCATGCACAAACAAAAAACAGAACGACTGGGGTTAACAGCTTTCATATCACAATCAATCAAGATCTGTACAAGGTGTTCGTCTGGAACAGGGAGGATGCATGGACAAGTTTCTGAAAACAATTTAAAAGGACTACATTATAAACAGCAGAAATTAGTGCAGTATACAACAACATGGACCTATGTCAGATTGAACCTGCTAGATTGCCATCTGAAACACTTTTTCTATTGTAATTGCCAGACCGCATTTCAGTCCCAGCAGTGTGCTCTCCACAACTATTGGTACTATTCCCTTTGCACTATTCCCAACACTTACACAGTTCAGAGTTCCCAGCAGCTCTTAAATTACTATGCAAGCAGCTGTTTTCTGACATAAGCTGCCAAAACAGATTGTACTCCCAACAAAATGCAAATTTCAGCAGACACAAGTGTTCTTGTTCCCATCCTGCACAGTTTGGGCTATAAACACACATGGACAAGCACAATTATATGAAGACATACATTGGTTGAAAAAGTAGTCTCAAAAATAATTCAAAATAAGGTCAAAGAGCGGCTAATATGTCTCTGCAGCAAAGGCAGAGATTTTGGCCTATGTAGCCACAACTACTGCACACCTCAGCCCACTGACTGAAGGAAGAAATGGAGCAGGGTGAAAAGAACATGCTTTGGAGAAGAGCATATGCTTGCCTGCACTCTCCTGCGTTGATGACAGACTTGCAAACACAATTAACCATTGCAAACTGGGATAAAAAAAGTAAAACTGAGTGATTGTATCGTATTGAGTGACACATTCATTCGTTATATGCCCATGAGTATACATGCGGGCAGATGGAAAAGGCGGCAGGCTTGTCTAGAATGTCTTCCAAATCAGAAAAATTTAAAAAATTTAAAAAATTTTAAGAAAAATTTAGCCCAGCAATGTTTCTGCTTCAGGCTCGATTAACTCTGTATATACATATTATATCACATTACATTACAGTATAGCATAGCTTAGCATAGTATGTTGTAACAAAAAAAGAGTTACTGGAGTTGGAGGGAGAAGAAGCTACTCTGTTACTGCTGGTTTTAGTGGTTTTCTCTATTTAACCTATTAGGCCCAAAATTTGAGTGGCTTATCCCAAACAAAAACACAGTTTTTGGTGTTGGCTTGGTGAACTTCCATAATGTTGGTTAATGTTAAAACCATTAGTTAGTTATACTTAATTGTCCCTAGGAGGAAATTCTTTGTCGCAGCACTGTGCCATACCAAAAGCACACAGGAAAAAAATATACAACTACATACTTGACACACAGCAGCACACAAACTTAAAACTTCAAACTTTAACACTTAAAAGATATGGGCTCAACATGGGCTGCCAAATTTTCACTCTACCTGTCTGTCATTCCCATAAAACATCCAATCATCTGGTAAAAGACAGGCTTAAAAGGCACTGACCATTTCAGAGGTATACAGCAATATGGAATACGTTTTTGCAAGGTTTTAGTATAGTACCAAACCACACTGATTTCAGGGCTGATTTTTTTTCTTTTTTTTTTCATTTTATAGATGTGAGATTTTTCTTGTATCAAAAATGGTGGAGGGCTGGTGGCAGGAGGAAACTGGTGGATCGTTCAAAAATGATTTTCATCACACAAAAGCAGGCAGAAGAAAGAGTGACAAGATCTTCAGAATGGGACATAAACAGTGAACACAAAGACACTAAAAATAAGTTTTCTTATTTATTGTCCTTCTGCTACAAAACATGGCGAGAAAGCCATAATCATCTTTAAATGGAGATCCATTGTACATTTAAAAAATATGCATACAAAACAACAAAAAGACTTTGATTAGATTAAGCAAACAAAAAAAATCATTCAATTCTCCCCTTAAGTACCTGAGACTTCAAAGTCATTCTTCTTTGTAATTTATGCACAAACATTGAAGCACCATTGTGGAAAAACATGGTTCACAACATACATTTACCATACATAAAATGCTTGAACACAATTTCAGGGTAATTATACACTTTATACAATACATTTTCTTCCAGTATTTTACAACAGCAATTAAGGGGGAATTTGCACGACCTTACATTTTGAAAGATTACAAAAACGATACATCACATTTTCTCTCTCAAATGATAGAAGCATTGTCCTTCTAACTTACATGAAGTGCTTAACCACTACAAAGTTGGTGCCTTTTTGATACAAAAATAATATGTCTGCATAAAATTTTGAATGGAAAAATTTTTAGTTTTACAACATGACAACAGGATCCAGGAATTAACTAAGGCAATGATATCCCCACAATCCACATTAAACTGATGCTTACATAGTTAATATAGAATAAATCCCAGTACACTTGAGTAAAGCATACAGAGTACAACATTCTGTATGACATCTGAAATGATCCATTTTATGATATTTAAATATTAGATCAAATACAGAGCATTAATGTCAATAGCCACATTTTATGTGTGTGAGATGAAAATTCTGGTGTGTCATGAGCTTTGAGTTCAGTTGAACTGGCTGAAGAATGAGGACCACATGAAGTGGAAGACACCGTTTCTCTTAAAGAAAACACAGGGGCTCCCTTCTTGAGAAGAATTTCAACTTTTTGAAATGCAGCGAGAAGAAGGCCAATAAGTGTAAAAAACATTTTAAAATAAAGGACCAGTACGTGATCTTGGCTTGACATGCTAATTCTGCTACAGGCTGAGGTGATATTCATGTCAACCCAACACATGCTTGCCTGTGGAATGGAAGAAAAAGTCCATCTTGATTGCACAACAGAGTTTTAATCTTTTGCTGTGTATAAATATGCAGACTCCTACTGCTATTTCATCCAGGTAGAATGGATTTCGGATGTCTCACAGTTGTTAGTAATGTTTTGCTTTCACAATAACATAACACTTTATTCATTTTAAAATTTTTACATTATGTACAGTCTTATGTGATAGTACCGTTTACAGTTAAAAAGCGAGGTTGGATGCTTTTCGGGATGTAGCTTTAATGCCAAAGATAAGAGTCTTCACTTCATGTATTTACATGCTGTTTACACATGACATGCTCTTCTATTGAGCCTGCCAGATGACAGGGATCCCCGCCCAGAAAAACAAAAGGGGCTTTAGTGTTTTCTGAAATTGTGTAGTGGTACACTAATTGTGTTACTTGTTACATTCAAAATCATATGAGAGGCTGGGACTTCATGACCCTTGTACTATTAATAAAATAAGAAAAATGAAAATAAAAATGTAAAAAAGAAAAAAGATGTCAAAAAACATGACAAATTCCAGCATATCATCAAACTCAAGCAGTACAGCGCAACTTCTTAAAGGGATCAATTAATAATCTTGATGCTGTAGACAAAGTTGTTAATAAATAAATAAAAAGAGGCACTGGGAATCAAGGGTTCATTTCAGCTGCTGCGGAGATTGTCACATCGCCGTGTGCTATAGTCACATCCATCTGAGAAAGGAAAAAAATAACATCATAAAAAGTCATTGCACTGCCTGTCCATTCTTAAACAGGGACATTTCATATATTCTGCCCCAAAGTTTGGAACTGAGTGTGGATTAAGCCAGCCTGACTGCCTAGGAACCCCTTGGACCAGTGCAGCCCTGGAGGGAGAGTTGAGTCTCAACGTATTTTGTAAGAGTATCTCCTTAACTGTGACGTACACACATACACATTAATAAATAAAAACTAGATAACAAAAAGGACAGAAAACCTCCCCCAGGGAAAATGAAATGTTCTTTGCTTTTTTTCAATAATCTTCAGGCTTGACTAATACTGAACAGAGATTCCAGTGACCCAAAGCTAATTATACAGTCATTTTGGCGACAATATCCACAATAATAACAAATCTCACAAAAAAAAAGCAGGCACGTCCAGTGGAAGAAAAACCATAATCCATCTTTGAGAGGGTTAGAAAAAATACCAAGAAAATAAATGGTGTATAACAAAATGAAAATAAAAACTCACTGTGTAAAACAGGTAACTTGGCTGTTTACCTTCACATCATATAAATCACAGCTGTGCAGCCTATGAGTGATTTTTAGGGGTTGAGGGGTGTTGTTTTTGATTGACGCCCATGTGAAAAATACCCTTAAAACTTAAATTATTGAGTGGTACATAGGAAAAGCAACATTTTACTCTACTGTTTTCTGTCAAAATTATCCCTTGTCATCAAAATAACCCCTAAGGATTTGAAAAAATGGTGCAGAAGAATTTAAAATCAGCAACACAGTAAGTAGCAGTCTAACTGGCTGACAAAATAAAAAATACATCTCATTAGTTTCCATTATATGTTGCTCATTTGTTCCTAAAATGCAAAATGGGTAACAGACAAGGTGTATCATGCCAATGCTAAAGGTGGAAGAGTGAAGGGGGGGGGGGTTACTTCTGTCTACCTTGCACCCCGCCACTGTCTCAGGAACAGCAGCCGTCGCTGTCGTCCTGGGAGACAGAGTGCATGGGAATGAGGCTCTCACACTGCTCGTTGTCCTCCGGTGATCTGTGAGGAAACACCACACTCAATCTCGCACTTTCCCCAACAGCGAATTCCAACCCATGCCAGCCTTGCCCTGAAGCCAGAATCACTCTCATTGGCTGACATCCATGTCAGTGATCTCCCCGAACCTCAGCCTAGCCTTTCCATGAGAGTAGAATTATTCTGATTGGCTCACAAAAATAACAAGGGAGGGCTTCTCATCCACTGCAAAACATTTCTTCACCCTGCATTCCCTATTTAGATACACAAGCATTCTGATTTCTTCTACATGCTATTAAATACTTGCTGTGAACAGACTCTACCTTGTTTGAAAAAAAAGAGAAAGTATGCAAGCCATGAAAAATATATACTGATTGCATGAAATGTTTTTTTTTTTTGTTGAATTCAGTTTTCATCTGTTCATTTAACACTCTTACTGAGAGTATCTTACAAAGCAATCAAAGCATGCAGCACAAACTAAAGTCGATAAAGTGTAAAAACAAGAGCAAAGGCCTGCATGTTCTGTCTACATGCCCACTGACACCTGCCTCACCTCTGAGCGCGGTGTTTCCGACAGATGAAGGCAAAGACCCGGCGCAGCCCCACCATCACTGGGTCCCAGTTGTTGTAGTGGCACAGGAGCGCAGCTATGAAGAAGGAGAGGAAGACAGGCACGGCCCCCGCAAAGAAGAGCCAGGAGAAGTGCGCCTGGGGGGAGGTGAGAGAGCCCTCTCACAACTGGTCATCAAAAAGGCTGGCTCTCTACATCTGGCCACACAGTCATGCTGCCTACATACTTTTTTTTTTTTTTTTTTTTTTTTACATACTTTTCAACATTCTCTACTCACTTCCATTCCCAGGGCCTTCGCTGCAAATGACAACTGAGCTCTCAGCTGTCCTACCTTATTATAGAAAGAAAAATACCAAAACTGATTTTGAAATTTTAAAATTTTAATAAGTGCTGGAAGAGAAGAGGACAGTAAAACAATATTGAAATGGTCTCAGTGGGACTGCTATGCAGACTATTCTTCAGTCTGCTACAGTATTTTTCAGGGCATGCTCTGCAGTCAGAAACTGTTTCCTGAACATGCCCACTCGTGTGGCTGGCAGCTCTGCAGGGCAGTGTATAGTGAGCTGTGACTTCATGGAAAGAAAGGTTGTGGTACCTAGGGTTTTTCCAAAGCTACTCTCAATAGTGAGTAGTGAGTTCTCTAATCATCTGTGGAAATGAAGCATGCTAAGCCAAGACAACAGCTGTGCAGCTCTGCTGGCTGACTGGAGAATGAAAAGAAGCAGAGTTTGGAGGCTATAGGCTTCAGAGAGGCTTCACAGCTACAGCAAGCTATGATTACAGATACGTTACTCTTTGATAAGGCAGCCATTGCACACAACATTCCATCCCAAAGTTCATTCTGTTCTGTAGATCAAGGATAGCTATTACATAATCCGATCACTAACAAGGACTTTATCAACGATAACATACTATTAGTTGTACACATTAGCCATTAACAGAACTGCTCAGGGAGAAGTAGCCTGTGATGGGACACTGAGGTCATGTGAACCCCATATTGGCTGAAGTCCCCCATATGCTGTCAATCACTGACTAAGCGCCACAAAAAAAAAAGACTTTTGTCCACAAATAAACACTATTCAACACATCTGAGGTTGCACAAACACTTGGTCTCCTACTGATAGGTCTAATAACCCCCCATAACTCACAGTTATCAGGCCTCACTCTAGACTTTGCTTGCCTTACCTTCTGCATGCACATGTCTGCTATAATGGAGAGGGGGATGGTGAGGCTTAGGGCAAGAGTGCCAATCAGCGAGGAGGTGAGGAAGCAGCCCCTGGTATGGAGACACAGGTGACACAATGGAGTTTACTGCAAAAGCTTGACAAACCTAAATTGCCGCTAGGTCTGCAGCACAGAGTGATTCTCACTTCAAAGCACCATTAACACTAATGAATTCACTGTGCCTCATCATGCTGAATTAACATGTCTGTGGTGCAAGTCACACATGCACATCCCTTGAGTAATCCACATTTAGAGGTTGCATTAATATTGCTTTGTGCTCTGCACTAATACATACATTTTACACCAGATTTTAAAGTTTAAACATTGATTGGACTAATGAGGACTAAGGGTTCCATCAGAAAATTTTATACCTGCTGAGAATAACATTACGAGTCAAACTCATTCTTGTTCCAATGAATTATATACTAATGCGAAGGATTTTATAATATATACTTCATTTCTAAAATGCTCTAATTGGTTTAATTTGGGGCCACTTTATAAATTTTACACATTGCATATTTTTTTCAAAATTTCAAAATACTGCATGTCTGGATGCAAAAATGAACAATAACACTTAAACTGTCTAACACAAATCAGATAGTGCTTTGCTTCAGTAACACAGAGAGAAGCATCTCAATTGCATTTTAAACTGGGGCTGAAGAGCTATTAATGACATCAAAGCAGAGAGAAAGCTGGTGAATTCAGTCCTTTTCATCTCATACACAGGGAAAGATCTTTGTGGGCCATTAATGTAGAAGACAATGGCAGAGTAAAATTGTTCAGGTTCATTATGTGAAAAGAGCCAATATAAGATTAGAAAAAAGTCATCTGCAGAGTGTACTCCAATTTAAAAAGGGGCTTCATTCTGAAGAGAAATTTAATGTCTCAAAGTGTGCTCTAATTTAAAAAGGGTTCCATTGAGCAATTTAATGCCACAGATACAAAAGTGTCAGGAGGACTGGGCTTCTTTCTGAGTAAAAAAAGAAACTATTTGGATGTAGTTTATATGCTGGAGTTCCTGTTTGATTACAAAAATATATGCCAAGAAAAAGGGAAGTTTGGCTGCAGCAATTTAAACACTTCAGGAATAAAATAGGTATACTTTTTTGCCTCAAGATTAGGGAAGTCTACCTCTCCAGTTTATGACTCTATCATCTGTGTGATGTGCGCAAACTGTCTGTAAGAATCCTGTCACATTCAGGAGACCTGCTCTCTCCACACTGGCAAATACATTTGAAGAGGCTAATTTCTGCCTAGCAAAGTATCTGAAATACTTGCAGTGCTAATTTTATTTCTGATTAGCAATGAATGATACCGAATGGTCCGCTGATCCTCCCTATGCGAGACTTTCAGGCTCAGGCACATCAAAGCTGCGTATAAGAGCTGTGGGTGTTGGCTTTTGTTGTGCTCCATATTTTCAAACATGGTGTCTTCTGAGCAAAGAGGATGCTTCACAGACCACAAAAATGTATGCTTCATAACCGCTTTGTCTGTGATCCACTGACTTGACCAATCTAATTAGAGCATTTAGGATTTTGCATGGCTTGGATTGGCCTTGAAAAGGAATTTGAATTTGATCAGTGCTGCTGGAAGCCTCGGCTCTAGCGGCCCATAGCTGATCTAGCTTCTGATTTGAGCCATTTGATTTTTTTCTTCATGAGGCTTTCAATGGCCTCCACACTGGTCTGCTTACAAGTCTCTGCCAAACCAAGCTGTTAGCACTGGCTGCTCTGCTGAACAAAACAACACTATGTTGACTCACCAGAGCCACAGAAACTCAGACAGCACTGTTCCAATGAGGCCGTTGATGATGATGTACATCCACACCAGCTTGCTAGGCAGCTCGAAGGCTTCAAAGCCGGTGTAATGCAAGAGGAAGAAGCCAGGCCAGAGAAGCAGGAGGTTGAACAGTCCCACAAATCCTAAAAGGGAAGAGGTCACATGCGATCAACAATGAACACTGCGGTATCTTTACTATCTTCAATTATTTCAAAAGCTCAAGGACAACCACAGTCTACAAGACTTCCTAGCCTTGGTCCAAGAAGGCCTCAGTAATTGCACTGGTAATAATGTGGCCTTGGACGGCTTTCATGCCTGCACAGCCTGGAGGGTAGCAGAGTCTGCAAGGATATTCAATATATATTCTGAAGACTTGCAGGTTTTCAATCAGTTGACAACCTAATACAACTAATCATTAAAACATTATTTAAATTTTAATTAAGATAATTTATCTTCCATCCCCAGATATGACAGTATCAGGTAATTTGAAGACGGCTGAAAACCTGCTGGGCCACTGCTGTCCCCACACTGCACCCTACAGGCCAGTTTAACTTACTGTGCTCCTGGATCTGAGAGATTCTGATCCGTTAACTTGCTGCCAGTGCATGATGATTAATGACTTCATTATTGTGAGTTAAGTAGGTATAATGAGTTCATCAGTAACTCAATCAACTGTAGACAAATATGTCAAAACACTTACAGATCAAAATATTGTGAGAGATAAGAGGGCAACATCATCACCTGTTATGTGTTCTCATTTGAAAATGTCAAGCTGTGTGACTCATTAACTATAATTAAGTAATAACCCATTAGCACTAATTAAATAAGAAAGACTGAACAAAAGAGCTGGGCCAGCACCCAAAATACACTGCCAGAGTTGCAACAGATTCCATCCCAGAGGGATGACCCTGCATCAGTTTCCTTATCTTCCACATAATGGCTGAAGCAGGAATTAAGATTGAGAATGCTGATCTTGCTATATTTTTCTGGAACGCAGATATAGAACATCTCATACCAAAGAACATAGGGATGTCAAGCTTGTCTTCCCGCTCCACCTTCCGCTTGATCATTACAATGTAAACAGCATAGAGGACGGCTCCAGCCAGTGCCCAGAGAGAACCTGTATTCACAAACAAAGGATGTATAGATAATTTCATGATTTACAGATACCTGATACTATCAGAATTTTGTATATAAAAAGAGAGGAAACTTAGACACAGAAACTATAGTTTTAACCCTAATGTGAAATTCAGAGAGCAGGCAGCCCTTAGTAAACTGTTGGGCATAACATATGAGACCCATTGAGGCTCCAAACCCAGCTCCAGGCTCACCCCAACCCTAACCCTAACCACAGGCACAACGCAAACTCAATCACAAACCTCAACTCAATCAAAAACAAAACCCAATATCCAAACCAAATCCAACCCTTACTGGATTCACTAACTGGCTGGAAGGACATGACATCCATGGACAGGATATCTTGGATGAAAGTTCCCATTTTGAAAGAAAAAAATTGCACCTGCTATCTTTAGCCACAGACTAATATTTCTTCTTTTCTGGCAGTAGATAGGGGAGAGTGTGTTCTCTAGTCCAGTCCTTTTCAATCGATCCTGCACTTCCTTCTTCCCTGGCTTTTGGACTTGTCTTTGCCAATAAATCTTTTTTATCTGTGGCCCTCCATGTGAGGGGTGGGGTGGGGGGGTTAAAATCAATGGTATCAGCTGTGCCCAGAGCAGGAAGGCTGAGAGACACTGGCATATACAGGGCATTTGATGGATATCTCCTGTGAGGTCTCAGCTGGGAAACTAAAGGACCAATCACATGCAGCCACAGTCCCCAGTGGCTCAAACTCATTAAATAAAACAAACCAACTATATTATGACATGAAAATATTTCTGCTCTATATACAGTGAAAAACAAGATACTACAGATATTCATCTATGGATGCAACACAAAGTAAAAGGGTGAATGCTTTGGAAGGAAAACATCTGGGAACATTAGCCAAGAAAAATATCCCCAAACAATATGTATTCACAAAAAATGCAAACATCGTTAGTTTCATAATTTCCAAATGATCTTACCCTCCTGTATATTTATGACATGGTACATGGTAGAAAGGTTCATAAAGCATGTATGTGTATAAAAACATTTGGAAATCAATTTTATGCACCTCTGAAGGTGTACACCTGAAGGACCCAGATCACATCTGGACTGATGTCACAGGAACAACCTAACTTGCATATGCACATGAGAATACAGAATCTATTATGCATGCACTTATAAGGACTGTCAACTTCAAACAATGGACAGTACTCCTTAGCTCTAACACTGAAATTAGACATGCAGAAACAATTACCGAGAGCGCCTTTTTCTCCCGGGCTGTCTGAGCTTGAGAGACTCACCAGAGCCACCCCACCCATGCTGTGAGAAACAAATCAGATGGAGAATACAGTCCTCAACAAAGGCAATAGTGATGTCAGCTAATTCACAAAAGCAGCAAGACCTTGAATTTGCTCTCATTACAGTGAATATGATGCATTTCTAACATTTTTTTCAATGACATAGAAGTAAATGAATTAGTGTTCATAAGACAAAGGGTACATGCTATATTATACCAGAATCAAGCATTAGACATATATTGGCCAATCGACCTGTGTAAATCATCTCACCTTAGGACCACGGCTAAAAGCTTGGACAGTGTGAACCGATCACTGCTGTTGCTTGGGAATATAGCAGCCAGAATTAGAGTGAAGAGGCCTGGGGGATTATGGGACAGGATGGTAAAGATATAACACATTAGCAGTTCATTACTGCCAATATTATGTGTACGTATAGGCACAACAGCCATGATACTTTATCAGTTAGCTTTTCCATTTTATTGTCTTAAAAAACTGGTTGAGCAGATTTTGAAAGTTGTGTTGAAGCCACAGTTATTTATAACATATTTTTGGACATTAGGTGCTCATTTACTTAATTATTAGAACACAACTTCATTCTTTAATTTAGTATGGTGTTTTCACTCACCTGAGGTGGAGGATAAAATGTTCACTATGGCTACCTGTGTATCAGACAGTGCTTCCTGGTAGGAGAGATTAGCCAGGAACCACTAACAGAGAAGGTAAACCAAAATTAAAGTAAAACATGACATTAAGACAAAACCAGTCCTGAACTTCAGGACTTTTCACTCCAAGAGTTGCATGAAATGAAAAAAAAATCAAAACATTTTTGGAACACATACACCTTTCCAGACTTTGAACTGAATCATTATTATTTCTCAGCAGTTCCACTGCTAAAAGATGCAGCTATACATTTTAACTAGCCTATATTTCCCAATCAATACGTTTAAGTATGCAAGACATAGATAAATGTGCACTTGTCTGTAAGACAAAATATGTGCCAGCGTGTGTCCAGTCTCAGGACAATAGGAGTTTCCATCAGGATGCTTATGGTGTCTTGTCAGAGACTTACCACGAAGCAGAAGAAGAAGCTGATTTTGGCCACCTCAGTCACGGTCAGCTTGCCCACAGTTTTCAGCATTGATTCATGGTCCTTGGCCACTGGGTAGGCCATGCGTGACAATTTGGCCTCCAGGGCCTGTGTAGAAGGCAACTGCCGTACCTCCATAATGTTACTGAATCGAACCCGGTGCTTTTTAGGAGCTAAAGAGAGAAAAAATTGTTGCACTGTTTAAAAAAGTATACATCATTTAAATATGGACTTAAAAAAGAACCATCTTGTATATTCAGAAACATTTTATAAACACCTTAAATGGGAAAATTTGACGCTGGTGCATTACCAATACATCTTGGCTGCCTGTCCATTTTTTGGGCATAATATGAATTGAACTAAAAATAAGTAACAAAACGCTGAGCATTCCTCCCTCACAGAATGTCCCTATGTGCATATGGACAATGATTCCTGCTGCCTTGCTGTTACTCATGGTTTTAGGAAAGAATTTGTGTGCAAGGGGCTAATGATTCTCACATCAGGTATTGTTGTTGTACCCATGCATTTATTTTCTCCATCTGGATTGCTTCAGTTGTACATCCAGTAAAAATGAGCATTGTGTAAAAAAAAGTTAAATATGCATCTAACTAAATCCAGTATCAAAAACTAGAAATTCTAGTATGAACCTGAACTTGGAGCATGGTCACATGTTCCATTCAAGAATGCAAACCCAAAACGTGTGGCAAATTATATGCCTAGAGGATGAATCCTCACTGCTTTTCAATCATGATTTCAGTTCATTCTCACAGAAAAAGCTGAACAGGGAAGTTATAATGGTCAAAGTACAAAACACCTTTAAATATAGACTCTAATCAGTGGAGGGTGTATTGTAAATGAGAACCTTCAATCATGTATGTTTTTTGTATCATTATGCTTCAGCCACTCTTTAGCATTAGCAGTCTAAACTCCTTCCATACCAGTGAAAACATGAACAGAATACTGAAACTGCTGCCAGTTGTTAAATGTTCCATTACAGCTCAACTGCACCCTCTACAGTAAGTTTGAGAAAAAGGCTATGTTTAAAATGTCACTGGATACTTCTCTTATTTATTGTTACAATATCCATTTGTTGTGGGAAAATGAAGCTGAAATCCCTAATTTACCTCTCAGCTGTTTCCCACATGAATTTAAAGTGTTATGTGGGCTTGCTTTTAATCCAATCCAATTACTACCAAATAGAATTCTGACTTCACTGACTCAAATTCTGATTTCACTTAACACATTTTCACATTTTTCTTTTTCATTAATTACACGTTTTCACTCATGTGTATAATAATACACATTTCATGACACACATAATTGCTAGTATCATTCAGTACAACAAGACTGTTTAATAATAAAAAAACAAAGGACAGGAATCTGAAATATCAGAGCGTGTTAGCCTGAAGTAGGAGAGGGCTTGACATCAGGCTGATTTAGCAGCCAGTGCCTGCTGTCCTTAGTCACGCAAACCGTGTTCTCTTTACACCATACTTACATGTGTGGCAGTCTCCATTGGCATTCTGGGACTGCTCGGACGGCACATCCTGAAACTTCACAGGGACATACAGAGGCTCACTCTGAAAGAGCAGGAAGTTGCCTTTAACCCACCTGCCAGGTTATATCGCACGACTGCCTGGTCACTAATCATAGTTCCATATTTCATCTGCTTGACATTTATAAGTATTCTGGATTTCCTCATTCTTTAAATGCTTTAAACGTTGTACACATAAATATGTTTCCTGCTACTTTCCATTATAACATACAATTTTGTGTACAATACAAATATAAAGACCACTTGCTCCACCTCAGTACTCAAAGTATATTCTAAATGGATATTAAGCTGTATGGGGTGTTTGTAGAAAGAGATGAAATACTATTCCAACAGCATTTCTGTTAATAACAAGTGACTCGTGTCCTTGTGATGGCCAAAAATCAACACTTAAAATTACTTCCACCATCATACTAATGATCACCAATATAACTGTCACCCTGTGCAAACACTGCATTGGGACAGCTTTGAAATGTGCTACTGCTTTAAATAAGTCAAAGAATGATCATGAAAAATACTTACCAAAGAGTTGTTCAGACTGTTGTCTGTAGTGCAGGCAGTAAAATATGCTTCAGCATCTGCAAACTGAGAAAACAACCAGTAAAAAGAACACTCTTTTATTTTCTAGCTTGACGGTAAAAAAGAAAACTGGGGTGACGCTATTGTTTTGTTATTCAAAGTGAATCTGTAAATGAATCAGATTTTCGCAGCAGGCCCTCAGTGGAAGCTTTTTAAATGTCCAACATCAGGTGGCAAGAATGACCTTAACAAAATCTGTGATCCAACTTTACTATGAAAGTATAATAATATAAAGTGTCAAACACTGGGTGCTATGCAAGCTGGGGCAGAAGGTATATCTGCCATGCAGGTGAAACTGAGCCAGTATCAACAAAATCTTTTGAGATCCTGTACTGGTGAGACCTAGCTCCTGCTTTTAAAAACAATATTCACAAACATAATGGGACTTGCTACCATACTTTAATGTTACAAGACTCTATTTCCTGTATGTTTTGGCTACTTCACATAGGTTAGTTGAATGTATTCATTTTTGATGATGCAGCCATCATTTTGTGTTGCCATTGTCACACTGCTGCATTTTAATGTGACTTTTTTGACGGAAATACTTTTCGCTATATAATGCATCAGATTTAACTCACCGACTTAATCTTTTTTTTTTTTTTTTAATCCCACATCCTATGTGTAGGACTAAGTCAAAGGTTTCGTTTGGTTTTCACAGTCAGCCAGCCAGCTTCTTTCCATGCGCACAGTCAAGTGCAACATTAAATCAAATTGTAATGTGTCTATTGTATGTTTAAAACAACAACAAAAATGAATGAAAAATGACAGCTTTGTATTTGGGTAATTAATGCATATATGCACACCTGTAACAAAACCAGGAAAATTATTTAAGAGATCATCATGTGACTGTATGATAAATGGAGTTTCACATGAAATAGCAATAAACTGATAAAAAAAAAATCACAGTATTGGGGGCGATTATATTCAAAAATAGGAATTTAAAAATACTTCTACCCATTCTGCTTACCCAATAACAGGTTACAGTTTAAGGGATATATATTAATACACTCTATTTATATAGTACCTTTCACTGTCTCAAAAACCTTTACATTGAAGAGAGAAACCTCACTTAAATGACCAATGCATAGCACCCATCTATCTATCCAAGCTTGGACCTGCTGTTTAAGAGTAGTTAAAGTACAATATGTAATTAACAGTAATGATGCCAATTTGTTCTTATACACAAATGAGTCCGAGGAGGCTTGCTGCATGACAAAAAATGGACTGGTCAAAAGCCATGATGACACTTATAACTGCAGAAGCCATTAACATTGACATAACTCTATCATTACAACTTGAATGCTGTTAAAAAGCACAGAAATAGCTGTATTGACATTATAATGGAGCTGGCCCCATTCTTCAATCCCTGATTGCCACTTTGAGAAGAGTGCACCCTCATACATGTCCCTGAAGATGAAGCCGTGTGTGAGCCCAGGTGACTCATGGTTGGAGTTTATATTCATTTCTCTGCTGTGAGCAGGGCAATGGGCATGAACATCCCTGGACTGTGGCAAAGGCATCTTTTGCAAAACACACCTCTTTCAGTGCTGACTACCAACTAGTAGGCTAATTGGTATCTACAGAGGCTGCCTATCAGATACGTTACCCACAATCCATCAAAACAAGTACTAAATGCCTAGCAGAAATTGTAGTGTTTTTCAAATTCTGTTTAAGAAAAATTACAGTTTGAACCTCTTTGGAGTCATGGACAGCAACTTACAAAAGCAGCATGTCGACCACGTAACCTCCTGGTACACTGCTGTCTCCACGGCCTCCAGATCAGAAAGCCAAGCAGATACAGCACAAACATAGACGTTTTGGCAAAGGTACTGAAGAAAGGCTTGTTGTAATCTTGGCGCTTGAAGATGTACTGCAAAACAAGAACAGGTGACAAGATGGCACCTCAGCAACTGGAACAGTGGTCACAATAACAGCTATTTATGCCAAAGTAGACAGTTTCATTCTTTAAGTCTTGAAGGTTTTATGTGTCTGGCACTGCTGATTTATTTGTATACTGACTTAATGTCATATTGGGAATAAAAACATAAAGACAGAATTATAAGACAATAAGAATGAAAGCAGGATTCACGGCTGTGCTTCTACCCTTTTACCCTGCAGCTGTATATGCAGGTTGTTTCTTGCTGAGTCCTCAATTAGATTTGATTGAGCTGTTAACATAATACTGCTCAGGACTTACATCTTGGGCAGCAATATACCACAATCCTTAAAGGAAGATTCATCATCAGAGGTGTTGTACTCAAAAAAGGAAAACAAAACATACCTTTCAAATTAGTTCATTTATTTGTTTAACTGAATTAACAGTACAGCACACCAAAGCTGACTGTGTTAAATTAGTTGTTCATTAATGCAGTGCTAAGCACAGATCATTAAACTGCTTATTAGGTTTAATCAATTAAGGGATTTGTTTATTTAAAGGGCATATACTGGTACATTAACTTGTACAAGCATATTTATTTGATACACACTACTTTAATATCAACAAAAAACTGAATTCTACACCATTGTTGTAAATGAATTATGATAGTGGGATTGAACTGAAGAGAAGACTCAAATGGGCAGTAAGAGAGGGGGAGGAGGGGAAGATAATATGGAAACACTGGCTTTGGGGGAGTATTAGAGGAAACATTAGATGGGGGTGCAGAAGGGTGAAAGTAGGGATACGGGGTTAGGGTGGCAGGTAGGAGGGAGAAGTTGGGTTGGACTGGGCTTAATAGAAAGGAAAAAAAACATAAAACAGAGAAAGTTGACAATGGGAGGAATTGGATGGGATGAAAGTTGCATTTTGGGTAAAAGAAACACAAAGAAAAGGCCTACCGAGGTGAGCTCTGAAGAGGCCACCCAGATGATGTCCACGAGCAGTAGGATCAGGACTCCCAGAGCCATACGCCGGCGCTGAGCCAGAGAGCTGCTCTGGGAGCTCATCCTGTTCATCACAAAAACCCACTCCATCAGAGCACTGCAAAAGACAGACACACTCAATCAGAGCACTGCAAAAGACAGACACACTCAATCAGAGCACTGCAAAAGACAGACACTCAATCAGAGCACTGCAAAAGACAGACACACTCAATCAGAGCACTGCAAAAGACAGACACACTCCATCAGAGCACTGCAAAAGAAAGACACTCTCAATCAGAGCACTGAAAAAGACAGACACACTCCATCAGAGCACTGCAAAAGACAGACACACTCAATCAGAGCACTGCAAAAGACAGACACACTCAATCAGAGCACTGTAAAAGACAGACACACTCAATCAGAGCACTGCAAAAGGCAGACACACTCAATCAGAGCACTGCAAAAGACAGACACACTCAATCAGAGCACTGCAAAAGACAGACACACTCAATCAGGGCTCTGCAAAAAATACAAATAATTACACACACATTCCATCGGAGCACAGCAAAAGAGGCACACACACACACACACACACACACACACACACACACACACACACACACACACACACACACACACACACACACACACACACACACACACACAGGATGTGGACCTAGCAGCCCCACTTTGCTAAAAGTATGCTCTTGTCTTATAATGGAAACCATACTCAATACCACTGTGGGGCTTGCTGCAGCCATATGTTCTGTGCAGTATGAAGAGAATAAATACATCAAGTGCTTTGCTACTAGCAAAGAGCTGCATCTGATCGTATATGGACTTGGTCAGAACTTGGGTAAGCGCCCTCATGTTTAAACTCGGTGGCTAATGGGCATGTCATTGGTGGGCTAGTAGATGGTGGTCTTTACTCTGGACTTGTACAACAAACCCCCACAGAATAGGGAAACTGTGCTGTAAGTGACAGCATTCTCCAGATAAGGTTTTAAACTGAGGTCCTCATTCAATGTTGTCATTAAAGATTCCGCTGTTAGACAGGAACTAAATTTGGTCTGATAACACTGCACAAGGTCTTTACTGTTCAAGTTTCGATTGTCCATTTCCTCCTTCCTTCTCTTCCAAAATAGTTGACACTTATGGTTTCATTAAAAGAAAATTTAAGTTACAAGTAGCAATATTGAGTATGAAAAAAATTAGATACACATCTGTAACCACTTTTTACTGTAGTCCTCCTCGCTCCTGTCATGTTGTACATTAATATGTTCAAGTTACATTTCTTTACGATGAGATGACTCCACCTGGTGGCCAACTGTATAACACGACACTATTCATCAGATGTGCATTGCCATTCTATGGGAGTCTCTCAATGACAGCAAACAGCATCAACACCCACCAGCAGCCAGAAAACACAAAGTTGCAGATTGTGGCCCAGAGCAGTTACCTTAATCCCAATATCAGCACACCCAGATTACTCAACTCTGTGGGATTTTTAATACACAGTCTGGACTGCTCCATGTTTCTGCAGGGCAACATCATAACCTCAAACAGAAATGTGGCTGCAAACGTTATCCCACTCACAGACATATCCAGGAAAGAGAAGCTGTTAGAACGATAACAATTTCACTTGTGAGGCTCAAAAGATGCAGGTGCGACATGGAGACACCCATTCGTGACTCACAATGCTGAATGAAAAGTATTCTGCTAGATGTCTGAAGGATATAAATAGCAGTCTTACATAGTCCTGCCTGTGTGGACTGCTGTTTCTCAACAGACAGAACCATTATGTTTTGCACCAGAGAGGTGTACGTTCCTACACGGTTAATGACAGGGGCTATAAATATTATGTGCAATGTGATGGCACAGATTAAACTGAAAAATCTGAGCACATGAGTTAGAGTGATTCAAAAAGTAATTTTCTGTACCTGTATGACTCTGACACACTCACTCTTGGATTTTTTATTTATTACTTTCACAGTCTCGTCAGCTTTGCTGGGCAGGAATCTGTAACACAAGATTCAGCAGACGACAGATGAGAAGGGCACCAAATAAGAATGCACTTGTCTTCACATATTGGCCTATGAGTGTATACTGTAGTAACAAAATGAAGTCATCCTCTTACTCATTGGAACATGTTGAGATTACAAAACAATAGCATGGCAACACAAAGACCAAGACTTTCAGATGTTTTTTTTTTTTGGTTTAAACTCCAGGTGGGATTCAAAATAGATGACCATGTCAAAAATACATTTTAGAGTAAGACAAACAGACTGCCTCATACAACCCAATGGAAGACTGGAACAGACCTCTGCAGTTAACGTCAACATGAGCATGAACACCATATAACAGACAATTATATTTTACTGCTGATAAGCACATGAGCTAAGTATTTGTGTTTTTTAGGGTAGTGGAAAGGCTGAGGATGTGAGCAGTACTCCCATGCTATCAGAAGCCACTGAGCAGTAAACAGGCATTGATAAACATGCTATTTTCACTCATTGTCACACCAGCCAAAAGTGATGCTGTGGATGTATTTTATTGCAATAGACAGAGATTAAACAATATAGAATGGGTCACCGGAATTTGAATTCAAGGGAAAAGCAGGCCAAAACAAACCATGTGGCCAACAACAGGGGAAACAGTATTACTGGTAAACCCACCTCCTGAGAGGCAGTACGCACAAAGTTGATTTTTTAAAGCACTGACAGGGGCCCAGAGGAAAGAAAAAAAAAACAACAACCAGTTTTATATCTGGTCACACATGTAGGCACAACAGGACAAATAATGTTCTTCACATTGTAACTCAGAAAGCCTTACAACTATTTACTGGGAAAGACTTACAATTTATTTACTTTAAACTACTTACACAAATATTTACTTAACTATTTAATAGGCAAATATCACTTACATCCTCATACATAAGTAAGCAGGCAAGACACCTTCAAAATATTGTGAGCAAAATCTTGCCTATTAATTAACTGATAGACTAATTATATATCTTTATTTTCAAATATCAGCTTCAGATTAATATAAGCCACCCAACAGCTATAGTTTTTATCAGCTACTGCAGTTATACCTACAGAGCAAATGATAAACAGGCAAATATGGAGGATTTATTTTTGTACTGTTGTACCATTTTTTCCCACACTCCATTTATACTGCCTCCCTGCCCTTAGGTTTTAAACTGGAAAAATAATGAGAAGGAAGTGTATGTACTTGGCACTATAGCACAGTTGCAATGTTATCTTTTAACAAGACAAAGGAGTTATTTTAGGAGCTAACTATGAATATGAGCTTTGCATTTTTACAGAATAATATCAATGTTACACTGAATATCTACATCTGTTATTTCATGCTAAAGTCTTACACATTACTTCAAGAATGTTTATATGAAAGAAAGCAATTATAATTTTTCTTCCTTTCATTTTTTAACAAATAAATACTTAGATGTTGATTAAAGTAATCAGTGAGTAGTTGATAGTCAGTCAGTGCAGCATGGAGATTTACCAAATGGGCTTGTGGGTCCTAATCCAAGGTGGGGCACTGCTATTGTGCAAGGTACTTAACCTGAATTGCTTCAGTACAGAATCCAGCAATATCAATGGATAGTATTTAAAAAGTAAGCTGTATAAATTACTCTGGATAAGGGTGGCTGCTAAGGGAGTCAGTTAGAGCACATTGCAGCTCCACCTCTTTTAGTGTTCACAAGGTCTTGCTGGCCAATCATGAGTACTGCAAATGGCTGCACATTCTAATGTAAAATTGCTGCACATTCTAATGTAAAATTGCAATACATACTGTGCTGTCGGGTCTCCAGGCTTGGCACTGCTGTCGTTCCAGTCTCAACCAGTTCTCCCAGTACGGGCCAGTAGAGCGAGATGATAGGGTGGGTGGATCATCACATTCAGCTGTTACAAACAGATGAGAGTCGTTAGTGTCAGTGGTACTTGCATATGATAAGACATTTCTGAATACATCTGTAAGCTACATCCAGGGTCCTCAGCACAGTAAAGGACTGCCATAAGAACTATTTCCTTTGACAGATGAATCTGACAAAAGAACTAAAATGACATTTCTCCAGTGCTAACTGAACTTAATGGCAGTGACGGGAAAGTGAGGCATCAGAAGCTCCACATCGGCCCTGATCAAAAGGCTGACCATCACAAAAAAATTCAGAGTGCATGGTGGAAGTAGAAGGTCAGAAATTAAGATTTTGAAGTGCATCTCATAAACTCTGGACTCCATGTCCCCCCACCTAATTCTGCTACCATTCGAATGCATGCACAATGCAGTCACAAACACATAAAAGCTCCTCCTACTTTGGGCTGCATGAAGTTATGTTTTCCTTCAATCTTGAGTGGAAGAATATTAGTAGCACAAGTTACTCAAAAGGCAGTAAAAGGGGACTATCAGTACTGTCCCATTCCCTCCCATAACAGCAAACAGCCTGAGGACAAGTTAGTCAAGTTAAACCGGGTTGTGGACAAACATTACTATTGGTGGTTAGTAACAGGGCACAGTCCATCACTGACAGGGTACAGGTATAGTCTGTCAGTTTTTTTGAAGGGACGTGGTTATGATCAACACACATCTGTGTCAGGGCTTTGTTGTATGTGCATCAACTGGCCCAATGCTGGCAAGACTGTTTACTGTGGTCTGCAGGGTCTAAATCCTCTAAGCTGCAATCTCTGCAGAGGATCATACCGTCTCATTTCACCACAGTACATAAACCTTAATACATGCAGCTAAGAGAGGACATAAAGGTCACACACTGATATTTTGCCGTAGACCAATACATAAAGGCTTCTAAAGAACATTTGCTTTTCAGTGTCCAGTCGGCCATGCGAAGGTGAGGCTGAAAGGTCAATCTAACGGTGCACCTGGGCATGCAGCCCTACATAAAATGAGAAAGTTCTCCTTCACCACCATTATGGCTGATGTTCGTAAAGCTGACTGCATTAAAGCAATTAAACCCTGAGGGTTAAACAATCTCTACACCTAATTTATATATTCGACAAAAAAAGGAAAAAAAAAAACATTTTTGCTGTCCTCAGACGTTTGAGTGTATACTTATTTTTACGCACGTGTTCACTTGTTCATTTTACAAGATAACTGCCTTGCTATAGGACATGGACTGACTACTTACGATCTCTGCAGGACAGAACCGACGACTCTCATTTCACATTCATCATCATTACTTTTCTAAGTTTTCGTAAAAGACACGGCTAATGGCGTATTATCCATCTGTGTGTACACGCTTAGTGTGCGCTAACTACCATACGTGTTTAATTACAGTAGGTAATATGATTTCTCTCCCTGCGATGACATTTGCAGCTTACTTGTTTACATTGTTTTCTGTCGCACATGAATACAGTTCAACAAGCAATACCATGTGCATTTTTAAACCACACACGACGACCTGACACCAGAGTAAAACTGCTGAGCTGACCAACGCCTCGCGCGTTCTACTTTCTTATCCAGAAAACAGAATAAGGGCAAAAAAGATGCACGATGTTTACTGCGCCAGGCAACCCAGTGAGATATTCCGCCAGGTCAAGACAGAATGTTCAAAGTGCATTTTACTTCAGCGACTGAACAAGCAGCAAACTAGCCCGGGTGTGATGTGTTAACAGCCATGATTTCACACAATTGTCTTATTCGTGACAAATGACGTTAATGTTACTTTCGTTAGCTGTACTGACTCCTAACGATTTTAGCTGAGCTGGATATATGAGCTACGTTAACTAACTAGCCAAACGTTAACTAACGCAGTTATCATAAATGTTAGCTAAATATTGACATAGAAAGGAAAGGGGGAAATTATCCTCAGAATACAACGAAACGTAGCCACGATAACAAAAATACACTTACCTAAAAGCTGGTGTGTACAACACTCATTAGCAGACGCACTTCCTCAATTATACAGTGATATCTCTTTCTTCTGTAGACACATTTTTGACCATTTGCTGGCTGGTCAGACACCTTGTAAACATTCTCTTGCCTTCTGCTTTGCTTCCTGCTCAGGTGACTTCACTTACTGCAAGAATGTAATTCAATATTCTGCGTTTCTGGAAATTGTAGTCTTTTTGCAGGTAAGAACATTGTCGATCTGTCATGACCGAACTACTAAAACATCACTTCCTTTTCGGAAGTTTCAAAAGATCACATGATGGAAGTTGAATATAGGCCAATCAGAGACGAATGCGAAATGTACAGTAAAAATAAGAACACATGACTGGTTCTAACTGATGTCTATTTTTGAAGATAGCTATTGAAAGGTTGCATGATCATCAGATAAATATATTTTTATTTTTGAATCCTTGGCATCACATGACTTTTCAGCCACAGCCCCCACTATAAAACATTCAGTAGATTAAAAAACAGTCAACCAGCTGTGCAAAGAGAAATGTTTCATTGAGCTATACTGGAACAAAATACATTGTGATGTTGTTAATGATATAAATAAAATCAATGAGATAAAGGCAGTTTAAGGAATGTGTTCTTACCAACTTGTTTGTTCGGGTATATGAACTTCGCTACAATTCTACATGCAGATGGCCAGTACTGGTCACAGCTTTCATTATTTTATTGTGCCATCTAGGTCCAATAGGATTGATACCGCGTCTTTATATTTCCAGACATGTGTAACTCACATAGAAGGTGCATATTTTTCAGTCTAATTGACTGTCTGAAAGATGCCAAGAGATAGCTAAATAACACATTGTCCAAACATTTATTTTACAGCAATTGTTTTATACGTGTTTACATTATTAAAACAGTATTTAAAATATATTATCCATGAATAAGGTACAACAACATTTCTCGAGATAAGGAAATTGATTAATATACAATGCATTGACATGTAGTTAGTACAAATAGAATACACAAAAACATAAATCGAGAAAATGTGAGAGATGCCTCAAAACAGAGCTAAAGCAATACTATTGAAAATAAGAAAAATAAACATATATGAAGGATAAGCAGTCAAACAACACCACTGTAATTTCATATTAAATGACGAGATGCTACTTAATTGCTATTGAAAGGACCAAATAAACACAATGTTTGTAATTACTTCTCTAAAAAATTGTGTACAACTACTGTAATATATACAAAGGCTTACATTTTCACCGTTAAAATTATACATGCGTCGTAGAGTAAGTTCCTGCAATTCGCAGACTTCATGCACTAGCCTCAATTGGCAATTTGATACTTATGCACCAATCAGAGATGAGGACACGTTGTCAGCGGAGAGAAAAAAAACCAAACCAAGGTGTGGCGGGCCCCTTTTCAGACGAAAAGAACAACACCCGTGATTGACTACTCTTCGGCCCTGCCTGTGTGTGATTGCTTAGCGTCGGCCATCTTGCCTCCCGTTGTCTGCGTCTTAGCCCGAGTGCGGAAGTGGAAACTTCACTGTGCGGGTGCAGGGTTCCGCCTGGATTGTCAGACAGCACCTCTCTGCCCGGCACAGATTCGTTTACAAAAATCGCACCCTTAAATACAACACACAAGTACGCAAGAGATGGCTGGAAGGTTACCGGCATGTGTGGTTGACTGTGGCACGGGGTAAGACATTTAGAATTAGCGTGCTGCATTCCAGACGCAGCTGAATTGTGTGTGTGGATTGGCACTTTGCTTTTTCTCAGCTGCCGGGGTGTGTTTGTTAGCCGTGCTCGCAGAGTTCACAGAATACGCTTTCGTTCATTCATTTGCGGAAATCTTTCCGGTGTAAATTATAAATCGGACATCAGTTGTGCTAATAGTACGAGGTTATTTAATGTTGAACTAAGAGATGATTTGGCTACATTCGTCTTCATGACGTCTAATTGCATCAGTGTAGTAGCATATTAGCCAGCTAGCTTTGCTTTCATCATCAGAAAATGATCTTTTTTTCCCTGAGAACATTTGAAATGTAGGGTCCACCTAAAACCCAAAACTAGCTTGGTAGACCACAGGATACTTATAGTAAAAGAGTGGGTTTTGTTTATTTCGAATCGAGTTTAAGGAAAGAGTTTTAGATAACTATTACTAGTAGTGAAAGGAAAGTTGGTTTTGAGGAAGTGTGAGGTGTGACATTTAAGTTTTAATATGTTTTGTGACCCCTTGTTTGTGCACGCGCAGAACGACTTCCTAGGTTTGTCAAAATCCTCTTCCTGATTTTAGATTAACGTTATGCGTTTTATACCATATATGGAATTTTCGGCATCTGAATTAGTTTAGGTATGTTCGCTAGCTATACCTAGGCGTGTTCTGTTATTGCATTAACTTGGCTAGGTCGATAATTAGCTTGGGAATTCATACTGAAAGTGGTCGCAGAACCAGCTAGCTGGTTTCTTCAGAATGAATTCTGCAGAGCAAAGGACACCTTTCAGCCCAGCGTCTGAGCATGGCAAAACAATCCCGATTTTACTGCGTGACAGTAGTTCGACAGGTAAATTAGTCATCGGGTGTCTAACTTATCATGTAGCGAGGCTAGAGTCATGCATGTTTTGTCACAACAAATTAGCAGCACTTGTGCAACAAATGAATAAAGCACTTTATCTATGTATGTATGGATAGATAATATGAGAATTAACGTGACTGCTTTTTCCCCCAAACAGAATCGTCACAATTTGAATATTGGGATCTTTTGTAGTCGTCATCTGAGATAGAGTTGTATTTGCAGGGAACGTATTTATATGAATAATAATTGTCGTTAAAATATCTATAGTTTATGTACAAAATCTAGCTTCGGTACGAGTGGCAGTCTTGGAAGATTCTCTGCTTAAATCAGCTGCACCCCTGGCTATTGACTCAGCTTTCCCTCCAGTTGTGTGCGCGCTTCCTCTCTTCACTCATTTCTGAATGGAAGTTTTCACTTCTCAGTATGGTTCAGTAAAGCTTGCCAAAAACACCGTTCTGACTGCAGCCATAGCAGTGCACATTGCGAGTAGTGCTAACTTCTGTTTGGAGGACAAATTAAAAAAAATATATATTTCCATGAGAAATGTTAGTGCATCTAGTGCCTAGTGTTAGTGTACTTTGTAGCAATTTTTTTTTAATATCCCAAAAATGTAAATTAAACAATTCTTATAATTGTGAAGCAGTCTTAGGAACGTTATTGCAGTGATTGTAACGTCGTGAACAGCTGCAGGTGTCACTTGAATCTAAATTAGTATGTACGATAGGTGTAGAGGTGGTTTTTATATTGAATTTACCTTACAGTTGTCCTGTTTTTCCATCCCATGCACTCTTGTAGATTATGGCAATCAGTATCAAGCCTTGTTATTTAGATTAGGTAATGGTGCCTTTTTTGCCCTTCCTTTTTTGCACTGATGTGGTTAAGTGAACCCAATGACCTGCTGCATGCTGGAATTTATTTTACCCACCAGCTCAGACTGGAAACAATTTATGCTACCTGAATTATTTTTGCTTTGAACATGTTCTATTTATCACCTTTTTCATATCCCTGCGGTGATGACAAATTCACTACAACTGACAACCTGAGATTTTTAAATGGACTGTGCTGTGTAGTGTGTGTGTGTGTGTCATCTTCTAAAATTGATAGTGTAAAATTTGTACTATGCATTTGAGTAAGCTTTTGTTTGTTTGTTTTAAAACTATTTTAACAAAAGGACCTTCTGAATGTCTTGAAACCTGTTTTGATTTTCAATTGTTTGTTAATAATTTAACAAGCAGGCCCTCTAAGATCTAATAATGCACAACTGAAGATCGCAGTACCACAATTTCAAGCTACAGAATAGGCAGATTTGTTATTCATAGATGCAGGGTGTCATGATTTTAAGTACCCAGTCTTGCCACAGCCACTGAGAACATTTTGCTCAGATCTATGGATGATATCTTTAAACCAAAATCTCACCTCATTCCACAAATTCTTACCACAGGGTGACATAGCCACAAGTTCAAGACCAGCTGAAATAATGTTTTAAGAGGAGAAGTCTTTCTTGCAGTTTTCCTGTCTGCTTCTCCTTTTCTTAAAAGCTTTCACCTATATCCTCTTTTGATATTATATTCTCATTCCAGAAGAAGATTGTTCTATTCAAAAAGGACTTTATAATTGGTTAACTTTATAATTGTATCTAGTGGAAAGCAGTTTGAAACTCTCGTAAATTATCAAAGTTCAGAGCCCAGACCACAGTACATGAGTCAGCCCCTTGAATTTAGAAATATGTTAAACTAAGCACATGTCCTCCACCTTGAAGGGCATTTTTAGCTGTTTGAGCATCCAACATTTCTAAATTCATTTCATGACTCAGAATGGTTTTAGTTGTTTTTCTGTCTAAAAATATGCTGGCTGCAGCCACGCACTGAAGTCTTTGCAGTAATTTGTAGTCCTCTGAAATTAACAATAAAAAACATGTTAAATTAAGGATGAACAAATAAGCAAGTGCACAAGATTTGATCACTGCATTAACATTGCTACATTATAACCATGCACATTTAAATTAATGGGGGAGATAGAGAGTTCATTACCCCCCATACTGGGTCGAGGCAATGTCTTTCAGCAGTGAGCCAATGGAAGATCATTACAATGTTTTGCTATGGAGAACAAAGTATTGATTTGTGTAAGTAAGGGAGGAGGTTTGCCAGTTATGGGGTTCATGAAGCCTTATTCTCTCCCCACATCACCAGTTTCCATACTGATGCAGAGTCTGGCTACAGAAGCTATTTACTTTATGCTTTTATCAGACGTGGATGTCTTACGTTTAGAGCCATTAGCCATTAGCAAGCTTTCTTTTTTCTGTTTGGCCTTATTGCTCCATTAGATTGTCGGTATTATGTATTTTATGAGTCATTCTAGTAAATGACAAGGTATTGTTAAAACAAATAAATAAAACGAGATTTTACCTAATGCCTGATTATTCCTTACATGATTTTGGTTGAATTATGGCAAGGTAATTGGTCAGAAATGTTGTCCTTATGCCTATTTGATGGCCTGTATAAATTCTTACTTGTCAAAAATCTTTCTCATGACTTATGTGGTGATTGTCATATGATGCAAGGTGATTGACACTGGTAGTACAGCTTGCTGATTTGGTCTTGGAATTTTTCCCTTTGATGTGGTTGAAAATTCTCAGAAAGAAATGTTTTAGACATGCATACCCAGGACCCGGCCTGTAAGGCACATGTGCATGTTGCAAGGTGTAGGACAGGAGGACTGAAAAAGTCCTGCAGGAAAGTAACACAATGTGAGGGGTTCTCATTAATAGTTTCAGTCGTGTTATATACGGTAGGCATTAGGGTAACAGTATAAGCAGTATAAAAGTATAAGGCTTTCATGTTCATTAAATAGAACTTTATGCAGCCAGCTAATGGAACATTAGTGAAACGTGAAGCTCCACTTTCTGTTTATTTTGGCAACTTTCAACGAACACCTGGCCACAGTTTAACACAGTCGAGCAGTGTGTTTGTGAAATAAGGTCAGTTTATTGATACAGACAATAGAGACAAGAGGCACTGATCTTTTTGTTTCTTATTAATGTAATAGAGGATAGTATCCAAAAATGCTTTCAGTAATAGTGAAAAATGTGCTCTGAGGCTGAAAAATAAGGGGGCAAGAGCTTCTTGCAGCCTGACACCACATGCCTGTTACAACATGTGGGCGAAGCAGGTGACTGTTTCTGGAGGGTTGGGAATCTTTCATGGAATGCTGTCTTGCCCCTCCCATACCAGGTGAAACATGCTCCACTGTTCATATTCATTCCACTCTTACTTATTTTTCAATAAGAATTATTTAGCATGAGCATAATATGAGCATTCTGTGAGCATGAGTAGGCTCTTCATTCAGTTGAGTGTATTAAAGGTATTCTACTCTTAATGATAAATTTATAGGCACTGTTTTCCCAGTTAAACATTAGTATACATTTTTATATCTGTTTTCATCTTGGTGCATGTTCAACTTTTTACTCCTATAACTCATTACAATTAGCCACTTATTCTAAGTAAATAAATGTGTAAATACTACCACAAAAACAGGTCTACATTTCATCATGTTGTTCTGTTATTCTTGCTGGAAAAGTAGAAACTTCTCAACATGTAGGTACTCTCTGAATCACTTTGAAACATTTTTTCCCTGACCTCAGAAAGACAAAAATCTTTCACATTCTGAAATACATTTGTCCATTTTGTTTTTCCTTCAGTCAATTCACATTGTTAGAAGACATTGGTTATGGTCTGGCAGGGCTCCAATGTCATTGGAGAGGAGAATAAAACATAGATTGATTATGTGGCCTTCCAGTTTCCCTTTTATCACTGTGCTGGTCAGCCTTACTCAGGGGAGTGAGGAATAGGGTTCACATCTGGGCAACATGTGTTTGGCTGTAAAATGCAACACAAGGAAGCACTCTGAAGATTGTAAAATTCCTCCAGCGGCTTTGTCTTCGGTGGTAATTAGTAAAATATTCCTTAGCTATAGCATTTTGATACCAGTAAATCCAGGACCAGACTGATATGGCATTTGTGGTCAAAATTGAATTTTTGGGAGATCAAGCAAACCCATAAACACAACATTTTGTATGGTAATTTGAAGTAAGCATTTATTTGGAGAAAAAGAAGAGATTTGAATAAGTACTATGGAACTCTGCATGGGTCCGCCTCCTTAAATGAATGTTAAAATAGGGATAATTTAAATATATATGGTAGAATATGTGTAATTACATCTTGCTGTTAGTTTGTGAAATACAAATCCCAGACTTATTAACAGGAAAATGAGAGGGGACTATTAAGGGGGATTATAAGAGTTGTTCCTTACAGGCACGATGGCTCTTTGGAAGCTGTGTATCATCTGGCTTTACTGGTGGCATGATATTTCTGGCTGGCTCTATTTTTTGCAGCTGCAGAACAAGTGTCTACACTTTATAGGTCACTGTAATGGTGTCAGAGTGGGCACGCCCTGATATCTACAGTATACTACCTTTTTATTGGGGCTGGTATAAGGAGTGAAATTCTAGACCACAAAGCTTTTCTCCCCTTGGGTGCTGTTTGGCCCGACTGTTACTGTTTCAGGTTACAGGATATTTTACATGTATGATATGGACAATGTAAATGAAGAATTGATCATTTGTAATGGTATGTGTCCCAACCCCATTCGTGCTTAGCATGTAGCACGCAATAGCAATTGCTTTATGAACCCATGTAAGGAATGAATGTCAGAGGAATGAATTAGTTTTTTCCATGGAGTAATGAAAATAGGCAGGGGAATATAGTGTTTTATATTCAGAAAGAAGAGCGCATTACCTTTCTGTGTTTGTCTTTCAGATATACAAAACTCGGCTATGCAGGGAACACCGAGCCACAGTTTATTGTCCCATCATGTAAGTATCTTTATTTATACAATATGTTCTCCATGAAAATACCTCTCTGTAAAAAATATCTTGTCATGTTTAGACATTTGGAATATGCACATTTTGTAACCTTTCAAGCACAGTTTCAGAGAACAGGAAATCAGCCAGTTCTGGCATTGCTTCACTGAGAGAATAGTTTTTTGTCTTTCCAGGTATAGATAAGCTGTACATGAATGTGTCTGTTAAACTACATGAAATGGTGTAAATCACTGTAGAAAATGTTTATTTTGAATTGTGTAAGGTGGAACCAAATTTGCCATCACATGAAAAGGGTAGGCAGGTAATCAGTGGAGCATCTGCAGTCTTCCTACACCAGCAGCTCAAGAAGTACAATTCTCCCCAGACTGCAGCATGGAAAGAAATGGCGACTGTTCATACATGTTTCATATGATTGATGCAGAAAAGAATACACTTATGTCACCTACAACCAAACACCAGATGGCATTTATGTACGTTCATTCTGCTGATTGTTTCACTGTTGTTTAATATTTAATGTGCATAGTGCATCATGTCATGTACATGCCAAAGAACGGTGAGTACATATGTAGGATGCTTTTTTTTGCATTTATTTTTTAAAATTGTCTTCACTATTTATGCTGTTTGCTGAAATTGATTCTATTTTTTTGTACATTTGTTATTTTCAGTTCCAAATTTTATGCAGTGTTCATGTGTATTGGATCAGTTTGTGGATGACAATTAGAAAAACCTCTGGTACATTTTAAATGATTTCAACATTATTATTATTCTTATTTAAATTATTTCAACTGTTAGTGGCACAATACCCATATTGTTAGACTTAATATTTTAGACTTTTTCCTCTTTCAGTATGTAAATATGTATGTGTGTTTTGGCCTTAATTTCATATTGTACCTTTTTATGATATCACTGCCTCCATTTTTACAGAATATATGACTTGGTAGAAGAAAAGCTTAAGTGTCAGTAAAATAGAGTTCTATTCAGTCCATATTAATTTCTGTTCAACCCATGTTCAGAATCTGCACACTCAAAAAAGAACAAAAAAGCTGGTTAAATTCTGAGCAGTGCGCAAGTACGTATACAGAGAGCCCATACATATGGATCAGATAATGATTTTCAGGTAAAACAGTCCTACAATTGAAAGCACTTTTGATAAAGCAAGAGAGGAAACAATTCCCCACTTATTCCAGTGCACATGGCATTGCCTGTCTTTAATTTGTCTTAAGTTTTTTTTCCCACTCCTTCCTGCATCTTTTTAATGGAGGCTCTTCATAGTTAAACATAGCAACCATTTTTGAACACTCTGAACCAAAGGGCCACTAAGTGATGGAGCAAGGAGAGCTTGCTCTCAAAGTGGGTTTCAGCAAGTATCCTTCTTGCGGAGTGTATATATGTTATCAGTGCCTGCATTCAAAGCACAGTTGATGTACTCATTAAATTGTTGTGGGTGGATTGACCTTTTTATGTTTTGCTTGTCCCTCTTAATTTTTAACAAAGTGTTTCACTAATTAAAAACTATTCAGATGTTGTAATCAGTCAAGAAGAGCGGATGGAGTTATTTAAAGAGTAATTAAAGAATCTCTGGGTCATTCATTATTCTTGTCCACGCATGAATGTTCCGTTGTCTCTTTGTATTCTCTGAGTACAAAGTTGACTCTGAACCATTCACTCTGAGTGATACAAAATTAAATAATTATTTTAATGTTAAGCTCCAAATGGACATACCCTGTCTGCTGTATGATAAATGGAGTCATTGCAGTGATGGATTGTGGACTGGCCGTAAGTCCTAGTGAATAATGCCTAATTGGCTGTGGTGCAACCCAAGGACAGGCACTCATCAATTGGGCACCTGCAGTCTGCCGTCTGGGGGAAATTATGTGTGCGCTAATGGAAGCCTCAATCCATGTGTATCCTCCTAGGTATTGCTATCAAAGAGTCAGCCAAGGTCGGGGACCAGGCCCAGCGCAGGATGATGAAGGGGGTGGATGATCTGGACTTCTTTATCGGCGATGAGGCCATAGACAAACCTTCATACTCCACAAAGGTAGTGTGAGTGTCATCCTGACATCATTGGAAATTGACCGTTTCAGTCTCCATCCTGAAGAAATGGGGAACCGTCATGATTTCTGAGGGCAAATTAAACCAGGTGGTTGTTTGCTGGATTTAAAAGGCCCAAGTTATAGTCTTGACAGACATAAAGGCAGGGGACATAGTTTTGGTTTTACACACCTTGTTACTTTTAATGTTTTCAAAGTCATGTGTTTTCATATTTTCATGACATAATGGGAAATCAGAATCACCCATACTTTAGCCATATGATCTGATTTTGGGCTGTCATTTAGATGCTTCTTAGAAAGCCCTACCTAACATATTACTTTCCAGAAAATGGCCTTTGAGTTTTTTATTTTTTTAATGTATTTATTATTTTTTTTTTTTAGAATGAAGAGCTTTATTTCTCTTTGTTACCTGTATGTGAATTAGAAAATCTTGAATACCCTGGATGGTGCCTTTGAGCTCGTCCCTCACCCATAATTTAAGTAAATTTAGCAGTGTGGAAGGGGCTAGGCATTGATCCAGTAAATGCCATTTTGTGAGCATACGTATGGCCTCTCTCTGAACAGTGGCCGATTCGTCATGGCATCGTGGAAGACTGGGACCTCATGGAGAGATTCATGGAACAGGTCATCTTCAAGTACCTGCGGGCAGAACCTGAAGATCACTACTTCCTCTTGGTAAGAATCTGGCGGTGACTGGGATTATTGTGATTTTGGATGATGAAAATGAAGATTATCATTGTTTTTTGTTTTGTGTTGTGATTTATTGTTTTTATTTCTTTTTAAGTCTGTCCATTATTAGTTTATAAATGATATCAGAGAGGAAAGCTAGGACTCTCCAGCTATTTGTTACTTTCTGTGTACAAACATCTTTAAATCCTTACTTATAATGTCAATCTATAGTAAGCTTGTCCCCTTGCCACCAGAATATCCTGAATGTTCCGGAAAGCCCATACTAGCATTCTCCCCCTGATGATGCCATGCAGCCGACTTCTCTTTGTGGTCAATGGCAGATCTGTGCTTTTATTAAGTGAAGGACCAAAGGACTGCACTTCATTCACATGTGGCTCAGCGTAGAGTGGAGACCCACATCAGCCTATTCAGTAGTGTGTGACAAGGCAGTAGAAGCCCTCCTGATGGAATCCTTAAGACTGGCGCAGTTCGAATGTGAATCTGCAGCACACTACATTTGCAGCACCAAGGGCTGTAACTAGCATTTAGCTGTGTGCACCACACGGCACATCCAGAGTTAAGCTTGGTGATGAACATTGGCTTCCTATATATGACTCACAGGTCATATGGTCTCAATCTGAAATGTTTTCATTATGCAGTAAATTTGGAGGTCTTGTACACTGGTCTTGTAAGTTTTACTCACAGTTGTTATGATCTCTGACCCCACTTGTAGAATTTACAGTGAAATTACAGAGAAATAAAGCGTACCCTCTGTACTGGGATGTAGGACTTTGCTCCCAGTCCCTTTGCAATGTAAAGTCTGCAAGGATGGTCATAGAGCAAATACTTAGCAATGAATGACCACTATTATACTGCCGTGCCATGTTTGACCAATGCCGTCATATGACATGTGATCTCCCTCCACAGACAGAGCCTCCATTGAACACACCAGAGAACCGTGAGTACACGGCGGAGATCATGTTCGAGTCATTCAACGTCCCAGGACTGTACATTGCAGTGCAGGTATGTCCCCCACGTCATCAACGAAAGGTCTACCCTGAAATGTTTTATAAGAGGCTAACAATTTATGCATCTCATCATATTTCCTTGCATCTGTGAAATGGTGTAGTATGCCGATGACACATTTATATGCTACCTAACATGCTACCATAGGTTTGCAGGTTAATTAGAGAGAAATTATCTGTCAGAGCCTCTGTGTTCAGGTAGGCTGTTAACAAATACTTAACTCATGGCAGCAAAAAGGTAATTTACATTTTAAATAGAAATGTAATGCACTCTTATTTCAGCCCTTCAGGTCAATGTAATTGGCTGTAATAGGAGTACAATCCATTTGTATTTAAAAGGCAAGGACCCCATGTCATTAGCTGGTGATGACTCAACTGGTTGCTTCGGCTCACAGTAACAGTTATATGTGTGCACAGTTCTGCCTGCCAGAATGGGTAACATTCATGAGTATGCACAGTTCTGCCTGCCAGAATGGGTAACATTCATATGTATGCACAGTTCTGCCTGCCAGAATGGGTAACATTCATGTGTGTGCACAGTTCTGCCTGCCAGAATGGGTAACATTCATGTGTATGCACAGTTCTGCCTGCCAGAATGGGTAGCATTCATGTGTATGCACAGTTCTGCCTGCCAGAATGGGTAACATTCATATGTATGCACAGTTCTGCCTGCCAGAATGGGTAACATTCATATGTGTGCACAGTTCTGCCTGCCAGAATGGGTGACATTCATGTGTATGCACAGTTCTGCCTGCCAGAATGGGTAACATTCATATGTATGCACAGTTCTGCCTGCCAGAATGGGTAACATTCATATGTGCGCACAGTTCTGCCTGCCAGAATGGGTAACATTCATATGTGTGCACAGTTCTGCCTGCCAGAATGGCTTTGATGGAATCACTCCAAACACACAGGTGCAGGAATGAATTGCTGTAAAATCCTGTTTTGGTGTTTGAAATCCAGACTGAACAGCATTGAGTAATTTTCGTATTAGATTTCTCTGAATAAATCATATGTAGTAACTTGTCGGATCATAATTTGTCATAATACATTGTAACAGTCATGCATTATTGTCCAAAATGTGTGTCACATTCCTGTCATTTTCTTATATACATGATGGACAAGCCAGTCCCTAGAATGTTAAGTGATGTAAGATGCTCTTGACAGTAGGGCAAATGAGACGCCACTGGATGCACAGTTTATTGATTTACAAATACTATATTTGTAATTGTATTCTCATTAAATACCCTGTGTTTTCTGATAAATTATATACATTAATTAGTGCAGCGCAGGTAACAGCTGCAGTTTTCTTGTCATTGGTAATGGTGTCAGTGGGGGTGTATTAAACACAGTGTGTGTCATCTCGTGACTCACCTCAACCACCCCATGACTCACTAATAGTCCCAGCTCACAGCAGGAAACACTGATTTATAAAGCACCTTTCTGCACTGCGCTTCTGCAATACCTCAAGACAGCCAGTAAGATTTCCCTCCACTTCATTGTTAACGGTTTATCTTCTTCTCAGGCTGTTCTTGCTTTGGCGGCATCCTGGACATCCAGACAAGTTGGGGAGAGGACACTCACAGGGACTGTCATTGACAGCGGAGATGGGGTCACTCACGTCATCCCGGTGGTGAGTCTCTCTTTATGGCAAGGACCCCTGAAAATCACCAATAAGCATGTATTAGTGCTTGGAATAATTTACCATTTATATCACTGTACTGATACTCTGTGGTCCCCAATGTCTCCAAGACCCAACCTCCCCCCATGAAAATGAGGAATATTTACTTCCACATCATGAGCAAGGCTTTTCCCCTGACAATAACACTTTTCTTACCCTTTTTACACATAGGATTAAAATGTGAACTGTATGCTGATAGAGTATTTGGATAATTAAATCCCATTTTAATCCTTGGTGTAAATGGGTGCAGCCCTCAGAGTGTTAGTAATTTGGTAGATCTGGCTGGCAGCCTCTGGAGGTGGCCAGGTGAGCATTGTGCTTGGAGGCCAGTTTGCTGCAAATTCTACCTGGCCAACCTAAGCGGGTCCACTCGGCAGCGTCATGCTTTCTGATACTCACAATGGGGGTGTGGGGAAAGTGCATTTGCATAGTGTGAGGGAAAATAGAGGTGATCACTACGCATCTCCAAAGCAGCCAGGGTGCACTCATTCTACTATCTGGTTTAAATGCAAGTATTAAAATATGCTTCTTTTTATCTGATTACTGCATAAGCATACAGTCTGCGCAGTAATACCATATGGAAATGTTACCTGATTGTCATGGAAGACCAGCAGCAACAAACAAACATTTGCTTTATGGAGACCATTGGAAGAACTTTGCATCACCTCAGTGCAATGCAGTAATTTGGAAGAACACAATCCACACGTCTTATGGTCTACAAATGTTCTTTTTTGTCTACCTTCTGGTGACATCGGGGGTGGTTTAGATCTTTTGCCAGTTTGTTAGGTTTCATTATTTTGCAGTAGGTCCTTACTCTTTTCTACATGAGGGGAAAAAAATGGTGAGCATAGTAGTTTTTTTTTTTTTTTTTTTTGTTAAGAAGCATTTGAGTACTAAACAAATGCTCGAAAGGAATAACTATAAATAAACCTGCCAGGATACAATGTTTTATATGTGTTATTTATAAATACTGTACATTTAACAGGTAAAAGTACAAGCCCTGATTGTTGTCATATGGTAATAGCTGAGCTTGTCTTTTGACTCAGGATGTGGGATCATATTATGAAGTGGCCTGCAGAAATTCCTGCCAAGGGAAACATTTAGGAATTATTTTTAATGTGTTTTGGACGCAGTTGTAAGAAGTCAGCCATTTCTACGAATAGAGGAAGTGGTGGCTGGGCAGCTGCTAGGGAGTAGGCACTGTAAATCGCTTAAGAGGTGCATGTGAGGTGAGACTACAGAGGAAGCACACTTACTGTGTGTTTAGAATGGGTTCTGTTTGAATAATACTCATCTGAATCATGACTAGAGTTACCATTAGCACTGATCAGCATAATTCACCTTTTTGAAATATTTCTCTTTTAATTCACATTTTTAATTGCATGCTTTGAAAGAATTATTGCATTTGATGGCATTGTATAAACAGAACCTCATTTTATTTCAGAAAATGATATATTTAAATATTATTTTAAAAAAATAATATTTACTCCATGTGTTTTCCTTGCTTTGTGTGCTATCTGGTTACATCACTTTCAGAAGTTTGTACCAGTGGTTTGACAGACTTTTAATTCCTATGCTGTATTATTACAGTGCTTTGTGCTTATTGTACAGTGGTATGTGTGATGGTATTGTTTTATGTGATTAATCATTGCATCAGTTTGAAGGGTTTGTTCCAGTCATGTGATTGCATTTTTACTGCCTTTTGTCTCCAGGCAGAGGGGTATGTGATTGGTAGCTGTATAAAACACATCCCCATTGCTGGACGGGACATCACTTACTTTACCCAGCAGCTCCTGAGGGAGAGGGAAGTGGGAATTCCCCCAGAGCAGTCCCTGGAGACTGCCAAGGCAGTCAAGGTAGGCCTGTCTACATCCTTTTCTATCCATTGCCATTGTACTTAATTCTATCACAGTCCACAGTACCTCCTCCAGCCATATTCATTTGCATTTGAACCACCACTGTTTCATACGTATTTCTTAAAACGGTACTCCAGAATCCTGGAATTTTAGCCAGTTCCACTCTTTCACAACCCACCAATGTGATTTCATGTACAGCACATTCTTCTCCTTACACAGTATAATTTAGAACTGGTGCACAGTCCCCTCACTTCAGATCTATACCCACAGCAACCAAACTAGCTTCACACCCTTAAAAAAATAGCAGCAGAGCCCCAGATGAATCTGAATGATCAACAAAGCTTCTAATCCAGTTAGAATGCAGTAATGTTGCTCCTTCTGTTAAAATCAGCAGTAAAACTCCACCAATGCAGTTAAAATACACAAGTTCAGTTCAAATCCCTGATTCATTACCATTCATTAATATTTTGCCATTGGTGTTGTAGAGCCATTCATATCTAATTAAATCCACTTTAAGTCGACTATCATCCAACAATCCCACTCCTCTTAAGGCCCTCTGGTGTTGACTGTGATTTGCTAAGGTGCTCAGACACATTGACATTTATCATTATAAAATCTCACCCACACAGAAATCATTAATCAGTAATCATATTAAAGGGCATTTTTTAATGAGCAAGGTTTTTTTTTTTTTTTTTTTTTTTTAATATAGCTTTGGTAGATATTAATATGTAACATCTGTGACAAATGACAGTCCCACAAACATTTTCAGCAGAATTCTGAAGACCTCACAAACAGAGCTCTGGTGTGGTTCACGGATTCTCATCTGCTTGTTTGCAAAGAGACAAATAATTGCAGCCTATAAAAATAGCTTTCAAATGGAAATAACACAACAGTTTAAATATTGCTCACATTTACATTTGTTATGCCTGAGAGTGAACAGCAGATGTCACTGCAGCTGCATCACAGAAATGTGATGTTAGCAGATTTTTTTTTTTTTTTTTTTTTTATGGCTAAGCTGCTTCCACTGTCTTGCTGGCAAGTTAGTAGTCATGCAGCAATTGATTTTTGAGAAGGCTGAATGTGGTACAGGAAAATATAGCGCATAGTATGATAAAATAACTAGTTTCTTATCTGAAAAAAATCCCATGGCATGGTAACAATGATTATGTTTTGTGACATTTGGAACAGCATAGTAAAATAATAAAAATGAGTACGAAAATCATTCTAAATCTTAGAAATGAATTATACCACATACATGCATATAATGGCTAATAAACAATTAATGCAGTCTTACACTTAAAATGCACTGTGGACAGCAAGTAAGTCAATACTGTACATGAATGAAAATAGAGAAGCCTGATATTCCTCAAATATCAATTCCACTGGAGGGCAATAGTATGGTGGACATTGTGGACCATGTTCCTTCAATCCACTTTTATTTTTTTAATCTTGCCCAATTCAGAAAGATTCAATTTACATCTCATTATCTCTTTCATTGGGGTGAATTGCTATTGCTTATCCAGTTGCTTGAATGTAATACTTTTCCTTTTTACCTAGTGCATTTCCACAAAACCCATGTCCATGAGGAGAGCTTTATGTATGTATTATTTAGATAGAATATGAAGTCATAGCCCATACAGTTCAATTTGAAATTATATTTGTATGCTTGCTGTTATCTGCCTTTTGTGCTTTTATTCTGTAAAAGTCAGTGAATTGCTTCTTTGATGTTTTACAAGATCCATATAGTTTTATCCATTGTTTGATTTGAGTTGGGTACACTTCCTTTCTCCTTTCTGTCTGTCATCTTCTTTGAGCTGACAAAGCGGGGGCCCGGTAGCTGGTACCATGTGTCTTGCCAGTGGATGAGTCCTGTGGCTCATGTGAGAAAAGGGGGGCTCTGAGTTTAGTAAAGAGCGCACATAGATTTCTGAGAAGCCATTTTGGTTAAATCCTCAAACTGCCCAAAGACCTGCCCTTGAATATTTTAATTTGGTACGTTTGCTCATTGATTTAGATCCAATTCCTACCATAAAAAAAAAAAAAGTTTGAACGGGAGACTGTATATCCCACCATAGCACTTGCATGCTTTGCCTACATGGGGTATCATCTGGGCTGGCCAATTTGAAGGTCCAGAGAAGATCAGTCTTCATGAGATCAGTGGTAAGCCTCTGCCTCCCTGCATTTAATGTCAGCTGCTGTTGCTTTAATCTTAAACACACATTCAGACCTTTTGTTAGGGAAGAGAGTTGGTTGGTAAAAGTGTAGCCATCTCATCGTTTCACTCTTCTCGTAACACCTTGTACAGTGTGCTGCTGTCCACTCCTGTCCTGGTTCAGTTTTGATGTGAAGGAGGTGGTACTGAGTAAAATCCTCCCTGCTGTGGGGCTGAGCTGTCTTTTTACACTTTGTTCTAGGAGCGCTTCAGCTATGTGTGCCCTGACTTGGTGAAAGAGTTCAGCAAGTATGACACAGATGGGTCGAAGTGGATCAAGCAGTACACCGGCATAAACTCAATCAGCAAAAAGGAATTCACCATCGATGTGGGCTATGAGCGCTTCTTGGGGCCCGAGATCTTCTTCCATCCAGAGGTACACTGATGGCCCACTGAACTTGGGCCAGTACCTCACTTTCAAGACCAGGGTTGTCTCCAGTTTACCAATTCCTGTGTATGTGGAGAAGCTTATCCCTGAAGATACGATTCACTTGTAAACTTCAGGATTTCAGTGGTCTAGTTTTTGTAGTTAATGATTTGGTCAAGTTAAACTTTACAAGGAAACTTTGTTAAAGCCCTGGTAGGTTCTCTTAAATCCAGCTGGGTGTTTCAGGAAGAGTTCTAAATTATGCAATAGCCGGATATTATGTTTGAGTGGGACATAGCTTCTCTATTCAAAGGCTGCATTTCCTATCCTCAAACAACTTGAGGTTTTTGAGAGAAGTGGGCCTTTGAAAACATGCTGTTCAAAAAGGGAGCCTGCTGGTTTTTCTGACCTCAACCCAAAATGCTTAAAGATTTGAATCAAGCCATCAAATATTGCCCTGTGAATTAAGTGTTTCCCTGGTCAAGCATTACTATTTTAACTAAGGGGCAGATATATGGTTTTAAGTGTTGTAGAATTCAGTACTTTGTCTTTCTGTATGGTTAGTCTTCTATTTGATTAGAGCTTCAGTTGGGGGGGATTTGTTTTAGTTGTTTGACCAAATTGCTATTGTTGATGAATTGACAAGTCAAATTATACTCCCTGAACCTTATTTTTCAACCTGAAGAATGGTTTGAAGGAATTGAAGAAGGACCCCAGAGTGGTTTACACTTATAGGGCATTCGATTCAAATCCTTGGAAGTTTTTATGCTACTCTGAATTTCAAGGTCACTTCATGAGAACCGATAGTTTGAAAAACTGCTGAAAGCAGTATTGAAAGCAAAACTGATCTCCTATTGTGCAAAGAAATTAATCAGTCTTTCATTTCCTGCAGTTTGCAAACCCGGACTTCACTCAGCCCATCTCTGAGGTTGTTGACGAGGTCATTCAGAACTGCCCTATTGATGTCAGACGTCCCCTCTACAAGGTAAGAATCATGGTAGTCCTACAAGGTAGCCCTGACACATATGAAAAAGGAAAATCAAATATATACATATCAGGGGTTACTGGGCTTAAAATGTTTGTGCATTTCAGCTAGTGTTTACATTAGTTAAACTTAAACTGTAAATCTTCTTGCCTAACCTATATAGCAGTGATACAGGTGAGAATATGGCTGCCAGCCATTCGATAGCTGATCATCTGTTTATATTTACCTTAGCACCTTTACTTATAGCTGATGTAAGTAAGCTGGTTAACAGGGTTCTCTCCAAAGAATGTTAGAATGATGCATTGCCTCTATGATCCCTTTTTAGTGCCATGATGTGCATATAGCCATTTCAGTTTGGCTACATACATGTGAAAATATGATAATGAAAGTAAAAAGGGCAGAATAGTGACATCTATTGACAGTTGTTTTCAAAACTGTATGTGTGTGAATATGTGTGTGCACTGCTGTTTTTCAGTGTTGCACATAGTACTTTCTGGAGGTGCTGTTTGTGAACATGTGTTTTCATGTTTGTGTGCCCATGTGTCGCTTACTGAGTCCTCTGTTCCTCAGAACATAGTTCTCTCAGGAGGCTCCACCATGTTCCGGGACTTTGGCCGGCGTTTGCAGAGGGACTTGAAAAGGACAGTAGATGCTCGGCTAAAAATGAGCGAAGAGCTGAGCGGCGGGAAGTTAAAGGTGAGCTGGCGGCCCCCGTCACCTGTCACACATGGTGCTCAGCTGCGAGAGGCCAGGGTTCGAGAACAGAGCACCAATCATGCACATCACAGATGGGGCCTTGCTGCTAAAAAGGGCACCTTGCTGCAGGTTTCCAGCTTTACAAAGTTAACTTATTCACTGCTGACTTCACTCAGGCTGTTGGGAAACTTCAGCCTGCTAAAGATAATTTCAGATGAGAACGTGCCCAAATTTGCTTTAAGAAACTGGCCATGTGCCATTTGCCTCATATACCACAGGCATCATATGAAATAAATAGCTTAAAACTCAATGGAAAATTTGCCGGACTAGTACATGCTTCATTAATGTATCTATTGTGAGCCCCCCGGTAATTAAGGGCAGGGAAGTACATACAGCCTTGATAGTTTCCACTCAGGCAAAGTATAATGACATCATGGAGGAGAATCATACATTAAGAGCAGAATTTTATCAAATATGATTTTCAGCAGTCAAGAGTGGGAAGGCAGGATAAGAAGTGTACACATAATACCCAGAAATTCCTTTGTTTCATTACTACAGGCATCATAAAAACCCCACTCTGGATTGGGGATTTGTTTCAGGACAAGGAAATTGTGATGAGATGTTTGACAGTGCAAATAGCTTGGTGCACTTTTTTACTCTAAATGAGAAGGAAGTGTGTTTCTTACTATTGTTGTGGTGAATTACCCAACTGCACTTCTGCTTGAGCTCATGGATAGACTGCCTGACAGATATTATTATCTGATATAGAGCAGAATTCATCCTTTCTTCATTGTCAGGCTGTCTAGGTCTTGATGCAGCAGAGCATCCCCAGACATACTACCAGCTTGCTTGACCATTAGTCTTACTGCAGAATGCAGTTTTCCCAGACATGGTGTGGCACATGTTGCAGAAGTCCCACATTTAACTAGTCTGTATGTAGAACTTTTCCAGATCAGCTGAGGATCATCCGAGTTCTTTCTTCTTATGGTCTTATCCAAGTTCCATTTTCACCCAGTGTCAGTCTGATGATGGATTTGTTAACTATTCCACAGCTTTAAACTAAGTAATGAAGTGATTGCCCTTGTTGCTTTGCAGCCAAAACCCATTGACGTACAGGTCATCACTCATCACATGCAGAGATATGCAGTTTGGTTCGGCGGGTCCATGTTAGCCTCAACAGTGAGTGTTACTCTTCATCATTCCCATCTGACAGAGTCATTATGTAAAGTGAAAATTTATTTCTTCTCAATAATGCAGTGTGGTTTATTCTGAAAAGTATATTGGCCCTTTTCACATACAAAAAAGATGTAAGGCATGTTGCATTAGTAGGATACTCATGTTTAACTGCCTAACTGTTAAACTGCCAAAGTATAAAATATCTAATATGTGTGGGTTTGTTTCTCCTAATGGCTATTATGAAGCACTATACCAGTTTTTAACACTTAACTGTATTTTGTATGATGGACAAATGGTTTTTGTTGTTTTAGCTACTGTGATTTTAGCCTTGAAATTTAGCAACCATTATATTGACTATGACTCAGATTCTTGTCTTTAGAATGTCATATGAGTATTGTGTTGTAGTTATGATAATAAGTATATCATTTTATAATAATGAAAACAATTTCCTATATCTTTTTTAGCCGGAGTTCTACCAAGTATGCCACACCAAAAAGGATTATGAGGAGATTGGGCCCAGCATCTGTCGCCACAACCCTGTCTTTGGGGTCATGTCGTAAACATCAGCCTCCACCTGCCTTCAGTGCTGACCTTAGAGGAGGATTTGGGGTGGGGTGGGGTGGGGTGGGGGCAGGGGGCAGGGGGCAGGGTTGGGTTGAGTTCATGCTTTGATCACTTCAGTCTTGACGAACTGCAAGCGCCAAAAGCACCTGCATTAAAAAAAAAAAAAAAATCATAATAAATGACAGACCAAATGCAATTGGGCTAAGGAAAAATGTCTTCAAAATGTGGAAAACACATTTCTAAGCCAAAACAACATAACATAAAGGTTGTTTGGAAAAAACTGTTTTGATAACAAAAGTAGAGAAATTTTGTTCATGGTGATAGTGTGATGTGCCCAACTTAGTTTGTCAAGTGGGTGTCCAGATTGCTACAGGGTTTGAATATATTTAGTCAACTGCTCTGTTTTGTTTCAAATGCAATTCTCTGTACCAGGCAGGAGCTTGTTTATATTTCATACAAAGTTCTTTTTTTATATGTAAAGCAGGGGGAATTAGGAAGCGTAAATTATGTTCTGATAATGAAGCCACATGGTTCAAATCTACAAAGCAATGGGAATTCAGGAAAATGGGAAATGGTATAAAAAACAGAATGCTACTATTCTGCTCCATAAACTGACCAACCACAAATATATTTTTTCTTTTTTTTTTGTTCTTTTTTGATGAGGCTCTACTCAACCGTTATGCTCTCTTGCCCTTTCTTGATTTTTTTTTTCCTAAATATTTTTAAATACTACTTCTAATAATGGTGATGATTATAACTGAAATGACTGTTGGACCAGTATTCTAGGCTAGAACCTTGTTGTTTTTTTATTACGAACCAAATAAATTACAAAATTGGATCTGTGTATTTGATGCCTAGCAACATTCCAATAAAGGAGAAAAATATAATTTGTAATATTTTGTCAGGAATAGTTTTTTTTCTTTTCCACATGGTCTGGGCGCAGGTGAATTGTGGTGATGTATGCTGACATGCCTGATGATGTGTGAGCTTTATCCATTTTAAATCGCTTTAAGACTGTTTTGTTGTAAGTTCAGAAAGCCCCCGCCCACCACTCTGTGTGCCAGAGAAATTGACGACCACTATAAATAGAAGTGCAGACCGCGGGAAATGTCGACGCACTCGGTTGTATCCAATTATTTCAGTGAAATTGACAAAATAAATTGTTTGTTCCCCACTTTGTTCTATCTGTATTTGCTTCTGTTCTTGTGAGTGTCTTTTTTTTCTTCCTGTAACCATTTGAGACAGACACGGTCTGGGTCGAGCAGCGAAATCGATTTCTTTCAGGTGATAGTGCTTTTCTCTGTCAGTTCTTTGGTATCATGCATCTCCTTTTTTGAATCTTTAGCTCAGTTGCATAGAAATGTAAAAGGCTGTTGGGTGACGAATCTACTTATTTTTGTCAAAAAAAAGTTATGCTTATTCTTTTTTTTCTCTCCAATTTTGAATGGGAAGTTATGTCTCGATCCTGCTTGTACTCATGTTGGAAGTACTGCAGTATGCACAGTGTATGCAGTGTACTCCTGCATTGCACACTACAGTGTGCTGTGCTGCCACAGGGAGCTCATTTTAATGGGGTTTTGAAAGCATGCTTGTATTAACTCATCAAAATCATTGATCCTGCTAGTTGTGTTCTTACTGTAAGTACTGTGTATATACATATATTAATTACAACTGCAGAATATATATACACACACACAAATGCGTTTTCTTGTTGTAGCTCTGATTTTGTTTTGTCTTGGAGTGGTTGAATTTGTCTAGACTATTGCACAGCAACCTAAACCTGCTCCCAACCCCTCCACCCTCTACCCATCTACACATGCTCTCACATCTTAATTTTGCAGTCCGTTGTAAGTTCCAATATTCAATTCGACTAGTTTAATGATGGGATAAACTGGCTGCCCACATCAGGATCGTAAAACATCTTGTGATCTTTTGAGGTCTCCCTGAAGCACTCTAAACATTTCCTCTGAATTTAAATGTGTTTCACTTGAACATTTAATGGCCTATGTTCTGAGTTATATTTTCCTCTCAAAATCTCTGCATTCAGCTCTCTCGCAGCCCTCCATTTAATGGTATAAATTCAGTTTGTTTTTCAAATAGCACATTTTCCACTGCAGATATTTGCTTCAACATGTCATTTTATTTGATTCATATTTCAATAACTATATTTGCTGCTTAAGTTACTACTACTGATATGAATCATACGACTGCCACCTCATAACAATGATAATGTGTTATAAAATGTTTCATGCTTTCAAAGAGAGGATAGGTGATAGCTCCACCCATTTCCTCTACATGGAGGGGCCCTGGGCAGTGGGAAAACCTCACCTTTTCATCTGATGCTATTTTCCACAAAATCCCAAGCCCAGCCACTTCTGCACAGTATATGAAGTGGAAATTGAATATGATAAATGGGTAAAAGAAGAAACCGATAGCAAGGGATGACATAGCTTCTGGGGACTTTTTTGTTTGGATCTGTGGAGTAATGACAGAACGGGCCCAGGAAAGCCATTTCCCTTATCTCTCACCACGGGGCCCTTTTCAGGGTCCTTGAATGGCCCAGAGAGGAGTTTAATGGTCCCAATTATACCTGCAAATGGCCTGTAAGCAGTTTACTTCAGCTGGAATGGCAGCATGGTCCCTCAATTAAAAAAGTCACTCTCAGCATCTGCAGATTGTAATGTCCAAGCAAGACAAACAAGGAAACACACCCCTTATTTATAATGCCCTCAGCAATGTCTCCCCTAGTAAACATGAGCAAAATGGGCAGTAAAAAAACTCTGTATTGTTTAATCTTTTGGTCTTTCATTCAAAATATTCACAAAAATGTAACCTTTATTTGCAGTACATTTTTTTTGAAAGAAAACACTTTCATTGGCACCCCTTCATTTAATACTTTGTGCAGCCTCCCTTTGCCAAGATAACAGCTCTGAGTCTTCTCCTATAATGCTTAATGGGACTGGAGAACACATGGCAAAGGGGTCTGAGACCATTCCTCCAAACAGAATCTCTCCATATCCTTCAGATTCTGAGGTCCACACTTGTGGAGTCTCCTCTTCAGCTCATCCCACAGGTTTCCTATGGAGTTTAGGTCAGGGGAGCGGGATGGTCATGGCAAAACTTTGACTCTGTGGTCAATGAATCATTTTTACGTTGATTTTGAAGTGTGCTTTGGACCATTGTCCTCCTGGAAGACCCTGCCATGGCCCAGTTTAAGCTTCCTGGCTGAGGCAGTCAGGTTTTGATCTAATATCTACTGGTACTTGATGGAGTCCATGATACCATGTATCTGAACAAGTTGTCCAGGGCCTTTGGAAGAAAAACAGCCCTACAACATCACAGAGCCACCACTATACTTTACCATGGGGATGAGATATTTTTCTGCATGTCTATCATTCTGTCCACTCCAAATCCACCTGTGCTGTTTGTTGCCAAAATTTTCTATTTTGGTGTCATCTGACCATAGAACATGGTCTCACTGAAAGTTCCGGTGATGTTTGGCAAACTAGGCACTTGTTTGTTGGTCGATGACAGCAGAGGCTTTTCTCCGGCAACCCTGCCAAACAACTTCTGGCTATGTAGGTGGCATTCGTAGTTTGGGAGACTTTCTGACCCCAAGACCTAACTAAATGTCTGCAATTCCCCAACTGGGATCCTTGGAGATTCTTTGACCATTTGAACCATCCTCCTCACTGTGCATGGGAGCAATATAGACATATGTCCTCTTCCAGGCAGATTCTCAATATATCCAGTTACTTTAAATTTCTTACTTATTGCCCTGATTGTGGAAATGGGAATTTTCAACTATTTTCTTATAGCCATTTCCTGATTTGTGCAGCTCAACAATGTTTTGTTGTACATCATTGCTGTATTCTCTGGTCTTTCTAAATAATGATGGATGTCAAAGGGAATTTGGCTTGTGTGTAACCTCATATTTATATACCAGTGAAACAGGAAGTCAGGGCTGACTACTAAAGGGTTCTTAAACCCTCAGATGAACTTTAAAACATAAAATATGAATGGAAATATACTGTAGTTATGTTTTACTCATAAGAATGTCTAGGGGTGCCAATAATTGTGGCACACATTTTAGGGAAAAAAGTATTTATATCATTATGAGATTTAGTTTTTCCTTTCAATCATTTTACTTCAAATAAAGGTTAGATTTTTGTGAATCTTTTGAATGAAAGATCAAAAAGGTAAACAATAGAGATTTTTTTACTGCCTATTTTACTAGTGGCAATATTTAAGGAGGGCACTGTAAATGGAAGACAGGTGATTATGCGTCAGGCACAGGTAATAGGTTTTCACTGAAGAAAAAGTTCTTTTTGGTGCATGACACCATAGACAAAGACGTGGAGAGAAATTTTGATTGGAATGTTCAGGGAGGTAGAAAATCAATTTAAGCAGCACCACTTAAATGAGTAATTTTCCAATTGCATTGTTTACACAAGCAGGTACAACCCAAGTTCGATGTGTGCTAGTCAATGGTGGAAGGACAGAACAGATTTATCATTGTGGCAGCAAGTCAGCCAGCATGCAAGATTAAGGAATTTGAATGTGTTTTACAGCATTTGTGAAGTTAAGTTACTGTCCTTGTTTTTAATCACAACCAATTTTTTTTTGTTTTACTTTACAGCTCAACTAATTTGTGTTTTCACATTCTTCTGTTTTCTGTGCACTCACTCAGGTAAATGTATCCTACACTTAATAAGGGAAAAGCTGAATAGCCAGGTGTTTTCCTCAGACAGACAGAACCATCACCTTTGTGAAAAAGACTGCCACTCACTCTGTCACTCTTTGCCATTAAACCAGTTTGTGAAGCAGGGGGTAGGCAACCAAGGTGCTGGAATGCCTTAGGTACAGTTTGTGTTTGCTTCAACCCCAACCTCTAGGTGTTGTTTGGACTAATTTATGAGGATAACCGTTTGATTGGTATTTTAATATTCAGAAAGACTCCAAGAAAATGTAAAATCTGTTTTGTGAAAGTTATCCCTCTCATGGTATGTTGACAACTAACTGGAACTGTCTATATCCAAACTGCTGAACTGCATTGGACTTGACCATGCTTTTAAATCGAGAGAAAGTGTCTATTTTTTTGGACATACTCAGCCTGTATGACAAGCAGTAGACTGCATTCACATGGTTCTGACTCACAATACACAATCATGTTCCCTGGGTTTACTTCCACTGGGTGTTATTTGAGGTTCTGACACAATTTGACCTTTCCTGACCGAGCTTGTTAAAGTCATGCCAGCTCGACTGCCATGAGTACTTAAACATTGAAGCATTTTTTAGAAGAAGGACAGAGGTGAGAGTCACACCCTGTGGTGGTTTATCAGCTCCTCATATGGGACAGTCTGGGACAGCTGTCATGCATGCCCTACAGATGCAGAAGCTGAAGGCCACTAACCCACCCCCAATGCTGCTGTGCTGGTTGCTGCTGTAGAAGCCATATGCTTAAGACAGATTTGCTGTGCTTGTGACGAACAGCAAGTGTTAAATCTTAACTTAATCTGTATGTTCTCAGCAAATTAAATGGAGCTGTCATAATGACCTAATAAGAAAGCTTAATCTATCATAAAATATGAAATACCTAGAGCAGGGTAAGGTTTCAACAGCTTCCATGATAAATATTGGTCAGTGAAATGTTATGTATATTCTGTAATATTGTATATTCCATAAGGTGTTTTTTTTTCCATTTAAGAGGGAGAGAGAGATGTTATACTGATGAGGGCACTATGCTGTGTAACATACCATCTGACAGGTGAGAGTTTGAGCTTTGTTTTTACTCATTGAGTTCATGAAGAAAAAATGTCATTTTTTTCTGCTGGAATAGTTCTGTCTTTTGTGTTTTATTTATTCATTTATTTTAAAATAAAAAATGCAAAATAAAATCTCTCAATTCAAAGGTAATGTCTAGTTTTGGAAACATGTATCCAATGAAATAGTTGTAGTGTTGTTGTATCATAGCAGAGCTGCATGTGTACTGCAAATCACTAGAAAAAAAAAAAAAAACAGAAAATAACTTTGTTAGCTGCAGTGACATATTGTGACTGAACCACAATTTTAACCATATAAGTAGTTTAAGGATTGCTTCCCTAAAATGAATAATCCTTCCCTTCACTCTACCAACGCCATAAATTACTTTACAAGATGTTTTTGGTTCGGTTTGTCTGTCCAGCCCTACCCATTGTCATCATTGAACAATCTCTATTGATTGCATGACTTAGCCCCCTGACTGGACAGGTTCCCTGGGTTGAATTTGATTGTGGAATGGTGTGACTGATCCTATCTACCAACACTTCTCTATGTGCTCACTGAACAACTGGCCTTAGATACTTTTAATTAAGTTCTAGATATTACAGGCTGTGTAGCAGTGAACTGACCTCAGTAATTGTGGATTATATTGTTATTTGTTGCACTTGCGCTTCACAACTGGTGTTTGTAATTTGTTTTTAAATTGGACTCCATGCTTTACACTTGCGTTTGCCTCTATGACATTGCTGGCAGTGCAGGAATCATTCAAATAAATAATCATGAGAAGAATTTAAAAAATCAATAACAATAAAAAGCATGGTTGTGTTATTCCGACCACAACCACCAGATGGATCTTTGTGACAGCAAATAATATGTGTTGAAGTGTGATATGGTGAGATATAGAGTGGTTTAATGGTGAAATGGAATATATTGAATACAAAATGGATTGCATTGCAAAGTATAATGGCTATTTCTGTGAATTTAATATCTTAATCGGATGGGGGCTTTAAAAATTAATTTTATGTAAAAATGGATTTATTCCCATCTAAAAAAACAGATGCATCCAGCGTCTATGCCCAGTAGACTGGCCTGTACATTCTAATTGCAAATGTCCAAAAATAGGAGAGGAATCTGAGTAAGATATATGCCTATGCATCACACAGCTAACCATCAGTGTCCATTGTATGGACCTTTAACACTGTTTTGCTTCAATGAAACCAGAATAAAGAAACTAAATGGGATTATCCAATCATTTGACTCATTTATTACCTAATGACACATATATTTACTGTGTGATTCCTGGTCCAGTTTCAGGGCAAAGCTCAACCCTGGTGCTGGAGTGGTTCAGGTGTAACTTGACTCTTCACCATGCAATTCACCTAATGAGGGTCCTGTGCTTGTTGGGGAGTTGGGGAGTACCATCGCTTTTAAGAGATAAGGAAATCCTGCTGCGCCAGCCTCAGCACCAGAGCTCAGAATCCCAGTACGATTTTGCCCTAATAACTCAACTACAAGCCATCTTTTTACTTCAACAATGTTTGCTCTTGTATAAGCAGCAATCTTCCAGTGCAAATCTCAAATCACTTCCTAGAGACTGCCATAATGACAAACTTATCCTTACGTATTTTTTTTTCTTTTTCTTTGTATGTAATATGAGGGGGTGTGTGGGCAAACATTACTCAATCAGCACTGCAAAACACCTTCATACTAGAAGACAGGGCATTTTTCATGCTGTATAACTTGTCAGGACAATCATGCTGAGGGCTCGACTTTCAGAGCTGATTTTCATTCTAATTTAGTATGAAACAGTTATCAGTGTAACCCCCCCTCTCCTGTCTTCCCTTTAGGAATGCTTAATTCTGAGTTTGTTTTCTTGCTCGTTTGTCTTGATTGAACATTTGCCTTGCATTGTCCCCACAGGCCAAAACACTTCACAACAAAGCTGGAAAACAAATCACTTCTAATAGAAGGTTATTTCAAAGAAGCAAACAGAATTCTGACAATAGAAATAATTGAGGGGGAGAGAGAGAGAGAGAGAGAGAGAGAGAGAGAGAGAGAGAGAGAGAGAGAGAGAGAGAGAGAGAGAGAGAGAGAGAGAGAGATCATTCAATGTGAATTATCCTTTTTTAAAGTTCAACCAGCTTGTACAAAACATATGCTTGAAAGGATTACATGTTTAGAAGGCTTACTTATATTTTCCTCTTCACTGGAAAGGAAATCTGTGAAGCTTCACATTTGGTTAATAATAATAAAAACACAAAAGCTGTGCTGAAGTAAGCTCATGGATCAAGTATATTTATATGAAACAAGAACGCACATACAAAAAAAGTGTTATATTTGCCCTACATATATACATGCATTCTAGAAATCTTAACAAAAGAACTTCTTTTTTTAATCCTCAACCAAAATATTTGAGGCTTTACAAGAAAGTCAACTATGAGTGAAGAAAAGAATACATTATAATGTAAACATATTTATTTGGTCATTTCACTACTTTAAACAGGAATCTGTTAAACATGGCTTAATTCTACTGTAGGAAGAGGCAGAAGCCCAAATTTCATCAGCACAGCAGAATGTAATTTATTTATTTATTTATTTATTTTTTGTTTTTACACAATTTTGACCCCATTTTAACTTTCATTTTTAAATGGTCAGCTTGAAATTATAGATCTGGGTAATAAATGCATTTTCCGCCATCAATTCAGGAAGAGCTCCTCCAGAGCTCCTCCGAGACGTGCTGAGTTGACAGCAGGCACTTCCTTTGACTTCAAAGTCCACCAGCTGAGCAGCAGGCCTGTGACATCAGAGGAGTCCATCTCATGTGTGGTTGGCTCAGGCAGGCTGCAGGTGCCCAATCAGCCAGAGCAGCATCTGGCACTCAGAGAGACCTGAACAATCCAGTCACAACTTGTCTAACAGTTTTACAGACTCAACCAGCTTTCATTTCTATGTCTTTTTCCATTGGGCACTTCACACAAACAAAATAGACATGGTGTTACATAAATTGATGCTCATGGCCACTCCTGAAAAAAAAAGCTGTGTGGCTATTTAGAGTTATTTTACAATATATTACTTAACAACAAAATACTGCACAATCCCTTCTTATCGTAGCCCTTTCTGTTCTATTGAGACCACCATTATGTGTGATTAATTGCTTAGGACCCACATGTTGGGATTAGGAGAAAGTGCTTCTTTCCGAGACATTGGTGAAGTTAATGCAGCTTGCACTGTCTCCTCATGGAACTTTTAGCTGAAACAAAGCAAAGTACACCTGGCAGTGGTTTCCCTAAACAAAAGATCATTTATCAACTTATTTGATTTAAAGCACAAGCAGAGCTATAGTGAGCTAATATAGTTTCTCAAATGCAGTAAACTGCCTTTATTCTGCTTTGTTTGTGCAGATAACAATGATGAATAAAATACAAGTTCAACTTTTGAAGCAAAAATATTTTGATTTGGAACATTTTAGAGGCCCTTGCGAATAAAGCAAACCTGATGATGCGTACAGATCCAAACAGCCAATTCTAATTAAACATTGACATGACTTTAATTATGTGATTGGTTTGTAATTACATTATTCTAATTAATTATCTCATGCTGTTATAAAATAAAATTCCTATCTCATCAGCTGTCAGAAATGCACACCAATAAAGCAACACAGACTCATTCATCCTGTGAATGCAGGCAGTATATTGGTAAACATTTTGCTTCCATAATTAAATATTAAAGAGGCGTATCTGAGAGGAGTGTAATTTTATGATGGCTGTCAAGGCTAGGGAATTGCATGTGTGAGGCATGTTTTGTGGTGAACCCTTCAGAGAGACACAACCAGGTCAGCAGGGCTGTGGCAGGGGAAACCACCCATACAGACAGTGGGATCAGAGCAGGCTGCAGTGCAGACAATGCGGGAGAGATCAATCATTGTAGCACCAGAGAGAACACTGGAAGGTGACCTTTTGAGGGTTCACGGATGCACTTTATGTTTTCTGAAGGAGCAATGCTTTGAGGCTCCTTTTTAATACTCTTTCCATTTTCTCCTTGTATTCACAAGCTGCACTCACTGTTTCAACTTCAGCTGCTTATTTGCTAGAGCAGCGGCATGCCTACCATCTCCTCTGAAACATGAGATGTCAGCAGCAGCAGCCTCTTTTCACACTAATGTTTAGCTTGCAAAGTCACAGAAGACATACATTTTTGCATAGGATGTACTGGGGAGCAATGTGATACAGCCACATTCAACAGCCAAATCCCTTCCTCCCTGGACAACACTGGGCACATGCTCTTGTACTGATGGAGATGCACTACTTCTTTGGTGGAACTAACCTGGAGTCCAGTGAAAAGCATCCATCAAGTACACAAATTAATAGGAGTTCCACAATTAGCATAGCAAGAACAGTTACATTTTGCATAGTTTCTGAAATATAAAATAGCTGTTGCCCTTCCATTGGTGTTCCAATACCCCAACAGAACTCCTGGTTAACCTAGCCAGATGAACATATGGTGAAATTGAATGAGCACACATTCAATAGGTATTTGATTGTCAACTGAAACATTTCCATGAAACCCTTTCACAGGAATACTTTTGTATAACATAAAAAATGATGAAGGCTGCACAGTTCATTGCTTCATGGACATTAAAGCATGAGTGTGATTGCTGTTTGGTCTATAGTTATGCTGACATTCCAACATCTTCTGTCCAAAAGTGGAGAGTGTAAGCTGATGTGGAGAACCATAATTCTTTTCACATTATATTATTGACCCTTGCCAGAAAAGGCTGCCATATAGATTTTTAACAAGCTTTCACATGTTATTTTTTATTCAAGCCATATTCCTCTCTTTGGTGCTGATTTCAATATTCATAAAATGTAATGGAAACTGGTGACCAGTTGTGGTCTGATCCATGCAGACCTCCGGATGGCCTGTCCTGTGCTTATCAAGCCAAATGTAATTGGCTCTGAGTCTCAATGGAATCATCCTCCATATTTGGCATGGCTTTTAAGTAATGATCTCTAAGGATGCCCATAATGAATTTAAAATACTTTTATTGCCTGGTTAGCAAAGACAGCTACATATGTTTGAAGGTAAAGAACATCATTAAAGTACTTTAGGAAGGGCGAAAGTGCAAATATTAGCCCATGAGCAATTTCTCCGATATAAAAAGGCAGATACTATTCTGTTTATTTCTCCTGATTATCCCAAAAGGTTTTGAGATTTGAAACAGGTGTATTCTGCTTTATCATAACAAACATTTATTAAATGCAAAATATAAACATCACACTTTGTCCCTGAAAAAGTGATGCCAATGAAAATATGGAACTTTCATACAGCATATTGTATGGAATGTATCCATTATTATCAATTCCAGGTTATTCAGGGTTTATATATAATTGCACTATAAGCATAAATGAGCATTCTACAATATTTCATTTTTGTGTAATAAATGGTATATATTTCTTGTCTTGGGTACCTGTCAATCTCATGTGTATTTAAAATATTTAATTATGTGACAGGGACACATTTTAATCTGTCCAGAAAGCAAGTCCCCACTGGGAAAATAAGACGGTAAGCATTATCTGGAAAATCATGCATGCTAACCACTGGTCAATTTGATTTGTTCAGACAAAAACATTTGATTCAAACCGGCATCTGTTGGAGCTCTGAAAGCTGATGAATTCCAAGGCAAGGGGCAATAACAGATTTTTCATTCACAATCACCAGCCCGTAAACAAAAAGTTCAGCAATCTGGATCCCATTCCATTTCATGTCCGTCCAGATTCTCCGTACCGGTGAGTCATTTGTAACAATAGTGGGCCTGACACAGAAGAAACAGAGTGCCTCAATAATACATGGAGGCTGCCGCACCTTCTATCTCTCTCCATAGAATAAACCTTTCACCTGTATGGGCATAGCATGCTTCAGTGTTCTGCCTTAATATCAACCAAAAATATTCTCAAGGTCAACGTCTTCTTAAATCAGATGTCACACTGAAAAAGAAAGGTTTGTCCCATTACATTGGTATTAATGATAGGTCAAGGGCAGAGGCACAGAAAAATGCAATAGGAAAAGACTTAATTCTGTTTCACACCAGCATCCTTCTTTTTGGAGCACATGTTCAAACCCCATGTGTTGTGCTGTTAGGACCTTAAGGGTTCTTTAGAAGGTAATTTCAGTTATTGATGCCTTGATGTTACAGCCCAGGCACAGCCTGCTCCTTTTCCTCATTTTCAATGGAAGAAATCAATGCCTTAATCTATTGTGGTCTCTCAACACTGTATTTTCTTAATACATTTTGAACCAGAGGCTTTGGGTTTCCCATGATTGCACATTTTATAAACCATAACCAGGTTGTATGGTATGCTATATTTACAAACATGAATGCAGTGCATACATTCACAAAGTATATGTCTGACCAATCAGGATATTTTTTGTCTTATTTCAGTCATCCAACAGCAAGATGTCTTGTGTGTATTCTGACATCCATGGATGTTAGAAGTATGTAGTCGTTCTTGATTACTTAAGATGTTTTTTTGAGTTACATTTTATATGTTGTTAATTTTTTTTCATCTGTTTTGTCTGACATATCCCTGTAACAAATATATGCAAAGCAATTAAAAGTTCTATAATGCATCCTCTGTGTGACTCATCTTTACCTGCAGGTTTGGCATGAATGTAATTGCGTGAGGCCCAGTAAAGTAACAAAGGGTTCTGTTGTTTCTGAGGTGGATGGCCACAGTTGTCAGCATTATCATTGGCTACCCTACACCTGCCACTACACTGCTCTGAACCCTCGTCAGCACTTGTGAAAAGAGATTAGATGAAAATAGCACAGAACAGAAATGCACATCCACTCTCAGGCATGTCCTCCCTGCTGTTTCTCCAATCAGTTCTTCCACAGTGGATGAACAGATCTTTCCCTTTTATTCTCCCCCTTGTCTGCAAACCCACTCCATCATGCCCATATCTTCCCCCGCATCTCTGCCTGTCTCTCAGATATCTCCCTCCTAGACGTGCTCCTATCAGCTTTGACTTGACCTCCAGAATTCAGCCTCTTTTATCTACCCACTTCTTTCTGGACTTACTCTTCATTTTTTGTAGAGTCTGTATCCTGCACCCCGCCCCCCCATCAGACCTCTCTCCACTTTCCAGTGACAAGGACTCCTTGAACATATGAATAGTAATGCTCATTGAGGCCACTGTCATGCATGGACTGAATAAAAATGTATGCTATTCTGCTATTGTTTGTTAAGCCTTTATTTGCCATCAGTATAATTACAGTATAATTACAATTATGCAAAAGCATATGTACTGAGCTTGTCACCCCAACCTAACGACAGTCACTGTTGCTGACACAATTACTGGAATGAGATGGTTCACCTTCTCCCTCCCATCTTGTCTGGCCCTTTGCCGTTTTCTGCATTCTAATTTACTGTGCATTCTAATGTACTAATTTACTCTTTTGCATCATGCAGATTTAGCACAGAGTATACCATTTATTTACAAAGGTCTGCTCGATATTTACTCAAGTTAGGGTTAAGTGCCTCACCCAGATGTGTGGGAGCAACAGTATGGTTTCATAACCCTCCCACCCACCAAGATATAATCATCCCACTTCACAGTCTTGCTTCTTGATTCAAACTGATGCAACACTTAAGGTTTATTTCAATTGGAAAAAGCCTATGTTATGATTCCATGTGTCTCTCATCACTTTGTGCTACCTGTCAATCTCTGAAACACTCATGCACCCCACCCTCTCCCTGCAGCAGGTTGGCTGAGGCATTGTTTACTCTTTGTTGTCTGTGGCTTGGGAACAGGACATGGTGTTCAGGCCCCCCTCTGATCTGCTTCCTGAGGGGCTCCACAAAGCTTCCTTTGATTGATTCCTTATCATTTCCTCAATCTCTTGCTATGTGTGTCCTTGTTTCCTTGCAAGACCATTTTAAGTTGGCTGAGATGTACAGAGCATTCATGGAACACTACATATAATATTTGGATATTTCATATTTTAGTTTTGTTTGATACAAAAATGAAGTCCATCAGTTTTTGAAAAAAAAAAAAAAAAAAACAGAACAAAACAGAAAATTTGGCCATGGCCACATTAGCTTTAATATTTTTGTTGGATGCATTTATTAATTCAAATGATTAGCTTAGTACATGCCCTCAGGGCTTGCTCATATATTATACATCAAGTGGAGGAGCTCAGACAAAACACTCTCTCCAATTGTCAGCAGCTTTTTGCCAACAAGTCCAGTTCCCCTTCCCTCTTCACCACATGGTAGTGTGCTAGATTCCAACCACATCTAAGCATACACATTAAAGGCATGACCTGGTTTAGCCATGACTCAAGCGTGAGATAGATGCCTATCAATATGAAGTGAACAAAGCAGAGGAAGGTTTCTGGGAAGGGTCCCCCCTTTCTGCTGGGGGTGGGGGTCCAGTGGTCTTAACTGAAAAGCAATCCTACTGTTATCCCAGAGATCAAAGCTGTTTGTCCAAGGAATAGAAAAAAACTGAAATGAATGTACCTATGCAAACCATTATCCTTTGGACATTTCATTTTTTTATTTGCATTGAAATCTCTGTAAAGTACCATATCACAGTGGTAAGGAATACAATTCTAGAGCAAAAGATTTTAGATCTTTAAAAAGTTCATTCTTTTATGAACAATATCTTGATAACTTATCGAACATGGGAAAATTATGCAAAGCTTCGTGCTTACCAAGAGCAAAAAAAAAAAAAAAATGTGCTGAGTTTCAACATACGATGTGAGAGAATAATTCAGGAGGCTTGCTTCTCCTCTGAATTGTGGGTGTCAGTCCGCCCTGGGTTGGAGCTGCTCAGAATCTGCCAGCCGATTAATGGAAAACAACCTTTCAGATCTGCAGTGGCTCAGAAGCCGCTGCCTCCTTCATTCCACATAGTGTGGAAAAATTCAACACGAAGGCGTCTTATGGGACAGCATTATTTTTTGAAGACGAATCAAAATGGCCCTTGATATTCTGATTTCCATCACGGGCAGGATTCACCGTGGTACCTTCTTCCCCGTGCTGCATTAATTCTTCACACCCTCTGGTCGATTGGAACAACAGAATCTGCATAATCAACCTCGTGAGGCAGGAAGGGAGGGGTGAGGCCGGTGTTTTGTTTTCTGTGAGCTCATCAAGATACCTGCTGCCGGTGCTAATAAGCAAGGCAAGAGAATTGCCCCCAAGGCCACTGTATCAAGGGGATGATGAGGTTTGTGTTGAGTGACTTTCTCAGCAATCCACCACATTTGGTTAAAACAAAGGCCTAGGAATAGCCCAGTGGCTATACATATGACACTCTTTTCTGTTCTCTGTGAGAGGTACTGATTACTAAAGGCTTGCTGGCTTTATATAGAGCTGCATAGCTTGTATCATTTCAGAAGATTGCAAAAAGGGAAGTGATCAGAGGTGAAAAAAGCTTTGCAGCTCATTTTGAAAATGAGAGGTATTTTAATATCCCGTACAGTCAATATGCAGAGGTGAATGCATATGCGTTGTGGTTCTGTCAGGTCCCACACAGCAGTTTTCCAATCATTCACTGACAGAAACCATGTTATTTAGATTTGATCAATTGGTTCTTGTTTGTAAGTTCCATTATTATGGAACTAATAAGGTACTCAGTATGGATGTCAGTACACAGTACTCTGCTTTAAATATCCTCAGCAAAGCTATTAAGACCAAGTTTTGCAAACAAAGTGAAATTAGGCCCTGTATGTATGTATCCCAATTTACATACTATTGGCCCACATGACTTATTCTGATGTTTTTCAGTTATACATCACATCCTGTCTTTTTATGTTGTCTTATCATCCAAGTTAGACAACTGATATGAAACTATGAGTATTTTGGCCACAATTCAATTTGTTTTGAATGACTATGAACAAAAAAGGGGGGGACTACTTTTCCATCTAGTCCCATGAATGCCTACATCACTTTGCTTCAGTTTTATAAGTATCGCTTTTTTTTTTAGCAAAATCAGGAAGTAAGCTTGACTGGAGGTATGTGGCTTTGTACTTAAACTTGAGAGTGAAATAGTGCATTGAAATGTGACACTTCATTTGCAGCACATCAAGAAAAAAAAACAGCAGACTTCACACAAACACACACACACACACACCCACACACACACACACACACACACACACACACACACACACACACACACACACACACACACACACACACACACACACACACACACACACACACACACACACATCTCATTAGAATTCATGCCATTTCCTAGTTTGTTAATGTGCAAACCTTCATTTGAACACACATCAGTGCTTTGCTAAGAATTCTTTCCAACAGTCGTATAAGTGCTGACATGTTCACCTCTAATTTCTGTCACAAATTCAGTTTCTCTACCTGGAGCTAAACAATCATTAGTGATACACTATCTGTCTCACCAGACACTCTTTAGTGGAAGACTAAATAGACTCAGGCAGTTATGAGCTGCTTTCTTCATTTTAAACCCTCCATCTCATCTTCAGTGATATTAAGTTCAGCACCGAGATGCTGTTTTGCCAGTCTATTCCCTCCTGAGGACATATAAAGATCAATTTAGCTAAAAACATGCAGGGAATTGGCACAGGCAAAAACAATAAACTCGTCATCTGCTGTATGTCTACAATTTGTGGATGACACCATCACACATCTTGACTGCAGTGAAACACCTGGATTGTTTTTGCATTACCTTAGCATTTGAGCTGCATTTGATACTCTAACATAGTGTTCCAGTGATTATGGATTGGCAAAAACAAAACTGACAATGAGATTATGTTAACATGGTCTGGGGAAACATACAGGTGAAAGCCAAATTTGTTTATTTCAGATGGATAAATAATGCCTGAAGGAACTGGAAAAGTGGGACATCGACCTGAGAGGAAAAACATTGTAATCTTCATTCCCTGCTCATTCCCCTGTTGGGCCACCCCTATTCCCTAATGCAGAGGTATTAAACAGAATTTTAAATCATGTTATTGTTACTATACCTAAATGTAATAATGTTTCAGGATCAGGGGTTGCATGTTTAGAACTGAAATGATGTTTTCTGCAGCTGAATGTTACAGCTCCCATCTAGAGACATCATTACCCCACAGAGATGGTTGGCTAATTTTCAAATTATTGTCTAAGCTCTAGGAGGGTGCATTGCACACACATTACTATAAAAAATCCACAAGGTTGGAATATTGCACTTTGACTCTAATGTTGAGGAGATGCAGCAGTTCAAGTAGATAGTAAAATCTTAGGTTTTAATTGCCACTGCCCAGAGGCGGCACATCCAGCTGAAGGACTGGTTCTTGATGCAACATAATATTTTTCAGTCTGGAATCAAATTTTGACTGTGGCCAGCAATCCCACAAGGCAGCACATAATTACTCATAGTGTCACCCAGGGCGGGAGGTTTCTGAATGGCAGGGAGTTCCTCGACTCATTCTGTGTGAGCAATATCTCTGTCAAGAGAAGCTCCTATCACCTAGCTGCTCCATCTGTAACTGGGATTCCTTTTGCAGGTGATGGTAAAGGTATGTTTTATTTTTAATGTTGCAAAAATGTTTAACTAAAACCTAATATATAGTTACATTGTAAATAAAGGATTGAAGGATTATTCTCACAGATGGCCATGATTATTGACAGATATCCATGAGGGAGCACTTATTTACCCCTTCAAGAGAATCTTGACCACATAAAGCTTTTATTTAGTTAGCATGGTTTATTTTACCTAATTTTCACCTGCTGAATATACAAATTAATCATTCTATTCCCCCAGACATGATTCATTTTCAGTGAACACATAAAAGAGTAAAACATTCATTCACTATTCTTGCAGGGTTGTGTTAGAAAGGATCCTGTAACAAGGATGGCACTATCTCTGAGCGAGTCCTGAGCATATGCAGACTGACGGTCTCTGGGCTGCAATTTTTATGGATCAATTGCTTCTTTTAACTGTGCAGGTTTTTGATGTTATATCCTGCAGACTGCATGAAATGTAATGAGTTATCTGTAAATCTGTAACAGCTATTTATCAACACATCATCTGTTTCCTGTCTGTGTCACTCATTTGACTTGAACTAATGTAAGTAACTTTTGGAAGAATTTGAACCTGCTTCCCTCTGTTAGAGAAGGGAAGGGCAAAGTTTTGACCTTATAAGACCAACCAAAAATGTGTTAGAGTCTTGAGGGCCAAAGGGTATTAATTCTAAATGCTAAAGTTAATGAAGGTACAACTCTGTCCTGCATCATGTTTTACTTTAATAATATAACACCAAACATTTTGTCATTTTCTTTGTCACATAGAATGAAGATTCGGCCTCAGTTTATAATCACTGAGGGAGCCTGTTGGAGTAGAGTTCTCTAACAATGCTACAATAAGGGGTTAGTTGTTGTGGGGTTGCACACTCACAGTATGGGTATGCCCACACAAAACCCTAAAATGTTGTGAATGTTTTTTGAGTATTATCAGCACCTGAATGAACTGCAGCTAGGAAGCTTGTTAAAATGTAATACAGGCAATTAAATTATTTAAATTGTTGACAGTGTGGGCTGACAATAAATTGGACATTTCAACAAAAAAAGTGTTTTCTTGAAAAAAATAAGACTTTTCTATGAAAATTTCTGTTCAACTTAGTTTTCCTCTCCCCTGGGGAGACACAACAAGCTAGATGTAACAGTGATACAAAGTGCATATGGAGCAGATTCAAGATAGTACTCTCTAATTAAAATGCAGTTGCAGCTGACTCACTGGATGGAACAGTATTAAAGCAGGTTATTATGATAGCCACACTTTCCAACTGTTCAGCATTTCTCGGAGTCAAAATATAAAATGGCAGAATCTTTTTTTCACATGTAAAAGACTTGTAGTTACCTTTTTGTTATCAGTAAAGTTGTGTCACACATTGAGATGGAAATAAATAAAAAATGTTCCAGGGCCTCCAGCTGTCATCCTGAGAAACTTGGGGCATGCCCAGTTTGGGAGATATCAACCAACAGAATTCTTACATATAGTGCACATATCAGGCCTGTTTAACCACAGATTTTTAAAATCTTTACCAAGGTGAATGTCCATGATAAATGTCTGCTGCTTTACTGTTTATAGGTCATTGCACAGCCACAAGACCTCTGTAATGGAATATACTGCTCAACACTACTTCCAGGAAAGTCTTATGTAGATTTAAATTCTTAAATATGCTTTCTTGGTGAAACATATCATTATTTTCAGCAGTCTAATTTTTCAGAGCCTCATTTCTTTCCATTATCAGGGGACATTGGCAGCTGCAGATCAAGCATTTTGCATAATTCAATTAGTTTTAGTGATGCAAATCTCGTGGCGAGAATATTACATTTCTTTATAATTTTGTTCAAACATCATAAATGATGATAATTTACTCTTCTAAGAACATTATTACTAGCTATGTTATTGCTTTTTAGGGAAATGAGAGGAACAAAGAAATGACTAGTTTGCAAAGTAGTTATTTGGAAGGTTTTGACCCCTCATAATCTAGGCCTGTTTTGTTCAATAAGTTCAGTGTGTGCCACACATTCCACCCACCCCATCAGCATCAGCTAACCATATTGACACCAATGGCTGTTCTTCTCTACCAGACAACCTTGGTACAGTTTTGCAAAACATCTTGTTCTCTGCACAATCTCTTCTAAACACCCCAGTACTTTCCCACCAGATACACACATACATTTGCACAGGGTCATTTTTAGCAAAACAATTAGTTTATATTACATGCCTTTAACCCTTTTTTTACCCTCTTCATACAGAAGCCCTTACCAATATGTTACTCTGTTAAATACAGGCACTTTCTCTACACATTACAAGCATGTTAAATAATAATAATTTATCAATACATTTTCATTAATCATAGGCTTACTTCTACACTTCTGTGTGTGATGAACAAACAAGATGAAGAATGTAATCAAGAGACACATAATGTGACTTTTTCAAATGTGAACAGGTCCTGGTTTGAGTGGAAGGGGTGAAGTATACATCATGATGAAGTGAACATAATGGTGGCCCTCTGTTGCTCAAGACAGCAACTATTATTATTATTATTATTATTATTATTATTATTATTAAAACTGTCTAATTCTTCTGGCCCTTCTTTACATTGAACACAACTGATATTCCCACAAAGCATTATTAGCATCACAGAGCTAAGGTAAATGGAAGTTTGTCAAGCTCTTTTTCAGAGTAACTCCTGTATGCTTAAAGCTCACATTTTGCATCAGTTGTAACAAACAGCACTGAAAAAGTATGGGTTAAGTAAATATGGTGCCTCTGGTGTAGTTCTGTTTTTGTACAGGCATTTTGTAGTTAGATCAACTTTGTAAGACCAGAAGTATTTCTTTGAGGTAGCAATCTCCTAATGTGTGTTGGAGTTTGACCATTAAGTTCATAAATGTGGTGTTTTGAAGAAAATATAATGTTCATTAAAAGTTCAATTTTACACTTCACTGGCATGAGGCTCAATGAAGCCCTTGTTACTGGCTCATAATTAAATCCAATTTAGTCTGGGAGGTTTTAAGATCATTTGATTAATGAGATCTGTCACAGAAATGCCACTGTGCTGCATAACAAAGTATTTGGGTCAAATTTTCTTTTAATTAAAAATAAATTCCATAGTTTGAATTTCATAAATCAGACCCAATCGTCATTCTGATGGTACCCAAAATGAAAGCAAAGCAGCCTTTAGGTTCTTACAAGTAATAACAAAACCATTGACAGCAAATGATGAAAAATGTCTCTGCTCCTAGGATTTTTGGAGTTCAGCTAAGGGTAGAAACAAGCTGTGATATGAATTGTAATATGAAAAGTTCAAAGCAGCAGGTAGTCATCAGAAGACTGTTTCTCATCTCTGTCATGAGGTGGAGGACGTAGACTGGCCCATGGAATTTAGAATGAACAAAACCTTGCAAAGTCTTTTCTAAATAAAGAACAGTACTGCACTGATCTTTGGCTGCAGATTGCTCTTACTGTGGTGGCTAAGAAGATGATTGTGCGTGGTGTGACACTATTCCTTATATATCCTTTTTGGCATAACTTTTTTGGGACAGAGGGCTTCATAATTTTGTGTCAAATTCATATTGGGATGTGATTTGTGTAAATATGGGTTCCAACTTTCCAAATGGGACATAATGGATTTCTTATTGTAATGAATATTTTATGAGAAAAAAGTGCATAAAAAATGGTCCAGTTACTGTGTTATATACTTACGTGGCTGAGAATGCTCTTTTGGGATGACACCCCAGTTAAATGACACTTATGTAAGAGATATCCTTTATTATATGGGATCAGCTTTACTTCATTAGGAAATACATGCTAAAGGTTCAGCACATGGGTTTAAAAAAATGGGCAGGCCATTTATTTGCTTGATGTTTTGTTTCAAGCAAATATCAGGACAATAACCATCAACCTTGGTCTGACCTTATAATGTGTGACTGACTTTACCCCGGAGTAATATATTTACTTTCCCCCTGATGATGAATGCCTTTAAGAAATCCCCAGGGTTTTACAGGGTAGTCAATTACAAGGAACCTGTTTGGGCACTGAAATTCAAGTGTATATTACAGCAACACAAATAGAAAAATCAGGTCAAAGAATGCAATGTATAACTTAAAATACTTCCAAAACTGAACTATAAAATCACATGGGTGTGACCGGAATGAATGGAGGGCACTACTGCAGTTTGAACCTAATTTAAATGATTTCTCATCTACTCATTTTCTATTTGTATATGAAGGAAATACAAAGCTATGCTGTCAGCTATTTCTGTCTGTGAACTCCCAACCTGCTTACACTCAGATTTCTTTCAAATCCTTCCGTTTTCTGTGGTAATCAAAAATCTAATCTGCTTCATGTTTTAAAAACATGACCTACCTTCATCCACATTGCATTGTTTCATGTCAAATAATTATGAATAAACATATAAACAAAGGCATGCTGTGACTGTTGACTTTTTGGAGAGATGATGCTTATTTCAGTCCTTACAACATTCATTTTAATAATATACAACAAATACCATCCTTTAGGCCACAAAGCCAGGCATTCATTTGCAGCACCAAATAAGATGGCACTTTTAGATACTGATAAAGCAGTGAACAATTGTAAGACTTCCCTCAGCTGCCTGTTTCCCCTTGTGGAAAGTCCATCATTCGCTCCTTTGACAAATATTTTGCTTTCATTCAGGTGAAAAAAACACTTCCATTAAAGACAGCTTGAACTTTAATTTTCTTTGTCCACAGCCACTTTCACCATTTGATTCCAGGTCAACAGAGTGCAATGCAGCCTTGGAAGTGAAAGAAAAGCCATGTTACTCTTCACTGCCTGGAATACATGGAGACAGCCCAGACCAAAGCTGCACAGATGAGGGAAATAATCGCATGTGTGGACACCACCTGTGTACAAAACAGTCTTCTGTGGCAATGTGCCCCTTGGTGAAGGCAGATAGTTAGATTTTCTTTCTTATGTATGTATTCCAATGTAAATGATTATAGGAGCCATGTTAAGAATATACATCTTCTATGTTTGGGTTCATTCAAAATGTTTAGCAAGGGCACACTATGAAAGGACTAAATATAACAACTAAGCAAGGGTCCACAAAATCACAGCATTAGTGAGGCTAGCATGCACTATTAACACCTTATTTGTTTGAGCTAATCATCGTGTTTTGCTTTGGTGAAAGTAAAGTTGATTCTACGAGTGCCTGTGACAGAGGAAAAACAGCTAGCTGTTATTCATGTCTGTGATCCTTGTTGCCAGAGATAATTTCATTTATGTACTATATCATTTACATTAAGTATAATGTAACATATTTAACTGAAGATCAAAAATGGAAATGTCTTTGTGGTGTGCTAGCCACAGCTCATCAGTGTGGTAGATTCTTCTGACTTTCCTTCTGAGAAAGGAAAACATCCTCAGACCCCAAAATAGTCATTATCTTCCAAAGGTACTGTTATCCATTCCTACCTAATGATGCAAGCTAATTGTCCTACAATGTTTGTTTTTTCTGTTCAGTTCTATTATGTTTAGTGGTCTGAAGCAAGCCTCTAAAAATGTATCTGAGGAAATCAATTGAAAATAAAATCAATTGATGAAAGAGCTAAACAGCTGCATCCATCTTAAAGAGAAAACATCTGAATTGCCAGATATCTAGTTCTGAATCCTTTCTTTCTCTCTCTCTCTCTCTCTCTATCTCCCTCCCTCTCTCTTTTTTAGAATACAGAATGACTGGTTTCATTCCCATGTAAGTAATGATTCTAAGGCTTTCCAGAATGGGACATACATTTCTCTTACCAGAGCCACCGTTTGATTCACATAATAAAAATAGTCTTTTCCTAGACAATTAAAACTAAGAGTGTTACATTAATATATCTGAAAACAGTCAACATGTGAAGTACACTCTGGTGGTGAAAGAGAACCTTCAGAGAAGAGAAGTGATTGGTAGTGTACAGTTTTAAATTCCCCCTAATATGGTCCAATATCTCTCTATCTAGGGGTCACATTAGCCTTTCGGGAAATGCTGCCTAAACAGAGAGCTAATCCGCTCCATGTTATCAAGAGGCTTAAAAGTGAAATTGTCTTGGTGCTCCAGCCCTCCCACTGGCACTGGTGTAATACTCTCTAAATGATCCAGGTCTCCATTGTAATTACCTCTCCAACTTATTTCTACAACAAGCCATGGGATCTCCTCAAAAGAGTGGCTGAGCATCAATACACTCCCCTTGAAAGGATGGAGGAAATGGCTGCAGCTGTATTGATGACTGTGATGGGAGTTTAGCCAGGGTAAGCACATGGCTGTGCTTGTTCTCTGTAATTTGAGCTGTTGTTTGTGTTCCTGTCTGCCCCTGTTTTCAGCTCAGCAAGCTTTTAATGAGTGGTGGGATGTGGCAGAAAGTGGGCTGCACACTTCTCCAGATGCTCTGTGGATGCTTTGCTTACAGTTTTTCCACCATGCCACAAACACAATCAGTATTCAGATTGTGTGAAAGAGTCCATTTATGGCATAAACAAAATGCTAGCATGTGACAGTGGTGCAAAGGTCTATGTAAAAGGTGGAAGATGAAGAAGAAATTGCTGTATCCATAAATACCTCTCATGCTCAAAATCAGTCTCCCTTCACCATCTGTGTGCCACACTGTCCTCATTCAGCCAAACTCACATACTTTAGATAACAGCTGAGAAAGAGAGAAATGCAGCAGCACTGATGGCAGGAGAGACCATTGAATCGTACCACCTCGCTGCTGAATCACCCACTGCTTTTCACTGCAAAAAGGACTGGTCAGTTTGTCTAGTTCAAATCCAAATAGCTCTGACTGAATCATAGTAGAGGAAAAATCACGTTTACTGAATGTTTGGGAGTGAGAGTGCAGGTTGCACTGTGGTGTAATATTTGAACTTCAAAAATGGCAGCATACATCTGCATTACTCTGCTGGCATTGTATGATTCTCTTATGTTACATTGGCAACAACTCACTGCTTAAAAAGGAAATGCATGTCCATATCCTTTTGTACTTACAAACCTGAAATATGTATTTATTTATTTGTTAATGTATGTATGTATGTATGTATGTATGTATGTATGTATGTATGTATGTATGTATGTATGTATGTATGTATGTATGTATCTATTTATTTATTTATTATTTTTAAAATGTAATAAATGTATTAATAGTTTTTTGTGTAAGTAGTACCTCTTAAATGCTAAATTAATTTTTGTAATGAGAGACATAGCAATAAAGTTCAGTTTGAGTTCATGTGCTTCAATTTGTCCCACCGTTCTCTTCCCTTTGAGAAAATAATCCATAATCCATAATTATATTAATTCTATGGGCAGCATTCATCTTATCTTACTTTGTCAAAACAATCTGTCTATTTTTGTTTGTTTTTGCACTGTCCCAGTATGCAAAATACTTAAAAATCTATCATTTCATTAATGAAACTATCTTTATATCCTCATACCCATGAGCTCCCCTTTTTTTCACTGGCACATTCACATCCATTGTTCCACCGATAATTTGAAAGTAATTTAGTAAATCCAGAGTAATAGGAGGCAAGGAGCTATCCCAGCATGCACCGGGGAAGGGGCAGGTAGAGAACAAGGCTTAAGAGATCACTGGTCCTACACAGGACCAAACAGGGAATTTGAGAAGTACAATCTACCTATCCTGCATGTTTTTAGACCATGTGAGAAAACCAGAGAGCCTGGAGAAAACCCATGTAAATACAATGAGAACATACAAGCTCCACATAGACAGGACCCGGCCTTGATGTGAATCAAGTCTGGGTTCCTCATTCTAACTGGAAACTGAGCCACTTGAGCTCATTACACAAATCATATTTGTCACCACACAGCTAGCTGGGACCATGGTTTGAAACTCAGTCTAAGTACCCTGTTATGCTTGTAACCTTGTTGAGTCATCATTTTCCCATGACATTTAAACTTGATACCTATAACTTTTTGTTCAACGACAGTGTCCAGAACTTATAAAACCTATTCATATTAATACAAAGATGCCTGCAACCATTCCCATGCCTCAAGCTTAGGATGAATAATGAAATATCAGCTCTCCTCTCCCCTCACATGGGGTGCTGAAAGAGGGTAAGCTTTTTAAAAAGGTTTTCTGTGGATGGAGCAAATGCACTTTCATATATTGTGGGAGTGGTTATTTTTGGAGCTGTGTATTTTTTTTTGCTTGACACATCATGCTGTAATGTAATATTTTGAATGCTCTACACAGTTTACTTTTAGGAATTTTGGTCAACACACACCTCAACACACAACATATTTTTTCTTTCTTTCTTTCAAAAAAAAAAATCACTCCCCTGCTGAAATTTAGAATTTAGTTTTATTTTTTCTTACAACAGTAATTGGATAGTCTCCAAGAGCATATTTTTGTAATGCATTCAGTTTTTTAGCATAAAATTTTCGAGGTTAAATTAGCAGATTCTTTATCAGTGCATGAACTATTTGTTCAGACCAGAATTTGTACAGATTCAAGTTCAGTAACAAGAACTGTGCAATATTTTTCATGCTCCATCCTCTTATCTTAAGTGCCCAATTACCCATAATTGCAGTGCACTCCTTATCTCAAGAAACATTTTAATGAGTAAACATTTTGGGCGCATGATACAGGCTAACATTTAGACAATTAGATCTATTCAAAGGTTTTATTAAATTGTCAATGTCTGGGACTGATTGTTCCAGATACTCAGCTTAACTGAAGAACAAACAAAAAATAAAAAGATAACACAGTGTTCTTTTCTTCCCTGTGGGAACTTTGTTCAAATAAAAACCTTCCCTTACTGATACTGACTAACTTTACTTCTGCTTAAGCCATAGTATGAGGATAGAAAGGCATGTTCCAGCAAAAAAGATAACTGTGTTGGACTTTGTAACTGGTTTCATTGAAAAGCCTTGTAGTATTACATAGTTAGCTTCCATGGCCGTCCATGAAGATGTTATGAAATCCCTAATCAAACACTCCCTTGTCTATTTTATTGTTATTTTTCTGATTTTTCTTTTCTTTTTATTTTTTGCTAATAATAGTCTAACACAGGGCCCAATTGCTCTATTGTATCAGAATATCGGATTATCTATCCCACATACCGTCATTCTGCTTCTGGAAGGTACATATAATTATGAACAGCATTTCATATTCAGTTAAAAATGAATACTCGTTTGATAAAATCTGCAAAGCACACTCCAAAAACAAAACCATATTATCATACAGACTGATTAAATGTTAAAATGAGTTAGCCTACCTTTGGTTTGCAATCTGGATATATGCCATTACAATTAATCAGCAACTATGTCAATGATCCAGGTTTATATACATTTATAGTCCCTGGATATCATCTTCAGTGCAATAAGTGGTAAACTTGAATGGATGCCAGTAATCATTAGCACTAAAAACTCTTCAGGATGGTGCAAACACACTTTTAAGTGGAGGGTGTACTGCGCAGGGATTTACATTGCAATTAAAAAAAGTATGAAAATGAAAATCTTTATAAAACCTAAATAGTTCATGTCATCATATCATTTTTATGTGGTGAGAAAATGAAAGAAACAACCAATGAGTTTTTCTGTTAAGGTAATGAATCGATTCTTCATTTTAACAGCGCTGGCCATCCAGCTCCAATGTCAGAACTGGGAATATTTTTATAGTTTTGAGAATATAACAATGCCTGAATCAACGAAGCTGATTGTCATTTGCAAGCCTGTTGGAAATAAAAACCGGCCATTTCATTGACAGAAATGAGTTTGCCCTGTTGCAGTGTAGGCCAACACATTGAATCAAACATTAAATACAAATAAAGAATGTACCAAACAGAAATTGCTTGATTAACAAAATTAGATTTATTTCTTGCTACTCTACTATTCCACAGATAGTCACAGTCAGCAAGACACAAGAGCAGAGGGGGTGAAACTATAGATATGTTTGGCATTCACAGTGTTCATGTATTCATTGACAGTAGTACCACAATTAACACAATAAAATCAGGACTACAAATGACTGCATGCAACAATTTTCCATTATTGAAATATTATATGATTTAGTAGATTCTACCAAAGCTACATTATGCAGGTTGCAATCATAAAAGTGACCAAAGACAGCAGGTCCCTCATATTTGCCAGTTACTAAGCTTTTACTGTTGATTTTGCTGATACATTCTAAATGTTCATATTTTGTATTTCATCTATGTTCATCTATGGGCATTAAGTGTCATGTCATGTTGGCCTTTAGCAGCATCTGCCAAATAAATAAATACATTTAGAGATGCAGAGGCCCACAGATCTATGGAAACTGAGCGTCAGTGCTGATTTGTCCTGGTGGGGATGCCATTCTGCAACAACTCATAATCTGGTGCAATCAGAAGAAAACAGTCATTTCTTAGTGGTGTAAATCCTGCCGAATCACATTTTAATACTCACCACAAATCTGGATGGGCTTATATTTTTCAAAAGAAAGGCAACTTTCAACCCCCATGACCTGCTCCAAACAATTATAAACCATAGTGGATCTGTTATGACATGGGCAGCTACTCTGCTCTTTAGAATTAAGATATTTCAGGTGACTAGGTGCATCCTTTCTCTAAGATATTCTCATAATTCAAGTTAACAGTGCTTTTTCCACACACATATCACTGTGGTTGCTTGAATAGCATTAGTCAAACATTTTCCATGACCTCCAAACATCCTTTAACCTTTATGAGAGGTTGTAGAACAGAGTACAGAGTTGGTATAACAGATGTGCAGAGTAGATTTCCACTTTCTTTATTGCTCAAAGAAATGTAAGCTTTCCTACCTGCTTAATGGTCCAAAACCCCTCCATTAACAGTTCAAAACATATTGAACAGCATTCTAAGAGCTATAGAAGCTGTTCTGAAGGTATTAATAAATGTTCAGACTTGTTTATTTTCATTGTTTTGATGGTATTATTTTACTGTTGTTCACACTACAGGGTAAGTAAATAAATGTGCCAAAATAACAACAATACCATCACAAGAAAACAGTGCAGGTGAGCTGCTTTTCTCCACAGACTTCATGTTCCTAGTTTTTCCTCCTCATTCAGTAGGCTGTGCTTGTCATCTGTATGCCCCCTGGCTATGAGTGTTGGACTGCATCCACCTGCCAATAACTCACACGAAGAGCTAACTGAAATGGACTACCTCCTCTATCCCCCCACAGGCCAGCACTCCACCCCCTGATCCCATGGCTCAAACTCCAGTGGGTGGTGCTTCCCACTCAAGCCCATTAACAGAGGGCAGTACCAAACCCTGGCAAATATGGTGGAGGGAAGCGTCTTAGAAGTGGTTCACAGCCTCCCACACATTTGCTCTTGTTTACCGGATAACATATTAAGAAATAGCTGTTGCACTTTTCATGTCTTGTGTTTTGACTCATGGGCATTCCAAGGTTTAGTTTGTCAATAACCTGTTATAGCCTTGCATACTCTGACTAAACATAAATTCATCCATTTAAAAGATTAAGACAGTATATATTCAGAGAGTGTGCTTCTTTTACTCAAATGATTGAAGGATGGTGCCAATAATTTAATCATTTGTTTGTGCAAAAAAATCTAAGCAGAGCTTTGTTTTACACAATGTCCACTCAAATACACAGACTTGCCTGTCCTGTCTGGAAAACAAAGACAGTTACAATTACAGCAATCTAATTACCAATTTTAATTAGCAATATATCTAGAAATCATGTTCTCCATAACTCATTTTCTCTTGAAATCTAGCCTTTAGTAATGGTCATTTCATTGATTGTGGGGTGTAATGAAAACTTTATACAATTTTGTTTTACTTCCATATCTGGGAACCCATTTTGATTAATGGTACTCATTATGTTCCATTTCTTTGCTGTGCAATGTGATTGTTCAAATCACATTGATTTTATTTGACTGTGTATTAGCTACATTATCCACTATTTTCACTACCTGTACCCCTTTGTGTTATCTTGTTTAATGTGACTTGCAATTATGAAATAACTTCCAACTTCATAAATACATGTGATATTGCCAAATCAAACCAGATATGTCAAGTGACCAGAATCTTTCATCATGCATTTTCCACAAGTTTCTATGACTGATTCAGGACAAAATGGTGCCTAGCTGGACCATCACAGGGCCCCTACTTCAAGGTGAAGTGAATATCTCTTATATCCTGCATATTGGTGGACAGGGTGCAAACTACAGGGGAGCCAGGGGGAGCTTGGCTCCTCTAGGCAAGACATGATCTCCCCTTAAAATATGATTTGTGAAATTTTAGGGGTCTCTAAAATACTGACAATGTGCTATTTTCGCCATGCATTTCTATTTTTCTGTATCTTCATTGTTATGAATCATGCGTAAAATTAGGGTATTAACTGATTATTATTATATCAGATGTGCTGACATAAAACAAGTACGCCTACATGCTTGCAGCTATGAATGTTTCTTTGCGACAAGAGTTACAGTTAGTCCTCTCTTTGAAGCATGCCCCGCTCCCCCCCCCATGAATAAAAGTAAGCTCCCCGAAAGCCTTGGTATAAGTTCACACACTGTCAGTGGACAAATCTAATATTACGTGCATTGCATTGTTTTAGGGAAACGTGATCAAATATTCCCAATGGCTTATGGATAACAGTGACTTATATAAGACTTAAATAGGATGGCACTGTGTCAGTGATTATAATTGTCAACCACATTGGAGGTTTGATGCTGAAGCACTGCATAATTAAATTCCAGTTGGCCCATTGCTGCTGTACCCTTGAGCAAGGTAGATGCTTCATGAATCATCCAAATGTTCAGATGGGGAAAGGCAATAGAGCATATCTTTGGCCATTTCCATAGAAAAGACCACTATTGCCACCAGGGGGCAGACAGATGTGCAAGCAATAAACTGTCTGATTAATGTACATCTTGTCAGTACCATATGTAAATACAGTGAGAATGGATGCATGTATATATTCATACATAGAAGAAATGCAGAATCTGCACAATGGCTGCACCAGATTAGGTTGCCTATGTAGAAAATAAATAATAACAGTTCTGCTTTGGAACACATGCTTAGTAATGATTTTATTTACAACCACTAGTGGGCTGCCAAATATCTCAGGGGAAGACAGGCCTGTTTTGCTTTCAGCCGCTTGTTGGATTGTTGATTCATCATTTCGCTTATTGAGCTGTGCCCTGTTTTGCTACTATGGTGAATTGCATATTAAAATAATTTTGGAGGTCTGTTTTTTACAGATCACAGAGAAAATTAGCTGATGAAATAGTGATATTTGCATTTGAATATTTGATTTGGATAACAATAATATTTAAATAATTGAATTGTGCTGTAACTGATGCAATTTGCTTTGTCTCCTTGGGCAATGGAGAGATTTTTTTTTTTGGTAGAAAATGATTTAGGATCTGGCTGCATCTTTTATTACAGTATTTCATTAATGTCAAGAGGTGCTGAATAATTCATAATGTTTGCAATGTGCTTGTGATTGTTCTGCAGGTCTGTGATCATGTGTTTGTGTGTATGCATAGGCAGCAGACCATAAAGTGTTTATCAAACAAAGAATTGTTCATTAGTTGGTTTCAGATGGTATTGATATGCAAATTAGTCTGACAATAAATCAGTAAAGTGCCTGTAATTTGCTAATTAAAATACATATAAACAAATATTTAAATGCCAAAAAGGCTCTAGCTGCAGCAGAATACAAATATATCAATTAGAAGAAGATATTCCCATACAGTGCAGAAACTCCAAATGCATCTTCCAGGAACCTCAGTTCCATATAGCCATATCTGATCTAATATTACACAGGAAAAAAAAAACACTCATGATTCAATAACAGAATGTCATCAGCAAACCTACATACTAAATTCAGATCTTTCCTTTCTTTTGCTTCCACCAGGTTTACTCTTGTGTCACCACTTATTTCAGGCTTTCATACACATTGACTGAATTATATTTTCCTCTTGATTTAGACCTATTAGGAACACTTGCACTTCAATGGGTTTTTCTGACAAACAATTTTGCAAATTCATGTTTTGAAGTTTGTGACTACTAAACAACTTGTGATGATGAACATGAGTAGCTAGTCCTGGCATTTAATTGGAAGTTGAGTACAGATAGTAATTGAATCCATGTTTGATGGGATATTTGGGCAATTAAATTAAAATGCCTATTGAAGAACTTTTTTATACTAATCCAAACTGAACATTTGAATATTTTCAAGCACCAGGGAAGAGAATAATATATGTACATACTGTAAAAGTGAAACAGGAACCAATACCCATAAACAGACTTGTACCTCTTGCACAGTGTGGTTTACATTGCTTCCATTCATGGCCACATGCTGCTGACTCTCATAGTGCATTCCCTGCTTATCACCCCTGTTGATTTCCGTTGATAATTAGCATAATGAAGTTACCTGTCATTTCTGGTAGATGCAAATGGAGTGCACCATCTGCAAAACAGATCTGTCATACCTCCTGATATTAACCTTGGGAATGTGTGACCAGTTTATTTAAAGCTCAGTGCCATATATGTGACACTTTGTATCCCTCTTTACCAAGAGTAGTGATGTACAATACAACAATAGAACAGAGCTGTAGCGGTAATAAAGGCAGTGCACATTAAACTATTACATTTTGTATATATTTAGAATAGCTGTTTTTGGGGTCTTCTCCATTATTATATACAATTTAAAGCTGTCCCCTGGTTAAGATCTTGTCTCTGAGAATAATGCATACAAAGTCTTGCTTCTTGTTTTCTTTCTTCCTTTTTTTTTTTTGAGAGAACAGCCCTATCCAATATGTAAATTATCTTGCTACACAGATTTGAAAGCAGCTGCACCACCCAGCACAGAATAACTGATATCTCACTCTGCCTGCAATCACAGTGATTATCAGCCCTTTAATCTGTGTATAAATCATTCGCCTCAGAATGAGACATTTGTGTGTGTGTGTGTGTGTGTGTGAGAGAGACAGAGAGAGAGAGAGAGAGAGAGAGAGGAGGGAGATGTAATAATATACTCATCAGCTAAAAGTTAAAATTACTCATTTGAAAATGAGAGAATATTGGCTTTCCTCACAGAATATTAGGAGGAACCCTTGCCAAAAGATAAAAAAATAAATAAATAATAAAATAACATGGCTGCAGGGACAACAGGATATCCACACACTTAGCCCCGTCTTCAGACTGATCAGTAACACTCCAGAAATCAGGGAGCTGTTAAATGAATTTTCATTCAATTATTAGTGGTGGGTGAAAGGGGTTTCTCCCAAAATTTACTGTAGACTCACCATAGCAACCTCATATGAATTTCTATCAATGAGCCTCATTTATCAAATGTGAGCTGAATGAATTTGATCATAAATTGTACATAGATGCATTTACGCAAAAAAAAAAAAGTGAGATTTATCAAAGTTGTTGTACATCAGTTTGTTCGTAGGATCTGAAGAAATGTCATGAGCGCTGTAAACTGTTTGTATTGTGTGCATAAATGGAAAAAAACACAGCTGTAAAGGATGTTTTTCGTGTTGCTTCTTTTATTTTTCCATTCATTCATTTCTTATTTCATTAAAAATGAGTAGCAAATTATTTGGCAGTAATACAGTAACATTATAAGAGTTCAAAGTGTTATATAAAATCATTATTGGATTCAAAATGAAAACAGGTGATGCTTCATTTGTGTAATCCTGATTAATAAAATTAATTTGTTTGCTTGCCAAAGGCACAAGCTACTGTTCTTCTATAGAATCTTTACTTCTTCTTCTTGTAATTGTATAACATATATCCTCCAACAGTTTGTAGGGTAGAAGGTTTTGATCAGAAAACTCTGCTCTCCTTTGACTGCTTCTAGTACTCCTGCTGCTACTACTTCAGTGCTTACTGTACCTACTAAAAGTTTTAATATACTAATAATAAGTGTAATAGTACATCAAAACTTCTAGTATGTAGCCTACATACTCTTCAAGTCCTCAGAAAGCAAACAGTTTCTTCTGGAACTCTATATGTAGTTCTTGTTTGGAATTTTACATGAATTTCATAAAACACGTTAAAGACATCCGCGTGGGCCTGGGTGCAGCTTCCCCCTATGATTTAATGCAATGGTAAGGCTGGTATACAAAAATTTACCTTCAGAATTGGAGGGTGATTGATCTAAGACCACGGAAAACAGACTGCAGTCACGCTCCACGGTAATTCCAGCCAGCTACATCTCTCCAATAATTTGCCTCCAGTTTCATGTCGAACCATTTTCTTTTAACAGGTTGCAGCGTATGCAGAACTTTTGACACCGAATTTATTGCAACAGTTACTTCTTGCCAGGCTTTGGTCTTCTACGGCCCCGCTACTAAACTACTTACACTTCTGAACAAAGTATTTTTTTATTCTATTTCCATTAACAAAACTTCAGTTGTTGCTTCAGAACGTTTTTTTTTCTCTTTTGCCTTTTCTCTGCTATCTCTTTACATTGACAACAATGGGATTTCAGGCTTCTCATATGGTATTTCCGGTTGATATATTTATCAACATACACGCGAAATACGAAGAAATGCTGTGATTACGCGTGTTTGATAAATCCGGTGGAATTTGTTAGTTTGCATCTGTTGACGCGTAAATTTACACAGTTTTCTGAAAATATTGATAAATGAGGCCCACTGAATGGATATGTACCACTGCATCAACACTAAACTGTTGCTACCTTTATATTTAGATACATCCAATTCAGACAAACCAAGCCTCTCTGTGAAGATTTCAAAGCACAGACTGCAGAGGCCTTGAGTCTTTTCTATGTTAAAAATAGCTCAGCGCTGTTTCTTAAGAAGCAAGTAATTATTGAGTGGTTCAGGAGAAGCGTTTTCCTGACAAATGGAAAATATTCAAAAAGACTTTTACTGGTTTAACTTTGGCACACTACTTTCTGCACTTTTCTGAATTGTTTTTGAGTGTGGGATCACACCTGTCAGGCAGGGCAAGGTGATTCCTGGTGCCATTGTGGACGGAAGGAAAAGAAAAATGAAAGAACTGGAGGTGGGATGCTAGAAACAGTTGACATGAGTGGGTTTAGGTCCAGTACCTGGCATTCTTATACATGTTTAATAAAGAATATCACGTATCCAGGTGTTTGTGTGATGGCATTCCACTCCAATGTTTACATTTTAAGCCCCTGTAAGGACTCTTGGTTTTCTTGCAGCACAATCAGAGTGTTAAAACAAAGCGTAACCCAGACCAAAGCAATAAACTGAAGATGACATTCTAATCATCTGTTGGAGACAGGCAAATGTTCACCTTCAAGAGATTTTCTTTTCTTTGCGAATAAGAGGCTTTGTGAAAGTTGCAATAATTTTGGCATCCATGTAATAGAATTCTGAATGCTGTGATTTCCCTGGAGAAACACATCCCCAGTCTTTGAGGTCAATTGACAAAACTATTTTTTTATTCTGCAAACGGCAATGCCACTTAACATTTCTTTGTTGCTTAGCACAAAACTGGGTTTTTCACTGAATAAATCCATAATAAGCACTTTTCTCCAGACAAGTTGTTCTTGTTTCCCACAGAAAAACATGAAGGGCAGTATACACTTTCGTCTTTACACAGAATAAAATATGAATATGCTAAATAAGTAATACGGGAAGTAACTGCAGTTTGGTCACCAATAACATAGGTGCACCTATTTGTTTTAGGAATGCCTTGAAGTATCAGTACAGAAGCAAACCAACTGAATACAGGGTACTGTGATTTTCATAGAATTGTTACTTCTCCAACAGACCAAAAGGTTAATGACCATCCGTGGGCCATTGACCAAAGTTCAGGTCTGCCTTGGGCAACGATGCTACAGCTACAGCTATTATTTGGACCTACATACCTTGGGTCATTGATCTCTACAGCCTCTATGAAGTATGGTTTGCCATTTTCTGTTACACGTAGCTGAATAAATCTCTCCTTGTATTTCAATATTGTTTCTGTGAATTGAGCAAAGAATGTTCATGGACCTTCGGCCTGTTCAAGTAGTGCATGTTTGACCTTCAGCCGGTTGGAGTACTGAATGTTTGACCTTCAGCCTGTTGGAGTACTGCATATTTGACCTTCAGCCTGTTGGAGTACTGCATATTCGACATACACAGCCACTGTTCTCGTAGTTGACAGAACTGACATCCCTGTGACCTGTGCATGCATGCTAGTGACCCATTGATGGTTTTTTTCCCTAATGATTCTTTAATGGCCCCTCCACTGAAGCTTAGCCTTTTATTCCAAAAGTCAAATGACAATCCACAAATCTTCCCACCCCCCTCTGTTTAGCACCTTCTTCACCCTCATCCATTCTAGCAGCCATAGCTTTCCTGTAGATGTTGCATATTATTCACCTGGAAGGAAATTTGTCCTCTGCATCCTTAAGCAGTGACGGCTTTTGGCTCCCTCGTTTGTCATTCTGCCCTCTGCCTCCTCCAAAACCAATTTGGTCCTCTGCTTATTTTCCTCCCTCTCACTGAGAGCCACATTCCCTCTTCTTCCATCACCCCAGAGGATCAGAGAGCAAAAGGGCCTGTCTTAATGTTCTTTGAGGTGCAGAATAAATCCAGATAAACATTTATAATTTTGAATCTGCTCTGCGTTTCAAGTAGGTTGCTTACTTGCACTTTTTTTTATTCTGTTAGCACACCGTTCTTGCTTTCTGAGGATGTCTGCTTTGATCTACAGACACCATTTGTCCTGGGATGCATGGTACCTTCTAATTGTCGTGGTCAAGTGCCTGCTAGGAATATATGCAAAATTACCCTCAAGAATTCACCATGGTTGCAGAGTGGAGCTTACATTGAACATTTCGAATTAGTGATAAGGAGCACAAGTGCTGCTGAGATGAGCATATCACCTGAACAACCAGGCCATATGCTCTGGTTGTACCAGCCCATTTGGAATACCTTCCTACAATTAAGAATCATAAACTATACTTGAGTACACTGTAAATGACTGCGGTCAATTTACAGTACGATTTCAGCAGTATTCAGCTGTTATTTTAAAATACAGAACTTAACTGTTAATACAAAAGAAAATCTGTTAAATTACACTCCATTGAACAGAACTGTAATGGATTTCCTAAAATACAGCACTTCACTGCTAACCAACTGTCCAAAGCATCTTAAGTAACAGTACCATGCAGTATTTTTTTTTTTTTGTATTTTGGGAAGAGCAAATTCACTGGAACTGCACATGTGAAGCTGGATCAATTCTTTTCCATTCCCATATTACTAATTATTTGGTGTGAGTATTTTATTTAATCCATAAATCAGTTCACAGCTTATCAGTGATGTTTCCAATTTGTTTGCATCACTGAATATATGCACCCCATGATTGGAAGGATTCAGCAGCTAGCTAAAAATGTAAAGCTGATTTCAGCAGGCTAGAATTTCATTAATTGTTGCCTATTAATCAGAAAACACAAGGAGCTCATTTCAACTTCTATATGTCTATATTTAATCCATAACTTGTTTCAACATTTCAACAATTGCATAATGATTGCAGCTAGCTAGAATTTCATATAATTTAACAGATTATTGCCTGTTAATCATACAACACAAGGAGCTCATTTTAATTTCTACATGTCTAAGTTTATGTGTGGGCACATATTTTGTCATTGAATTCATGAAGCATACTCATAGTCTTAACAATAAACCTTTTTACAGTCTCTGTAAGTCACTTCATGAAGTAACATTAAGACTTCAGTGCATGCCGGTTATTGGACAGTAATTCAGCAATGCAGATTCACAATTTAAGGTAAGGTTTTCAAGATAATAACTGGATCAGAACCAAGATTTGCTTTGCTGTAACCTTTTGCTTCTTCAAAACTGTGTAAGTGTGGTTGTTTGCCTCAAAGTCGTGTTGACTGCATTGGCATGAGTCTGCTTGATGAGATGTTGATAGTGCAGTAAAGGCCATAAAGCAGAAGCTACGGGTGTATTAATCAGTCAATCGTAAAGCACTGTAAAATAAAAAAAAACAACAACTACATAATGTGTTTTTAAAAAAGACAGTTAACTGTAAAATACTGTGAAAGTAATCAAAAAACAATGTCATACTGTATTTTTCATTAAATGTAAAAAACTGTAAATTTTAGTGATAGTAAAAAAATGGTAATTTTACAGTAACTTAAAGGCAATACTGCTGCCAGTTGTTTACTGTTTTTTTACAAGAAAAGTTTTAACAGTCGACAGTACTGCCAGAGCTGCATTTGCCATTATTCTTTTATTAATCAAACCACTGGTGCATTTCAAGTGGGGCACTTTGATTTATTCATTAATTATAGTGCCGACACAGTCATGCATGTGGCTGAAATATAATCAATTTATTAATGAAATTACATTCCAGTCATCCTGTGTCTGGCTAAAAAGCTCAGAGTTAAGTTTCTTGAAATAGTAGGTTTCTAGTAACACTCAATCAATTTACCTATTAGTCATTAAACCATTACTATTTTATTTGTATAGTGCCTTTTACTACTATGATGTCAAACACCGCTTCGCAGTGGGGAAACCTCTTTTGAAATCGAAATAACTAAATTTATTCCCATTTTCCACACTGAACACTCAGGACTTTTCAGTCCAGATGAGTGACTGTGCACCAAATGACCAATGATGCATGATGTTTTAAGGCTTATAAAAGGACATGCAGTCTGTTCAGTTATCTGATGGGAATATTGGGGTCTTGCTGGTAAAGATATTCATTGCCTTGTTCAGGTGAATTGGTCCAAGTCTCTTTTTTAAGCGTGGCTTGTCTATTTATGCACTTCACTCGAGCTTCAAAGTTACCCTCACCTGTCCAGCAGAGAGCATGCATTCTGAAGTGGAGCCAGACTGTGTGAAAGCCCGGGGTGGTAAGGCTGCATCCAGCAGCATCACACAGTGTAGGGTTGCACAGGAGATTGGGTTGTGATTGAAATTTGACCTGTGAGTTTATTAGACCATCCACATTTTAATCAACTTTATAATAAGCAATTTGTTTAAAAAAACAAACTAACAAAACAAGTCCCCTTGACTCTCTCTGACCTGCATCTGGCAGTCTTAACATACCTTTGATACAGTATCCCTAGCCTTTCCTGGATCTGTAATAAGAGGACACCTGCAGGTGCATGTAAAAGTCTATTAGCTGAAGGTGTTGCCTGCTCCCTGCTGCTGCAGCATTCCACACATACACACACACACACACACACACACAAAACACACACACACATTTATACCTTGTGTGTAACCACAAATGTGTGCCAACATTAATTCTGTTCGAGCAGTGCAGAGATGAAGTGTTTAGAAAGATGTACTTTTTACACCTGGTCTGTTTATGATTATTTCTTAGGCTTATCCATATTTCAGCCTTCCTGGCAGAGCCATGGAGTTTGAAGGTTAGGAATTGGACTCTTAATCAGAAGGTTGCAGGTTTGAATGTAAGCTGGCTGCCCCTAAACAATGTACTTCACCTGAAGTGCCTCAGTAAAAATCCAGCCATATAAAATGGACAATATGGAAAAATGTACATCATGTAAATCACAGCAGATAATGAGAGCAACATCTAAATTAATGAATAATGTCCAATTTACAAGGCTATCATGCACTGCCTATGTGTTTATGACCTTGAACTGTGTTTATGAACTGTTGGGAGACAGTTTTGGAGTGCGGCACAGTATTAGAGAATGTGTATTAGAATTACAAAGGGATGTTGCCGCATCCGACCAGGGCCAAATGGCACCTCCTGTTAACGACCTGTCATCTGCCATCTGCGGAACGTAGGGTTCCCCATTACCATATCTGAGCCATCACATGCTAATTTATTTGCCTTAAACTGTATAAATGTTGACCACACATTGTAATCTTTGAACATTTTGCTCCATGCTTGTGTTCCCGCGGCCGGCTGTTAAGTAAAGTAGTCTTCAACTGCAAACAAGGGATCTATCTCTTCATTAACAACATGGTTGTTCTACTCATTTTGACAATTTTATTGTTTACTAACAGAACTTTTTTGTTCACAAATTTAAGAGTTGCTTGCCACATTATTCCTTCCACTTGAAGTCAATATCTAATACTATTGTACACATGCTAAATATACTGGAGGTGGGGGAGGTATTTTTTTGTTTGTATAGCTCAACAAAACAAGTGCACTTTTATGTCCTGTGCTTTCTTTCAACACTGCCTCCTGGCTTGTCTAAGTCATTGTTTCAGCAGAAAAAATTTTCAGGCAATGGTAGGTTTGGAAGGATTTATTATTGGAATGGGTTAGAGACAATGATATGGTGTACTGGTTTTGGGCTTGGAGTCCTAAAGGGGAAAGGAGTGGAGCTGTTCTCCAAGGAGAAGAGGAGCCCCAAGGACAGCCAGCCAAGAAGAGCTATGAAAATGGTGACGATGTGACTGCAACGACAGAAAGTTAGTGAACCAGAGTGAAGTGAGCGGAGCAAATGTTTGGAATTTGCAACCTGATGTATGATTGGAATGCATCATACGACCAATGACCCAGATGTTTGATTAGGTGGTCTGGAAGTCTGTCTATATATATATATATATATAGACTTCCAGAGGTTTGGAATTTTATATATGTATATATATATATATATATATATATTGCTGCAGTGGTGGCTGCCATGATTGTAAAAGAGTGAGAAGAAAAACTGTCAGGAAAACCACATGTAAACAAGATGTTATTTTTTAGTGTTTTTGAAACCAATGGCATGTTACGATTCTGCTGGAGGTGGTGGAGGAGTGGCATGATGGTATTCAAGCAAGAACAACCTTTAATGATTGTGTTTTCAGTAGCTAAAGAATTGAAATATGGTCTAGCTTCTCTCTGAGAAGAGAGACGTGAGGAAAAGTTCTTGGTATCGAGAAAATGGCCAGAAAACTCCAAGGTTGCGGAAGGGCTGGAAGTTTCCTCCTAAGTCAATGGTACGCAGAGAGGGGGGTGCTGTACTGGATTCCCTGGGACCGCGTAATAGCGGAGCTACTTCTGATGATGCGGGCACCAAGGAAAGCCCGCTGACACCTGAGAGAACGCCAGAAGCAGGGAGGGAGAGGTATGGTGCCGAGTCCCTAGGAGCCTGCAATGGCAGGACAGTTTATGCAATGGGCGCCAGTTGGAGCCTGCCGACTCCAGAGGGGATGCTGACACAGGCGAGGGTGGAGGGGTATGCTACTGGGGCACTGAAACAGGGCTGCCTGGGCACTGGTAGTGGGAAGATGGAAAAAGGATACAGGGGGATCATGGACCGGGTTAGCTGGAGTAGCGGCAAAGTTGGAGCAGGCGACAGGCATAGTTGAGGCCCGCCTGAGGCACCAGCGCATGGTGACGTCATCATGCCAGAGATGCAAAGTTCGATGGAAAATGAGATACGTGCACTTTTATACTTGTAAGGAGATCAGAATTGATTGAAGAGGTTGTCTGAGACTGATTCTCCCAAACTTTCTTTTAACAAACTCCATTAATTGTAACAGCATAACACAACTTGTTTTTGCTGCCATCCAATGTCATGAATGATTCCATACAATTCACACAACCATTTTCAAATGAAGAGCGCTCATTTACTGAGTACTTCCTGGCATTCAGGTTTGCTGTGAGCTGTTCTTTTTCTTTGTGAGCTTTATACAAGGATATTTATATTAGTTGTAAATTTGTGGTATCAAATAACTACACATTGGATTTTAATTAAGCACAATCACAACACATTCTGCAATAAACTATTTATATGTGTTTTCTTAATTAGAAAATACCTTTGTTGTAACCAGAGGGTCATCAGTGCGATTCCCAAATGAGAACTGCAACAGAAAGACTTCAGATCTTATTAATATTGATAAGTAAATGGTGCTGTATAGTGGTTTGAGTTGATTGAGCTGAAGGCACCTGATTTTCAAATGAACAATGCAGTATCAAAAATTTACTCAGCAAACAATCATGCAGATTTAAAAGATTCACGAAAACACTCCTCAGATCTTCTGTTTGTTTTCACTCCAAAAGCATGTATATGCCATAAACTGATGTACTATAAATCATAACTATTTGAAATCTTTTAGAGTTGATTTATTAGCCATATCCCTGCATGCTCATGTGTGGTTGTTTTGCGATATCCCATGCTGTGTAAAACAAAATACAAGATAAAGAGAAAGGCCTCAACATTAGATATAAATCCAGTGTGGGGCATGCACTACCCTGCCTGCATTTTTAAAGATAAGCCTTTTCCATCAAAATTCAATTTGAGGCTACTATACGTAATATCGCAATCAAAGAGGCAACACCAGCAAATACAAAGCAGTCAGGAAAAAAAACGATGAATCGTCCTGTCGCTGGGTGATAAAACTCGATGCATGGTACTGATGAAAAGATCTGAAGCCCTGAGCTACTGGAGAAAGCCCCAACAATGCCAGAGGAAAAAAAATGTTAGAGACCTTGAATGCAATATTGGAAACGATAAATAAAAATTCTGACATACTAATCGGCATTGCTTTATAATAAAGTATTCTATGGAATTTGCTTGAGGGCAGTTCTGTAAATCTGTGAGGGGTTAGTTGTAATGTGGGGAAAGTCATCATCCACACAGATGCCTGGAATGGCTATTTGAAGGGAAATGATGCATTGATGTTCATTTTTATGACTCTTTTGTACCTTTCATTAAGCACACACGTGTCAAAAAGAACAAGACTGGAATACAATGTGTCCATTGTTCAGCTGAAAGATTTTAGTCTCTGAAAGAAACACAGTTTAGTAGATATCACAAAACTAACCTTTATAAATGTGTAATGATGAGAATGGGCTGTAGAGCGTTTTCCATATTTTCCCCTTGTTCTGGTTTATGGCTGGTTTATCTTTTTCACACACTTCTTTTTTTTGCATGTTAGCTGATTTAGAATTTTGTTGTTGTTGAAAGAATGGCAGCAACAAAAAAGTTTGGCATGGCAGCCATACCAGATTTGGCATTCAAAGCCATGACCCAATCCTTAAGACAGAGTCCTAGAGCACTTTGATCCAATGCAACCTCAACAAAACATGACTGGGTTCAATCAACATTCATTCCAAACTTTGACTATTTTAAGCATTTTTCCAATGCATATGCATCTTTTTTCAATTAATTTTTGTGATCCAAGGCAAAACAATGACAAAATACAGGTCCTTATTCTTACGGAACTGTGCACATGACTACCTCTGTATTACAAATTTATTTGCACTTGCACTTTATTCTTCACTCAGCAATTTGAAAGCGAGGCTGTAGGCAAAACTGTGCAATGTCAATATCTGCACGTTTGGAGCAGTACTTTAACAGCTGCCAGCTACTGCTGTTTCACTCTGCATGACATAAAACTCTTACCTCATGTGGGAAATGTTGTTCAGATATGACTCACAGAACAAGGATAAAGTAACCATTCACATTTAGAACAGTGTTGTCAAGACAAGGGCACTGGTAAATTATAAAAAAACACAAGATCACAAATGGTTATGCGTTCATATATTGTTTTGTTGTACAATATATACTATTAAATATGAATATATAACAATCAGGATTCTCTTCACTGAGAATGCCTGTTGAGATATATTTAATATTCAAGCACTTTTCAAAATTGGTACATAAGGTTAGCTTACACTGAAAACTATTCTTTTGAAAATCACCTTTCAGGATCTGCCAGAGCCAATCCATACTACCTACTTAACTTAGAACAGTCCCCTGCTAGATGCTCAACTCAGGTCAGTAGGTCTCTCAGGTCAGGTAAGGAAAATAATTTACAAGCCATAAACAAAACAACTCAAACAAACAAAATTCGAACTGAAACAAAAAATAAATCCCAGCAAAAATCCCTATTATACATAAACCTACCTGTCATCCCTGTGATCTGGATGGCTACTGTCCAGTTTTGCCATGCCTATATACACGAAACTCTCCATGGATTACAATTCACCTCACCTGGACACCAATCCCACTAAGATGAATGGCAAACATCCCATTCCAAAGCACCTGCATTTTCCTATTAGCAATTATCCAGGATAACGGCCACGGCAACTGTCATGCTTACTTCCTGTCCCACCCTCCAAGGGTCATAAGTCTATCTTCTTATGAACGCGATTTACAGAATCTTGTCACCATTGTGCATCAACTCTGGGTTGCAGATATGTTTTTAGCATACACAGTGATTCTGCATACACATGGTCTGCATAGAGGTATGCATTTTCCTATGTCAACATTTGATAAATCTCAAACAAAGAATGGACCTGATAGTAAGAGCAGTTGACACACGAACATGCACATTTGCACAGTTGAAAAATGAGGCCCCTAATACTTTAGTAAAACCTTTTGAAAGGATGAATTGCACAACAGGAAATAATTCTGCAACAAGGAACAGCACTCTGTTGTTGTTAGTGAGAGAATAGAGATTTTGCATTTTTCGTATACCCAGTAAGGACTGCTCACTAACAGCCATACATCCTTATATTTCAAGCTTTTAAAGAATATATGCTCTTGGGGATAACAACAGAGTTCAGGAATCATTTCCTCCCACTGAAAGCAGCAGAGCTTTGTTTCAAATGCACCTTCCTCAGGAATCAAGTTATTGGTAATGTTACATATTACACAAAATGTACAGAATATAGTTTGGTTGATGAATAAAATTATACTGATGGACTATGTACATGCAAGTGTGCCTACCTACAAATACACAGACACACACACACACACACACACAGGCTAGCTGGGATACAAACACACAATTGTTATCTCTGTCTTAAGACATCATTACAGCTCACTGACCAAATGCATAAATAAATGCTGAACCTGGGAGCATTATGACACCGAAAAGCAAAATGCTGAGCATGAGAAACACTCCACCTGCCTGAAGCAGTGATCAACACAGAGGGAAGGGCCAACTCCTGCAGCAACAGCAAGTCACATACCTGGAGGGGGTGCGAGAGACGAAGATAAAGACAGAGTGTGTGTCCCCAGTGAAGAGAACAGCTTAAACACCTGAAGGGAATGAAGAATCGGGAGAGGATGCTTCTAACTGTAATCAAAATTTTAATGGAAAAAGACAAACATACACATAGCCAATAGTAAACATGGGTACAGGCTAAAAATGTGATGCTAGTGAATATTAAATAGTATACCTTTGGATCCAGTTCCCTCAGGTATTTATTCATTGATAAGACTGATAGTTTTATCATACCTATTTTTCCTTATATTTTACACATACCTGTGTTTAGTGTTGTGCACTATGATGAATAATGGAATGCCAATCCACGTGGACATATATGTTTTTAAATAAAAAAATTTACAAGTAAAAACTTGATGAATACTGTAAGTTGAGAGACTGTGGGTAACACATGAATTATTGGTAAAACTGAAATGTTGTGTGGATACCTAAATTTTAATAAAAACATACATCTTACAAAATGTTTTTTGTTTATTTCTTTTAAGATGAAGTTTATCTTGAAAATGTATTTGCACCACTATTGTTTTCTTCAGGAGCATTTAAAAGCAAGGCAAGACTGTAGGCAACACCGTTCAGTGCCTATAACAGCAGGTTTTCAGCAGCACTGAATCTGCTGGCAGCCATTGAATTCACTCTGCATGCCACAGAAATAAAACTCTCACCTCATGTTGATAATGTGGTTGAGCTGTGGCTGACAAAGCAAGAGGAAAGACATTTTATGTGTAGAATAGTTCTCTCATACTAAGACATCCGGAAGGGGAAATAAAAACAGGGTCATCGCTGTTATGGTTAAAATGACGGCAGGATTATTACATGCTAGACAATTTCACCTGGACTGCTGCAAACCTACCGTATATTCACAACATCGACGCTGATAATTCACACAATGCCACATTATGCATCTCCTTCCAGTGCCCGAAGGGAAATGGAATAAACGTGTCTGTATAAGCAAGGCAAGCCCATGTTCTTTCCAGCATATGACACTGAAATCTTACTGACTCTTCCCAGAGAAAGACCGTCTGTCCTGAGTACACACAGTATGAGTGAAGTGCATTAGGAACAAAACATGTACAATATTTTTTCACAAAAAATATTTACATCTGTAATCAGTGCTGTGAAGAAACTAAATTCAATACAAAATCATTAACAGGCTGTAAGATGAGGTGGTTCATGTTACAGTGCTCACCACTGTATTGCATTCACTGTCAGTAAAGCACTCTTGGGAAATCAAACATCATGTGATGTGCATGTAATAATCTGAATATAATAATTTAATGTTGTATATAGAAAACCTTACTTGTAATTGAAGGATTGCCAGATCGAATGCAAGGTATCACATTTGTATTGCATCTTTAAGCATAAAAACCAGAGGAACTTGACACCACTCATCCACAAGCAAGGCTATCCATTCATGCTCAGGAAATAGTGGTGCAATAGGCTATGTGAGGTGTATTTCCAGAATGTTCTTTACACACTTGGCTTGAGTTCAGATCCACTGACTAATAACATATGATCTTTTGGTAATTTCAGTGTCATACTCAAACCATTATTCATGTTATTCATGCTAAGTGTATGAGGACATCCAAAACATGCCAGGAGAGTGGAATGATCAGTTCACATTCCTCTATGTACTTTCTGTATCCACTCATAGGTGACCATTGTAAGTTACCCCTGATAACAGCATATGGAAAGCTAGTATAGATAGAGTGCTGGTGTGGCTGAGTTACAATACACTCTTCTTGTCAAACAGCTTGACATTAGAAACATAATAACAATGATGTACGAGAATAAGTTTCTATCTAAACTGTCTTTGGAGCTAATTCCTATTATAATGAATGAAAGATACTCTAGGGATCAGAGCTGGGGCTCAATCAGGAAGCAGCATTTGCTATCCAATTATTGTACTGTCTGAGGATACATTTATTTCACAAATTGTGACTGGGTTCTGCACTTTAAGTACTTCTTGTAAAATATTCACAGTAAAATGTTCAAGGTTAAAACAAAAACTCAGTTTGTATGCAATCAAAATTATTGAAAAGTTCCAAATAAAAATGTACCATGTTGGAGTTGATTTAATATATCAACTCAACATTTGGTGTAAGACAGGAATAAAGTAAATGCTTGAAGAAGAGAGGAGGAGGGGGTCAATGATAAACCCATCAGCTAAACATACTAATTGAAAACATCCATATTCACAAGAGACACATTATCACAAATCATTAATGTTTTACAAATATCACATTTTATTTTAAATGAAGTGTGCTCAGTTGAATGTATAATTATTTTAAATGATTTGAGGCTTATGTAACTGACAAAAAATGAATCTAGATGATGGCATACATTCATCATTGAGTTGTGGAGACAGTTTTTTTTTTCATTTCCTCAAAGATTTATGCAACACAATTTCTTTACCCAAATGAATAGGCCTACAATGGACAAACATACAGTAAACATAAACTATAAGAAATCTACCAATTGTCAACTGACCTTATGGGACCTCAGTGAATATGTTCATTTCACATTGCATGTTTCCCTGAAACTTACACACTTCAGTATTATCATTTTTTGGGCATTTCAGCCCACCACTAAAAAACCCTTTAGCTAGGACAACAGAAAAAAACCTACCTCAGTCCTGCTTGACACGCAGCAACATTTCTGTCTGTGCTAAAGCTCCATCCAGCTGTCATAAGCATTTTCAAAAATCGTATATTAAAATTAGCCATGTGGCTGGTTCACAATCAATGTGAAAGCAGCAAGCAGAAGAAAGGCTTAGCTTTTACTGTTGAAAAGCACAGCTTATACATTCAGCAGGCAGAGTTCTGTACAATTTAATTAGCTGGAAGCCAGATGAGTGACCTGATACATAGCAAACGAACTTCCTGACTGGCAATTGCTTTGAATGTACAAAACTATGTTAACATAATTTAGTCGAGCAGGGGGAATATTCACCTTTAAACTCATTAACAACTACAATAATAATAATAATAATAATAATAATAATAATAATAATAATAATAATAACAACAACAACACAATGGGCCATTCCCCAGGTTCACTCAGCCCATGCTTTCAGAAACACTGTGTCTGCAGTGGATATGGGCTGGAAATGCTGTTGGTGGATGATTTTGCATTAGGGCAGGTGATTAAGAAGTTTGGCAGGTTGAACAGACACCTGCAGGCCCATTGTTAGGGAGGATCCCCATTCCTTTCAAGTCCAGCAAAGCTCCAGTCTGAGTCCACTGATGTCTCTTATACCAGTACAAAAATGCTGGCCTGGGGCACTCTGCATGACTACTCTCCAATCCACCCCCTGCAGAAATGAATCACTTAAATTTCCATACTGTACGTGATCATAATACATTCTTTTTTATTGCATGCTACAGTTCACCCCAAAGGCTCCTTGGTGAATGAAAGCATTACTAGAGAGAGGGACTTGTTACATGCCAAATGTTGGTGCAGCATAAGAAACTGGAGGTGTATTGTAACCAACCCACTACATACACAACCCATATGCGACAACTTGAACTGTGAATCCAGAAACAAAATTATATTGTTAACAGCATGAGATAACCCATCATTCAAAGTTTATAATATATCTGGAGATAACAGTCTTCTTTTTTTGTCTTCAAATCACAGTACCTCTGTACCTCAGATATAATTTACAGACCTGATATTCAGTTCTGCTTTCTGTACTTCCGTTTCAGTTGGTAATAGGACTTTTTGTAAATCACAACACAAGCTGTCAATGTTCAATCTTAAACCACAACACTTCCTGAATATTCATTATCAATCAGAAAGTTTGGTTTTAAAAATGACACAAACCAATTTCAGTGTTAAACTGAAGCTAAATGTCTTGCAGCTTGATGTTTTGACTAATTGCCATCTATGGTACAGGGTCTGCCTCATTTTTTAAATACATACCTCTCATAGTCTCCACACATGTAAATGGATTCTTTATCCTATACAGAGAAGGCCTAGGAGCAGAATACCATCAGTGTGAAAAATTCATCAAAATGCAGAGAGCTGATTAGCTCCAGAGGAACATTAATAATGTCCCCAGCATAATATGGGACAAGCACAGCTCGCATCATTCTTATGCGCAGACAGGATATGTAATATATAGAGACAACGAGGGGAATACGGTCTCACCACCTGTGCTATAGATTATGTGGTGGCCTTATTGCTTTTCTCTCTATGTGGCAGCTTGATGGACCATTGTGGGAAAAATGGAGATAAAATGACCACATATTTCCTGCCAATTGCAATAAAATGTATTTTTGAAATTTTAATTTATTTTTATTAAATGACATATTTCAAATTTTACAGTCCATGGGTCAGATGGCAGTCATTTCAAAACAAACAAAGGGATGAGGATCTCTGTAAAAGTGCAATCTTACCGAAGATCACATTTTTTGAACAAATTGAAAAAAATATGTTTTCATATTTGTGTCTTATCTTCAATAGGGATTATACTCATCATGATGCATGATGTTTAAATATGTGGTTTCAGAGTATATGAAGCTGCATTTGAGACAGAAAACAGATTTCTATTTTTTTCTGGGTATATTGAGCATGGTGGGGCAATTTTCAATTAAATTTACATAATTTGCAGGGACACTACTGTCAGGTGGTTTACCAGGTGGGGTCAGTAGTGAGCACCCTTACCCCCTTGAACAAATAGCTTTAGCTGGTGAGGGACCAAGATTTTGAATATGCAAGCAAAGCATCTGCACATTCATTCTCAGAATACTCACATACATGGGTCTCTGTTGCTGCAAGGCAGGGTTTCTTTTCTGGTTAAAAATTTAGCATTTCTGTTGCATGTGGTTCAGTTTGATATAACACACTCTACAATCCTCCAATGTCTTCATCTCATTTTTCATATTTCTCTGGTCTGTGCATCCGATTCAGTTTCATATTTCATTAAATCTAATATCTATTTTCTCCACTAAATTGTGCCTAAATGTGGGAAACCTATACTGACACAAACAAATTCATGCTCTTTGAAGAACTTGAAATTATTGCTTCCTTGTCAGAAAGTGACACAGATGTGGCTTCAATATATTATTGCAAAATGTACAGTACAAGGGTCTACCTGCCAGCCTTTCCTGTTTTTTATGCATGCTCATTCCCTTTCAAATATGATGGGATTTCAGACAGAGACAAAAGACACCACCAAATAAAGCCAAATTAATGGAAATTTGTTGGTTTTAATGCTCCTTTCTATTATGGAAAGATTTGATTAAAGTTGAAATCAACTGATTTCAATTTAAATGAAATATTATTGATAAACTTTTATCATGTTTACTTGATCAACTTGAGAGAGGTCATTTTGTAATTGTGCTGATAAATTCCTCTGTTCACAAATGTGCATTATCATCCTAAATAATCACCTGATTTATGCATTGTCCCTGGATTATGCTTGATTGACCCAGCCCTCATGACAGAGCACAGTAAGCACGCTACCTAGATATATGGACATTACATTAATTATATTGGTAAAGTCTCATTCATTTTTAAATGAACACAATGTGTCAATATTTAGATTTTAACATTTCAGGGTTTGTGTAATGTTTCATAATTTAATAATACAACATAAATAATCACATGAACGGTCAATACATTTAAGGAAAGTCATTGATGTGTGCAGTTAGAAAAAGAAATACTGTGCTTCCAGTCATTGACACAGTCATTTGAATGCAATCTTTTCTTTCACAAGTGAGAAATCTCTTTGTTTTGTATTATCTCCTCTGCCATGACTACCCATTACTCTGGTATAGTTAGGGAAGTGATAATTAATTAGCTCTGCTTTCTTAAGCTTATTACAAAGGCTGTGGAAACCAACCATAGAACAATGAAATTCATTTATATTGAAGCTTGTTTGAAGGCAATTAATTGCTCAAATTTGAAATGGGACGGTACTGCCAACCAAAGGAAAGGAAAACAAATCATGTGTCATAAGAAGCATTGATTGACTAAAATCAATTTAAAATTAGTTGTGGAAAGTACAATCATGTCAATATATACTCTTCAATTTCCAGAGGCTGTGTCATTCAATGGCATTAAACAACATTTATTGGCTGGATAAAAGCAGCTATCGTCTGTGTGACCTTGTTGACTAAGACCTGTTATGGTATGTGAGTCAAATGCTTTATCACTGAGTGTTGATGCTTAAAATGGAGTTCAGCAGCCCCTCTCCATCACCCAGGAACACACATGACAGTGCTCAATGTGCAGAAGTTCATTTACCTCAAAATCTGAAGGGGATGCCACGTCACTCCATTTACCATCCTATCGTGTGCTCCTCAGTCTGCTTCAGCTTGCTCCTCAGTTCACTTCGGCTTGCTCCTCATTCAACTAAACAGAAAATGCAAACAAAAAATCCCCAACAAAGAGGAACTGAGACGTTATGCCCACTTCCTCTCCTTCTTTATGCTTCCCAGCTAAGCCATACTTATTCCAAGAATCCTGTCCAATGACAAATTCCTTGTAGGTGCCTGCATCAGTGCCCTTAAATGGCCCAATCTCCACCATAGGGACCCTTTTCACGCTCCAAACTCAGGTACATGTGTAAAAAGATGATATATTACAGAATGCAGTGATAGTGACAGTATCACATTAACTACTGTAGGCCAACTTGCATGAGTAACAATCCAACAGCCATTCTTCTGTGGGAGAATGGATGTCATGAACAATAGAGTTACAATGAAACAGAGGACTCTGTATTTTGTCACACTGTGACAGTACTTTACAGCCAATAATTGAAGTATCTCAATGCAAGCCTGAATGAACTCTTTTTGAGGCCAGATCCTGACTACCAGCTGTATGTAATAAGCATCTGCTGTCCATACCATGTCATTTTACATTCCATGTCTTTGACTTCTTCTTGTGCTATCATATTTTTAATATCCTTAAAAACATGCTCTGAAAGAAAATAAAAACTACCTCATAATTATTTAAGTCTGGTACAATTTACATTATTATAATAGTAGTAGTGTATTGTTATATGTTGTTTCTGTTATAGCACATTAAGTAGCAAGTGATTTCTTTATGTAGGCAGGTGGAGAGACACTTTCTCCACTCTGTCTGAGAAAGTTTGAATCACAGAACACAGACAAAAGGAAAGGAAGTGCATCGCAATACAGAGAGAGAGAGAGAGAGAGAGAGAGAGAGAGAGAGAGAGAGAGAGAGAGAGAGAGAGACAGACAGACAGGGAGAGGGACAGAGATAGAGAGATGTATGTACTTCCACAAATAAAGTCATTGGTAATGATAATAATAAAAGGTAACCTAGGTTGTTGTGAGTAGTAATGCATTTAATGTATGCAAACACAAAACAGCAGATCCCTGCCATGTTGCATTCAAATGTCAAAGAAAAATTGTGTGCCATTTTCTACAGACAATGTAACTAATGTAGTCATGCATCTGTTTAATTACATAATATTATGTTATTTGTTGTGCCCATGGTCTGTCTACAGATTGCCTTGATATATTTATATCTTCCAACAGTGACTTTCTGCCATGCATGGTACAATCTGAATGCTAAATTATACATGATATTGTTTAATAATATGCTAATTATACTGAATAACTGATATTTGGAAACATCATGATTTGAAAATGTCGACAAATTCATCTGCACTTTATGTTGAATATCGGCTGTGTCTTAGGTCTATGTCTCTAATTTCATAGAAATTGGGGCGTTTCTCATTAAAATATCCTCTATGCGGTTTCAGACTTTGACTTAAGCAAATTTTCAGGGTGCGTATCCTACGCAAATCACAACCTTGTATCAAGTCGTGGACTCCTATCGATCAAACTTTGATATAACTTTTTTTTTTCAGCGCTACCGTATTGCATGAAGTAGGATAACTCTTGAAATATTTACAATTCTTTCTTGATAACAGGCGCACGTAAAAGTATTGCCCTTACCAACAATTGAGTTGTTGAATTTGAAATGCATGGCTGTGTTTCGCTCCGTGTTCCTCAGTCCTCACGTCTCCAATACATATACTCATTGACGCCTTTGGAGTGTTGAGCTATTTTGACTCAATGAACCCACGGTCAATAACTCACAGACCTCTAAAGACTTTCTAAATGCCAATACAGATGTGATCGTAAGGTCAAGTAAAACTAATTAGAGCAAATGCATTAGTCACCTTCGATACTAAATAAATGATAAAATATGATATCAATCAGTGTTTATCGTTCAACGATAAATCACGCTGTAAAACATGTATATCAGTTAATAAAACCTTCATTGTGTATCAAACCCAAGTAATTTTATTTTCTTCATTCACCTAAAATCTAATGAAACATTCTGATAACCTAAAATAACAAGATGAGATGACACTCAATTTAATCAAGGAATGTGACACAAAACAGAAAGGAAACGAGGTTGCGTTAGTCGTTGAGTTAAACACCGGCGACTTTGCACTGCAAACACACATCGCTTCTCTGTACTGTAGGTTAAACTGTGGTTTCCAATAACAGGTGTTCAGTAGGATAGACATGTGGTTTACCGTGAATTTATCAAATTACAAGATAGACAGATTATTTCATATGAGAACCTAACCATTGTCTTTCCAATAAAGACCAATTTTAAGAGTTGTGGTGGACGTTACGCTGCCATTCGTGTCTCTTTACCTTCCCCACTGCCACGCTCGGATTCGCTAAGAAAAATGACCAAGCTGCTCTCAGTACGTCAGACTCAAATGAATGAATATAATCTTTCAGCACGGCTAACTGTTTGTTTATTGGGTGTCGGAATACATTGACTGGATTGACTGAGAGGCCGATTACAGCTAAATATGAGAAATTAAAAATATGAGCGGTACTGTGTTCACCTTGTATTCAATATCCAGCACTGCAATTCGTGATAATTATGTTCGTTGGTGTTACTGGTACTTCACAAAAGTCCATATTATAAATTATATGAAACAACGCAAACTTAAAAAAAAAGGGTTTATTGAGGTACAATGCTCGGGCAAAAATCCTTTATTTTTTTTATTTATTTTTTTAACTTGGCAATACTTCTTTGATCCCTCTTTAGTGACCACCCCCATTTCACCCCAGGAACTTGCACAGAGTTATTATGCTTCTGCATACTGGTTGTCTTAATCATATGTTTGTGGATATTAAAATCTAAGTGAATCATCCTTGCCCGTTTTGATTATTTATTTATTTATTTTTTTTAGATTTCAAAGGAAGTAACACAACAACAACATTCATGTTATGAATTATGTTTTTCACCATCCCCAAGTAGGGGTGATAAATTATTCAGGATTGTCTGAAGTGTGTGAGTGATCAAACGCAATTGAAATGCGGTTTCAATGGTAGTGTCAAAGAAGCTTTTAAATAAGCGCTTCACACACTTGTGCAAAATATCAATAATTCATCTACATTATTTTAATTTATAAAATGCTTTGCCTTAGTTTCTTTGTGCCATAGTTTCATACGTATATCAACAAGACAGATACCAGTATGGCACATGAGTGAATTGATGAGGTCTGACAACCATCCCCTTGGTGTCAAAGTTTGCAACACTCCCCAGATCTACGGTGTTGCCTTCTCTTGTATTTGATTTGATGACAGCGATCCTTGTGAATGGGTACCAATAGGAAACATTCCATTTCAGCATGCACTGTAAACTTATTACAGTCTAATTTTTGAAACTTGCATGCTGTCTAGCTTGGTGGGGAAAAGTTAAAACATGTAGAGGTATGTGGCAGGTGCTGACACACATTGATGATGGTAATAATATCATTTTCTCTTCAATGTATTCTGTTACCTTTGGCACAGAATAGCAATGCAAAACCAACAACAGTTTGATTCACAGCATATATATTGTAGAATGATTTATATTTCATATTACCAAATGCTATTGTTATTTTCAAGAGAAGTCCTCCATTTTAATTAAGCAATATCACACAAGAGGGAGTGCTGCTATACTGAATATCAGCATGGCTGCGATTATGTTCGGCACTCGGCCAGCGGCCTCGTACCTACGATATGATATGATATTCAGTATAACAGCACGACCTCGAGTGTGACATTGCTTTTATACAACAGTTCAACAAATATGGCTGTTTATCAAGTGACGATAACTTGAGACAACAAATTATGCTGTTTTGTCGTTTATTCCGCCGACAAAAATAGTTCCTACAGGATAACATTTACACGTGTTGTCAAGCAACACATGAACAGTTGCTTGACTGCAGGTTAGTTAGCTACCTAACTACCTGGTTTTTAGGTAAAAAGGCACAAAAAGGCTAGCTAACTACTTTAATACCCGAGCTACTTTTTAGCATACATGGACGGGCTAGAAATACGGTTGGCTTGCTAGCTAGCTATTGTTTATCATACTCAACTGCAGACTAGCGATGGTTAGATTGTTTTTCATCAAACATGGAATTAATTTCGCATTGGTGTAATCAACGATTGAATCGGGACATCGGAAAAGCGAAGTGATACATAATAGTAAAACGTCCCAGTGCTGTTATACTCAATGTCAGCGCTCATCTTGTCCATTTTACTTGGTCGGAACTAACTGTTGTTGAAAAGAAAACATTCCATGCTCGTTCACCATGGCCTTTTATCGTAACTGTTGTAAATGCAGGATTAAAAAAAAAAAAAAAATCATTGAGAAGCAGGTATTACTATAAGGCTATGCATTGGCTTGTCATTGCATTTTCGGTCTCCTTTGGAACAACACTCTTATTTGATCTGACATCAGCTAGAAACAACTGTCGTAATACAGCATTGTTTGATGTGATTCATACTCAGTTATAATAACAACGGACATCTGCTGCTGTGTTGTTCTGCTACAAGGTAGCAGGTCCAGCTTCATAGTGGCATACCCCTGTTAAATCAATGATCAAAGGTGTATCACTTCAGTAAATATCCATATTTACAAATGTCTAACTCATGCACTATTCCAATCTAGCCGAAAAATAATGATAATACACACACACACACACACACACACACACACACAAACACACACACAACACACACACACACACACACACACACACACACACACACACGCTCAAACACACACACACACACACACACACACACACTCTTTAATTAAGAATGTGTTTAATTGGCCTAATAATGAATTCTGAAACAAGACAAAACACAGATGAACGAGCTGTAATTAATGCTCAAACCATTTCATTATGTAAACAATATAAAAGTAACACAATGCATAATTACATATTCATATTTAGGGACAGAGTTATAACAGTCAGAATTAATCTGGCCCTTGGTTGTGTATTGTTAAGATCTAATTGAAATTGTGTTGTATTATTTTTGTTCCAAGATTTTATCTGGAATCATACATACATTACATACATACATGAAGGCCTATAATAAGTGCATTTTCAATTTACACTCTTCATACCTAACTTAGTAATTAAATTTTCCAGAATCACATTGTATGTTCAGCACTATAAAACCAGTTGGATTCACTTCCAAACCAAATTAGAGCTAAACCATATGGGACATGAATATTAGTATCATTTTTAGGCATTCCATACCCTCAACAACGATTTTTACAAGCCTCAACACCAGTTACTTTGTTTGCCTTTTGAATGAAGCAAGTGATGAACTCACTCTATGGTAGAGGCTTCATAAAACACTTTCACTTTTAAATCCACTGAAAGTTACATTTCATAAACTTTACGATTGATTACAATGCATAGATAATATAATTTAAACATCCTAGATCAAATAATTAATTATGAGAAACCTGAAACAATTCTCTGAGAAAAATATAATCGGATTCCCTTATAAATGTAATATGTGTAGGAACCTACAAGAATAGATAGATAGTCAGATATACTGAACTGTTGTGGTATGTGGGCTGAATGCAGCATCACAGAATTTGGTAAAGGAAAAAAAAACTCTGAAGTTTGCCTTTTTTTGCTTGGCTAGGCATTTAAAGACTAAAAATGCAACATAAAAATAACTCAGTGAGAGGAAAAATGTTTCTTAAAAAAAAAAAACACATGGACAACAGGAGAAAATGAGCTCAGTCAGAGACCAGCTGGGGCTTGGATGTTTGCCATTGGAAAGGTTTCATCTGCTTAGAGAAGCACAGAATCACACAAGAAGGTAATGACGGCTTTTTCCTATTGTTGGATGCCTTAGCAGAAAATAAAATGAATATACGTTTCAGTGCAGTTTCAGTGTTTCAGGGGTTCTTGCCCTTTGTAAAGTACGTTTCAGCCCCCCTTTAATGGGAATAGCTATACTGATATGATATTACTCACAGATGAGTGCTGAAAGCAAGACAGAGGGCTGACGATGGCCATTGTCTATGAAAATGAACTTACTGATACTGTTGGTACATTGTCTGTGGTGCTACATACAACTGCTGTCCATGGTTCTGAAAGACACTGTCATTTCATAGTGAGTAATGTTTTGAGCACAAATATTTTGAATCCTACAAAGATTATTTACCACAAAACACTTGAATTGGGTACCATTGTCTTATATAGTTACCTCTAATATTAATTGTTTATTTACATTTCAAATTGAAAGCTTCATATGTTTTTGAATTAAATTAACATTTAATATAAGAGGGAACTATATAAGACAATGGTACCCAATTAAAGTGTTTTGTGGTAAATCACAATGTAATACCATAGATGAATTTAAAGCATATAACAGGCAAACAGGTATCACACAATATTACAATACTATCAAGGGCATGTAAATACATCTATGGTATTACATTGTGATTTAGCCTCATGTCCTTGTGCAATTCAAAAGCTTCACAAATAGCATCTGCTTTGCAGCCTTAAAAAGGACCTTGTACATCTCAAAAATTCACAGTTGTTTTTTTTGATGGGAGTCCTCAGCAACAGGATAGTCATTTTTGGGGGTCTTGAGATGAAAGGGTTTTAGAGCTCTTGACCTAGTTGATTTTTCAATCCTATTAAATTGTATGTACAAAGTTCTTCTAATCCTCCTAGAATGTATCATTGTTCCACATGGCATTAAGTTCAGGGGAAGCCACATTTTAAACTAATCAGAATATTTTGCTGTTGACCTTATAGCAAAGGGGCAAAGAATAACTTTGTATTATGATATAATTTTAATACAATGATATAAAACAAAACAAATAAAATGAATCAACCTCACATGAGCCATTAAGGATACACTTCCAGGCAAAGATATGAGAAACAATGCCATATTTTTGGAACAAATCCAGAGGGAGCATAACTTTAATTTTTCCTCAGACATTTTTTGTCGATTTTTAAAGAAAGCTTTGGGAATATGTCCTGGCCAAAGAACGTGTTTGCTTTAAATGTATTTAAAGGTATACAGAACAAGTATCATTATTATATGATACTTACATGCAAGCAGAGACCAATGGAAGGAGAGTGGTTTTGTATACTTGCCTTTCAGAAGCTCTTGATTGAAATGTCTTACTGTAAACATTACAAGGAGATAAAAGCCATACCTGTATTTACCCTAACATAAAATGTCTAACAAAAGTTGTCTTTTCAGCATTAATGCAACTGTCATAAATCCAAGATTATTACTTTGCAAATACAAAAATTCTACTGCTATGTGTTTTAAAACAATCAAAAAAGCTACAGAGATGAAAATCAGGCATGCAATAAATGCTCCAAGGTTCTGTTGCACAAGTACATAGCTTATTCCAAATAAGACAAAAGATTTCTATATGATGGACACAATGGAGAAGAGTTTTCTCTACATTCATATATATGACAAGCTAACTAACTAACATTTGAACATATTGGCTTCCAGGTTATGCCAGCATCGCCATATTCAGTGATTTCCAGGAAGACCTTGAGTAAGACATGAAATAGATCTGTGTCTTTCCTGCAGCCACCAAAGTAGCTTAAATGTGTTTTTCTGGCACTGCTGAACATGGAGCTAGATTTGAATATTTCAGGCACAAAAAGTGCACCAACATTTAGGGGAGGAAAATCCACCTTCATGAAGTAAAAATTCTAGCATTCATTAGTTCCACCCATGTACTACACCAGCTGATTCTTATTGGGACTCAGCATGGTAGAAGAGCTAATTAATGGAATCAGCTGGTTTAGTGAATGGGTAGAGCAGAGACATCTCAGTTCTTCACCTCTACTTTGTGAAGCTGGGATTTTCTACCTTGAGATGGACTTCCACAGTTTTTACTTTAAGTGCAAATTAATGGTGTAATACAGCCATATAAATGTTCTAAATATGTAAATATATTCCTGAAATGTTGGATTTAAATACTCTAGACACTCTATGAATAACTAGAATGCCAAAACCTATTTTCTGTAATCACAATGGATTTTTAATTGATTTCAGATCTTTAAGTAATTGAGAATCTTATCATGTATACTTTGTTTTAATAATGCAATACATAGGCCTGGGTCCAGTGCAAGATGCTATAATGATTATATAGGTACAAGAAACTATACATGAAGAAAAGGGATACAAATTCAGAACACAGTGAAAAAATATTGGTATTAGAGGGGACCCTTAATTTTCTGAAAAAGTAATTCATTAAACCCTTAATGTGCTGGTATTATATATTTGGTTAAATATTATGGATTAACTTGATCAATGCATACATCCACTTACTAACCTTAGCTCTTTCCTTGTTTTGCTCACAAATAGGTTGCGAAAGTGATGCAGTACTTTTCCAGCAGATTAACCACTCGCAATCGATTGGTCTAACAACTTTTTCCCCTGCAAGAAATTTCCCTGGTGGCTAACAACCAGTCCCACTTGTTAGACCATAATGACAAGCTTTGAATCCCCAAATGAAATCAAATGGTGGAGAGGATTACATAGGAGAAAAAGAAAACATATGTGGTGGATTCCTTTAAGCATCTTGACAACACTAACTCAATTCCTACTGAATGCTTGCTTCCACATTTCCCACCCTCAGTCTCCACACTGATGAGAAATCAAACCACCTACGGACAAACAGGTGACAGAGACAGAGTTAACAGCTGTCATGTCCTTGGGAGATGTGTGATGAGTGGGCTTTCCCAGGGGGTCCCCCCAGTGCTTGGAATCACAGGGAATTATGGAGGTGATTACAGCATACGTTATTAAATTCAGTGGATTGATTGCTAGCTGAGAAGGTCATGTAGGTGAAGTTAATATGCACACTATGGATTGGATGCTGCAAGACTTACTCTGCTCTTTCCCAATAGCTGCCTACTTTCCTATGCATTTGTTTTATCCTTGCCATTCCACATTCTGTTCTGCACTGGCCCAAAAAAAAAAAAGAGAATATAAGTATCCCTAACCTTTGATGAAAACTGGCTTCTTAAACTGTGGTTGATGATTAAAGCACAATATTACAATATTACAAAACCACTTGGATTTTTTTGTTCCTATTCATGATACCCAACATACATCTTACAGGAACTGAGTATGCAGAACCAAAAGGTCCATATCTAAAACTTGAGGGGAAATGAGAGTGGTAAGACTCAAGCAGTGGCACAAGTTGATCCTCAGTGCAGGATTTTCTGGGTAATGTGAACTAGTTGTGGTGTGAATTTGTGTAACTTCACAAGATTTGAGCAGATGCCAAAATATCATTGTTTTAACTGAACAAAGAAGTTAATGTGGATTTAGTTTGTCGAAATCACTTCTTAACTAACTATCCAGGTATCACTTGATTTAGCTAGTACATAGTTGCTAGTAGATTATCTATATGGTGATGGTAAGTATGGTAATACCCTGTTCTGTTAATATACTGAATGTATCTATATACTTGTACCCATTATTTTGAAAAGAGCTACTAAAGCTGTTACTCATATTAAAAATGAAACTTCCTTGCACAGCACACTCATACTTTTAATAAGAGTATAGCTCCTACCTGCCAGTCCTTTGGTTCCTCATTAAATACCAATGAAAGTGGAATGTAGAATAAAAACATTCAACAGGTAAAAAAAAATCACAAACAGCATTCATGAAGGATTCCCAATGAACATGTTTTACCCATAACAAGTTGACTGAATATTCAGATGGCTCCCCATGCTTCCTTCATCAGTGAATCAGTGTTGAGTGTCTATCTTTTATGAATCTAGCTCATTAATTGTCTGTGATGATGTTTTCAGACTGGTTGAATTCCCAACATGAGGCTGGGATATTCTCTGGCTCATTCCCTTAATTGCAAAATCTGATTGCAAAACCTTGCATTGGTCCGTTGGGACTCTCAGAATACATCCTTTGATCATTTGGAATTATCCATTTTCATTCCAGGGAGATTATATGAAAATTATTTCTGCCAGTTTGAAATATGGTATTAAACTCTTGGTGAAAGGAACACAGCCTTCACCCTCCCTAATATTATTAATATTTTGCATACGCTGGTTGACTCAGAATAATAGCACACTTTGGCTAACTTCTATCCATGTTGTCATCTCTATATTCTAAACGCTTTTAGAGTGCCATTGTTCACTCTCGAAGTAAATTTCCCAAACATTATGCACATTCATTAAGAGGTTGGGGAAAGACAGAATATCCATGTCTCATATATAAATGCAAACTTAAAGTTACTCTTGTCACCAAGCTAATTGTCCTGAGGAAATACAGAAGCTGAAGAGAATGATTGAAGAGACCATCAGGTTTCGTTTGTAGCTCATCTGTGGTAAGGACATAGGTGTTGTGCCATGTGATTATAATTTTAAGTCACACAAAAGGGTAATGTTCTAAACCTGAATACTCAAAATATCCGGCATTTCAAGTAGCATGTATGAAAAGTTGTAATTATCTGGAAACAAATTGTAAGAGCAACTTTCTCTTACGATGAGATCTAAAAAATGTTCTTCTCAAATGAAAAATGGCATAAAGCTCATAGGAAAATTACACTTAAGTAAAATTTGCTTCTTCACACTATCAAACGGCCTTCATGCTTACACACCCTCTCTGATGCCATTATTTCCCCTCGGATTTCATACATCTGATCCTGGAGGACTATAACAATCCACCAATGACTTTTGTGAAATGGGTATGAGACCCAAAATATGTTTAAAAGTATCATAATCTATTAAATAATGTCTACTTTTTTCTCCTGAAAAAAGCAAGTTTCTTTTTTCTCAATGATATTCTAAATGAAGAAAAATACTTTGCTGTGTTTATATCCTTTCTTGAGTCCCAGCCACAGCTGTTACACAGAGATGGTACTACTGCAGTGCAGTGACAAATGAGTTTGGGTTCAGCTGAATTGATGGTCGGTCATTATCTGGACTGCCCACCTTGTGTGAATTGGAATAGGATTTTCTTTCACCTGAAACAAACAAACAAAAATTGTGAGCAAATGAAATGTTACCTTGAACTTGAGAAAGAAATAATAGCCAAGCCAGCTTTGGGCAGGCTATTTCTTGCGGTCAACAGATAAAGTATCATTCTTTAAAATTCATTGAGCAGTCTTTGGTTTTACTTGAAAGGTAAGTGTGAATTACATTAGACTTCATAAATTTTTATTGAAATCACAGAATAGTATAGTGTACCTTATGAGACAAGCACAGGCATGAAGTCAGAGTGGTTTCTTGTCTGGACTGGAATATGGTGGAAAAGTGTTCAAATTTAGCACACAAACTATGCCTGACCAGCCATTTCAAACAGAAAAAAACAACTTCAAGCCATTCTTTCATCAAGATTTATTATTTCAAACACCCTTTTGCACTGTCAGTCCTGTCCTGCCAAAGGAACGGCAGGGGTTCTCTGCAACTTGCAGGGCCTAGGGGTGCTGGCATAGCCTGTGTGCTTTTCACTCCCTGCTGTAATAGTTACATTAGCTCACTAGAAACTCTCTCATATTTTATTCAGCTTACTGATTTTTCTTTGTGCTATGAAGTGAATGTGTATGTGAACAAAGGTCTTGTGTACTTACAAACCAAAATATTTGTAACTTTTGGAAGATAATAGGAATAGAGAATAGAATTCTGAAAACTAATGACAATTTAAAAAAAAAAAAAAGTCCAACGTTTTCCAAACAGGAAAATTTTGCCAATCAACCTATTGTTACTATTCAATGATTCTTCACTACCACCACTATAAAACTTGCATTAGCTACAACCAACTGTCTCTAAGGGCATTACCCACAGTGAAAAAGTATGCAACACTCTCTTCAATCACCTAAAATATTTTAACTATCCTGCATTATATAATTCACTTTTTAAACCATCTGCATCTTGATCTAATTGATTATCTTGCTCTACCTCGTCCTGAGGAGAGTCCGCTACAAATCGGCATTACAAATGAGTTTCACCGGTTAATTTTTTTCCCAGTGAGCCTGAGCCACATGTTGTCTATCCAAAGTAAATATTCAGACATGGTGAAATTCAAGTCCCACTGCAAAACTCCACCAGCATATACTGTACATGTATTCCATGAACCACCTAAAGGCCACAAATGTTGATGTTTTAGTGAGGTTATGAGGGATTAAAACAGCAGCACAATTAAAATGTATATGATGCATCAAAGGACATGCATTTCAGATAAATATTTAGCAACATACCTTATCAATCCTTAAAAATAAGTCAGTACCTTGCTACAATATTGAAGGCTACCTTGTTGTATTATATAGAAGAGCAACCATGACCTTAACAATACTGTGTGAAATAATCATGGAATAAATTCCTATCCAATTTCTGCTTGAAGAAATACAATATCAATTTTTCATCTTTTTGATTCATACAAAATACATTAACATTAACATGGACCTGCACACAGAAAATTTGTTATGTGGTCTTGCTTCATTAATGGAAAATTGCAGAAATAATTCAACTGGCCTGGACTGATTAATCATTTGCACTTATTTGTGATAAAACATTATTGTTGCATTTGTAACAGTTTTGTTAATTTTGGTGATAGTTCAACTTGAAAAACTGATTTTTACAGAGGGAAATCAGCTATCACAAAATTAATTCACCAAACTGCAGATGAGAAGAAAAAAATATTGTATTGGCTTGTAAGAGAACATTTTAAAAAATGTTGATTGAACTATTGAACTACTGCATGCAGATTTAGGAGAACCATTTGCCTGCTTCTTGAACCACTGTCTGGTGTGTGTGTTAATATGGAAGCATAACTGCTTTGAGCAAGCTGTGTATACAGGAAAATCTCTCCATATTGGTACTTTTGTAAAGGGCAACTTATTTGGGCAATGTACTCCTACAGTTAGGGTGTTACAATATCATTCAAATCCACAAGAAAGAAAGCAAACTCTATCACATTGGCAAACATCTATTTGATCATTTGCTCACAAAAAAAAAAAAAAATCTGAATGTTGAAAAAATATGAATCTGAATACAATTGAACAGGATGAAACAGAACTTGGTCCGAAAGGACAATTTATTTGACTGCCATAATAATAATCAATGATGATATTACATACACTGTGAAACTGCGTACAGTGTTCAATACACTTGGCTTATGGAACAAATGTCTGCTTTTCTGGTAAAAGGTAAAGGCAGGGCATGGACTTATTGCAGAAGTGAAAGGTATAAATTCATCCCAATATTTGCTCTGTGCTCCCTTCCCTGATAGTAATCTGTGAAAGTCAAAGATGCTGTCTTTAATTTAGACCTCAGGCATTTAATCGGTCTTCCAAGGTTGCAGAGAGGAAATTACATTTGTAATGATTGATTTCTTAGTCTTGCTAAATGTTATGTTTCTGTTTTTGTTTTTCTTCATTTTACAATAGTAGAAGTCTCTGAAAAATGTTTAATGTGAAATCAGCTCTGAAAAAGTACATTAAACTCTGATGGGGTACATTTTGTCCCTGTTTTCTCCATACATAATCAATGGTACAGTTGATTAACAAAGAACAGTGCTTAATTTGTTCTGAGCACACTGTAATGTCTTGAAGGTACAATTGTATAAAGTAGTGCTGGTGTGGCTTGGCTTGAGAGCCAAAGGTTGTGAAAGCAATTCCCAGTTCAGGAACTGTGCTTGTATCTTTGAGCAATATATTTAATCTTTGTTATTGTTATGCATTGGGTAAGATTCTTAACTAAGCAATAAAAGCTACTTGTTAATGTTATACTGCTTAAAAAAAGCCTTAAAAGCTTAACTCTGTATGGGCCTTTTACAAGCAATGCTGTGGAAATCAAATTATGGGCTTAAGTACACCTACCTAATACTGCTAAGTGGAAAAAAGGAAATGCTGGTTAGTTTAATGTTTGACATGGCAAAAGCCTCTGATTGGCTAAACATTTTTCTTCTTCTTCTTGTATCGTTTATGCTTGCACTCTTTTCTATGCCATATTTTGTGTACCATGCTAAATCCAAAAAACAAAAGCATTGTCATATTAATGCATACATCTTGTTGAATTTCCTCAACAAAGTCTGGCCTAGCAAGTACAGCAATGGCAAGTGTTAAAGACCCACTCCCATGGTAAACATTTCCCCACCCTTTGGTGGCCATCGTTTCCAGCCTAAAAGCCTGAAATTTTGCATGGGGGTCACGTGTGTGTATGAAAGTGTGTGTTTCTGTTCATGTCAATTGGCTAAAAGGGGCATGGCACCTGGTGGCAGATATTGTGAATTCAAGCTTGTTGTATTGTTTCTTTCAAAAATGGAAGGAAATGGTGTGGGCAGTTGTCTCTTCTATGTAAATCTCATATGTAAATAATCATAAATGTGTGAATACCTGGATGTGGGGGTTTCACAGATTGATCTGTGTCTGAACACCCAAGACCTGTGCCAGATTTGGTGCAAAATGTTAAATATTTGTTTAGGTTTGATCTGAATTCAAAATAATGCCTTAGGTCTCACGATGCTTTGATACCTGAGAGAACCAAAGTTCTGAAATGCTCTCTGTGTCACTAAATCTGTACTGCTGTGTCTGTGCATTATGGCCACTGCTGCTCAAGATGGCTTGAATTTGTGCTAGACAATGGTGAAAAAACGCATTATAAAATCTTTGGAATAATTTTTTTGTGAAAATAATATTGTGAACTCCTCATGTATTCCCTTACCCACATCCTCGTTTGAGATCTAGGTGGTAGAAATTATACAGAATGTCATGCATAGAGTATGATGCATAGCTTGCTCCCTGAGTAGAATGTGCAGTGAAGTCAAAGTCATTTCTTCAAATGAACACAGACATCCTCCCACACTCAGCTATGTTTTGTTCTGCATGGGACTGCTCAAACATTTGTTGCCATTTGCTGTTGATATGTCTTTTTTCAGCAAATCCACATTAAACTGAAATCATTTAAAGAAATGGTTCAATAAAAGTCCATAGGCGACCAGAATTAAGCTCGTGAGCATGATAATGTGGATGATTTTTTTAAGCAGTGGCTGTGGAATTGGTAATTATACACGACTGTCACATCTACTAGTACGTCTGTATGTTCTGTGTTTAGGCTAGCATGTGGTCTGTCTCGGATGTAATATTCTTATGGTGAGAAGTCGTAGTTCGGTTATTAATACTCTATTGCCATATATGCTATTTGTTATGTTTTGGTTGTGTTCGCATACTTACATTTTCATTTGCATCACCTCATACTTTAAAGAAACGACTTAAATAAGGTTACCCACGAACCATTCAACAGTGCGTTTCTTTCTAGGCTGTACGGCGACATTCTTCGTGAAGGTATAGGCAGCTTCTCGTACTGTCAGACGCGGTGTAACCCGTACTCTGCGGAGGAAATGCGTTGACTGACAGAAGTGATTTCAGTTCTGCGTTCAGCGCGCAGCACACATTGACGTGTGAGTGACAGCGAAAGGGGATTTAAAGCAAAGGGATATTCAGCCTACCGCGCAGAAGTGGATGGTCAGACTGGTCGTGCTCAGAGGTTGTATGTTCTGCACCTGCCCGATCGCTTTTGGGACTGGCTCACAATACTAAGCGTTTAAAGATGAACCAGACCGCCACCGTTTCCCATCAGGTGAAATGCCAGTCGTCCAAGACTATTAAGGTAAGATCTGTATTTCTTTTATTTTGGTTTGAGATTTCCTGTTACTCGACGGTTTCCCGGAACGCTCAGTGCTTGCTGTTTGATACATCTCATCTTGAAATAGTCCGTGAAGTACAGCCTAAAAGCTTTTTTTTTCCTGCGGAAACTTTATTTTCAGAAGAATGCAGTCCAAACTTTAAAATGTGCCGTTATGGATCTCTTCTTCGCACTTTGCGCAACACTTGTGAACAAATGTTTGCATTGCTGCCTTAGGGTTGTTCACTCGAAACCTTTAACGGATTCTATATTTGTTTCACATTTAAACACGACTCCACGTATTACATGTACGTGGAGCCCGCACACTGATTACAGCCGGGATATCATTTAAGCTGGCAAGTGTAAACATTGTTTTTTTTTCATGTGGCATGTGCAGTTTTGTCTGTCACATATCAAAAGTCTGTCATACAGGTTTACCAAGAATACGGGAGAATATTGCAGCAGTGAAGCATTTACATTCTGAGCACGTAGAGTGTGTAAAAAAATATGAAATAACTGCGTTCGATTGTGTGTGCGTAACAATGATAATGATATAACATATCTATATATATTACAAAACAAGTCGTATACAAGTCGTAAACAAACAACTGAACCAAAAAAAGTTTGAATTCAGTTATAATGGAATCATTTTATCGGAAAGGAGGACAGTATTGAATTGGTTCTTACAAAAATTAATCGCTGGAATGATTTTCATGGAGATGTGCATTTGGAATACTGAAACCCCAATGTTTACGACCGGTAATGCAGTAGACTAAATGTGTTGCATATGTGAGTTTAAGCAAATACTTAATGAGGCAGCACCCCCACCAGCACAGACTGTACATTTGTGAAATTGCAGTAATCATCGAATCCACTTTTCCTAACAGTCTTCCTAACACTCTCTGTGTACGAGCGTCAATGAACATTGTGCATCGCTGTACTTTTTGCCGACCAAACAACGTTGAACAAATAGCTCAACATTTCTAGACAATGCAGTTGTACCTTGTGCTGCAATTGGCGAGGGGGATGATATCCCTGAACTGCCCTACATCTACGCGTTCCTTTGATGCCACCTTATCTTTCATCAATACGAGCCTGCACACCAGAGCTAGCGGTGCAGAAGCGAAAGTGCATTGTTGTGCGCGTTATGTATTGAGGGTTTTTTTTAGTTGGTTTGGTGTGCATATTATATTCCCAGTGACTCAACAGCAATATTGATTTTCTTGGTTGCTCTTTGTTTGTTTAGTTTTTTATAACCATACATTTATTTTACAGAAAACAAGTCATAACAGAACCTTTACAGAAAAAAGTAATTTTACAGAAAACAGAACCATGTTTTCCTTTACAGGAACCCTGTTTCCAGGTGAAGATTGTAATAAATTTGAATCCCCCAATCCCTCCAAATAATATATCAAACTGTAATTCGAGGCTGTACTACCATGTTTGTAGCTATTCTCTTTCTGGCATTTGGTTTATGTTGGTCACTTGGTTAATGTTGGTCATCATGTTATTTTTGTTCTGTAATTCCTTGGAGGACAGTTTTATTAGTAGTATTCTTTTCTAGATCGGGTTGGCTCTTTCAAACCTGGCTTGGTACCATGAAGTGTGACCTACTAGAGTACAACCATGCAATATCCCTGTGTTTTATTTTCTCATAGAACCAAACCTAGATGCTTATTAGCTGTAACTTTGTTCAGGGATCCTGATGACGGCTACAGTATAAGACCAACACATGACGAAGTACAGCTCCCTTGGAAAGGCGCAGGTGCTATGGATTGCACAAAATGCACATGTTCTGAAGCCCTTGTTGGATACCTCTGTAGAGACACTTTATGTATGTCAAGTCGAGTTGACTGATTAAGTATGTGGCAGGCCCATTATTTTCATTGACGGTTTGATATGCGTCACACTGCTGTCCCCCTCCCCCCACCCTTCCTGTTGGCTCCAGAAGGCATTTGCACACTCTACGAGGAATCAATTTACCCACACGCTTGCATTTCTCAGTGCTGACACCGGCATCACATCGCAAACATGATTTATTAAGTCTAACGTGGATCTAACTCTCCACTCTCCCCTCCGTATGCTCCAGGAGCCAAGACAAATTGAACAAGCTTCCATTAACACTCCTGAGCATGGAAGGGCATCACTTAGCAAAAATTGCCATATTTAATTTTTTTTTCTCTCAGGTCCCTTGCAGCAAAGACAGAGGGCCATATTTACTAAGGAATAGTAAGGAATATGTGTGTGTGTTGTATAGTATACTTCCGCGGTCGCAATCACCGAAATATTCACGACAAATTTACCAAGACTTGTTCTAATTACGCAATCAAATAGTTAAATGCCCTCAGGCCAATTTTTGCGGTTGCATAGAAAGGCTATATATGGTATGCTTGTATGGCATGCTCACACATCCAGATAACAGGATGCTCCGAGATGGACACGGAGCAACCAGGCGCAAGTTGAGAGGGAACCACACGAAAAATAAAACGTATATTGACTGATCAAGTAATAGACTTAACGGCTAGCACAGCACAGCTTCATAATTCCGTATTACAGTTTATAAATTACACCAACTGAGAGGCGTACGTTTTGGAATGACATCATGTTCATAATGATTTTATAAGGTATAGAGTAACAAAAAGAACATTATAAGAAGTAAAGAAAATATGACATGATGTTAGGTGGCATATCAAAAGCTTTCCTACAACATAATAAGGGGAAAACACAGCTGGTCGTCTAACAACAGAACAAAAGACGGAATATTAACACTTCTATTGGAATAAGGTTATTACAGCATGGCTAATACAACCCACTTGTTCCATCCTCTCACTTTATGTATATAGAGCTACACCTCAAAATGAAGCTGCCAATGACGTGAACCGCTGTACCTTCCTACAACATTTGTGATTGTTTTGCATCACAACCTGACATTAATGTGATATGTGTGTTTTCTATTTATGAACACTTGTTCATTGTATGATGGAACAACTCACCTGTAAGCCATGCAACTGTACTGAAAAGACCCGAACGCAAGGACATGTAGTTAACAGCCAACAGAGCATTTTCTTTGGGTGCGTGGTGCAGGTTCCACTAGTCATGCGATTATGCCATGACTGTGTAACTTGTGTAATATCACGTCAGTATTTGCTATTAGGTTAACTGAAAAAGGGCAACTTTCACACGGCGCAGAATTTACCGTCATGTTCAGAAATCGTAAAAATTCTCACGCGAAGATGGGAGTCGTAGTTATTTCACGGTTTGGTAAATCAGACGGAATACTTAATTGACCTCATTTGCAAAATCTCCACCCTGTTTTAGCGCCTTCACTCCGGGAATACATATGTATGAACAGATTTTACTATGTATCAAGAGGAAAGTAGCAAAGTGATGAAGTCACCGCAAGTCCAATTTTAATAGCAATTTTCACCCATTGCGAATGTTTAGTAATGCACACGTAAATACCGCGGCGTTTTAGCGGCGGCTTTTACGCCGAAAAGTAGTAGAAAATCTGGCCCACAGTCTGTCATGACCTTTTCCTATGTCTAAATCTGTATTGCATAGGCTCGTGAAAATACTGACCAAAGAAAAGACACACCAATATCTACAGACTGTTCCAAAAAGGGCCATCAGTGGTCAGACATTCACCTATTAATGCGTTTAATTATCTGAAGTGCATCACTTTCCAATGGTGCTCTGAGGCTGTGTTCCCAGGGGTACATTCTGAGCTTTTAGTAATGATTGTACTGACAGCACCCTCTGCATCACAACATCTTCATTGAAAGGTCAATGTTATTAGCGTTTTCAATGCTGGGGAAGGTTGTTTTGGGTCTCCCTAATCACTCAAACATGGATTATTACTGTCCCCCTTGACTGGGCCTGAATGTGTTCCAGTTTGGATTTTCTCTTCAATTAGTTTGTATTTATTTTTAGAGGGATGAATCACCTGTAATATATGCAGGAATATTGACTAACTACAGCATAAGATGTGTAAGATGGATTCCAAATGTTCTTTCTATGTCAGTAAGTTGCTCTTGGCAAGGCATATAATACATTAATAGCATTCCAAATATACAGTTAACAAACAAACAAAGGATATAGCTACTCTCACTCAACATGCATGGTTATATGCGTGTATGTGTTTGTGTTATACCTAGCAACAATACATTTCCTATATTGTTTAGCTGAACTGTACATATATTTTAGTTTTCATTTCTACTGACAACATAGAAAATAAAATGCAAAAAAACAACTAGCCCATTAAGAAAAATGTTGTAAAATATCAATCTATGCTTATATTGCAAGCTATGTTTAGTCTATCCAAACACATACATTAGTAGCAAGTAATTTGGACCATACTGTGAATATCAAATTAAACAAATTAATAGTATGTGCAAATACAATTTTTATAAACTGCCTTGAATAGAAGATCTGTTGATCTACTAAGCATAAATAGTAATTCATTTGTGTAATGTTATTAATAGTGCCAGCAGGTAGAAGTAGATTTCATTATGAGATCGGTTTTCACATAGATTACAATGAAAGCCAGAATGGTCCCTTGGAATCATAACATTTTAATATATTCCATGCTGGTTATTGACATTTTGACTTTTGAGCATGGCAATTTAATTCACACAGTCCTGGCCTGTTGTACGCCCTCTTGGTATCTATTTTAGACAGCTAGCACCTGGAAACCATGATTGTATTTTGCTGAGATTAATTCCACACGCCCTTGCTGTCTTGCAACAGATAATCCTCTGTGTCTAACCTCCTGTCTGTTTAAAGTCTAAACCACTTGCTGACATCCCTTCCAACTGATTTTTTTTTTTTTTCCGGCTGTCTGATCATGCTATGATATTAAACAGGAAATCCCTATCCTTCACTGCTATACCCAAGTGTCCTCCTCAGATGTAACACTTTCTGGCAGTCCTTGGCCCTCAATGTCTGAGTAGGAAAGACAGAACCTTGTCCATAACACAGATATTGCTTGATGAACATAGCTGATAGCCACAGCAATACTGTTGAGTCTAGGTCTCTATATTACTGATGCAGGGTGATAAGAGCAGGATTCCTTCTGTTGGCAAAAGAAGCTGTGGTGTGTCAGAATGATCTACCAGTTTATCCCCTCTTCCCAGTTTTAACAACAAAACATTCCTATCTCTAAAGTCGATTCAATGTTCATGGCACTGTGAGAGACACATTAGAGCAAATCTATTACACAGTTCCACCAATTCACTGGTGAATATTATGGTGTCATCATGCCATGAAAGCTCTATTGCGGAGTGTAGTCATTTAAAAGACGTGTTGTAAATAGACAGGCGCTGACTGGAAGAGCTACATTGTTTGACTGTGACACACACACACACACACACACACACACACACACACACACACACACACACACACACACACACACACACACACACACACACACACACACACACACACACACACACACACACACACACACACACTAATGAAAGTACAGGAGTGGTGTGGGGGTTACAGAAACAGGCCTGTAACTCTGAGAGTAAAGGATCAAATCAAATCAAATTCTGCATAGGATTGCATGGGGCATTGAGATGATGCATATGTGTTGAATAAGAAAGCACAACAAAAACGGGCTGATAAGATCCATAAGAATAAATCCAGGAAAGAGATGAAAACCATCCATTTGACAACCAAATTCCATTACATCTAAAGTGAGTGTGTACATCTTGTGCATATGAGCATTGTGTCTGTGTCCTTGCATGCATATAAAGAGTGATCATCTTTGATATGTGCATGCATTCATGTCTGAGTGTTTGTGCGTGAATGTGAAGGGGAAGTTTAAATGTTCCTTGATGCAATTTTTCCCCCGTTCACTTGGCAGCTCTGACTTCTGTGGTGAGTGAGTACAGCTGGCTTTTCTCCAGCCCCTCAAACACTTTGATTATTAATAATTCCTGCTTTAGCAGACTTTAGACAGTCACAAACGACATGACCAGCACATAATTGTGACACTTGAAGATGCAAGATCTTGTAGTGCAGATATCTCTTTTTGAAAAACCAATCACTCGACCTTTAAAGGACAGACCGTTAGACACTGCAGTTTGAAAAGCAATCAACCTAATTGACCGCTTGGAACACCACCATAATCAAGTGACTGCAATCAGCAAGTACCTCAACAAAGCCCTGTTTGTGTCCCCACTCCTGCAACTGCAATAATAATTATCAAATTAATAATTGGTCAAACTGAACAGTCAGGCACATTTTTTTGATCATCATGTTATTATTCAATTATTACATGTTTTTTGAGCAAGCTGAAGAATCTTTGGTTGAGACGGAGAGAAAGGGTGATAGCATACCCATCACCTAAAAGCTAAAATTATTCATTTGAAAGAGAAATGTCTGGATGAGTGTGGTTGTTGAATGAAAGTTTTTTTCACTTACCTTAAAGCGCACAATTGCGCATTGTTCAGGTATATATGTCTTTATTTTGGCAGCAGCAAATGTAGACATGGAGTTGGAAATGAAAAAAAAAATCAAAGGGAGCATGAATCATTTTAGCACCTCTAAATCTTAACATTTTAACATTACTTGTGTTTATTTTAGGTTCTAAAACAGCTCATTTGGAAGTGCCCATATCTTGTGCAAAACTGAACTCGATCCTGGGAAGACTTTCACACCCTGATGAATGCTTTTCAGCCACAGTGATTGGGTGTCTGCATTATTATGCATCTCTTATGTGGTAACACCAAAGAAAAAAGTGCCAGGGATTGGTGAGCAATACAGATAAGAGTGCTATATATTTTTTCAGGTGATTGACTAAACTAAATGAGCCCCTTACAGTGAGTAATGTGGTCCCCAAGAAACCCTCCTTTTTTGATTTTTGATTGCATTCAATTTTAACATATATTGGAAAAGAGGATAAGGCTTTAAATCCAGGACAGAAGTGTAAATAGCTGATTGGCTGCAGCCTCCCAATCCCGTTTTATAATGTGGCCCAGCCTCCTGGAAGCCTGATGGGAGGAGGATAAGGGGGCCATCATTTTCACATTTTTGACTCACTCAACCCCACAAAAAAGACACCACTTGTATCAAATTAGCATTGTGCTGAATGTAACATTAACCTGTCTTTCCACTGAGGCAGCTGAATGAGATGTACCCAACATCTCAACTGAATACCAAGCAGGGGCGGAATCCTGTGAAAACTGTGCGGTGCTGTTAGCTATTAATCCCCCCAACCAGACTGAGTAAAAGCTTGTGAGTTCAACCCTGGAGCAGCTGCCAGCTGGGCTTTCTGCATTATGACCCATTCCAAACTCCCTGTGGCTAATTGAATTGATATGAATATATTATGAAACAAAAAGGTAAAGGGCCTTATGAGATGTGATCGAATGGTAAAGTGATAAAAATGTGGTGGCTTAACAGAGTGGTTATGAAAATGAAGGGGTTTGTTTTATATGGCAACATAATTTAACTTTTTTGTTTGTTTATTTAGATGTTACTTCAATGCAAACAAAAACAAATAAAAAAAAAATTACATCACCTGACCCCCTCTGTAAGGGAACCTTGGATCTTTGTTATGCTTATCTGTTAAGTTCGGCAAATGAGTCTGCTTTGATGCTTCAACACATACAAGAAGTCCATTGTCAGGAGATGTGTATTTTGCTTCTCCTGACACACCACCAGTTTATGTATTTGAATTCAAAAGATTTGTCGCTGAAGATTGTGAGGCTTCAATGATTTGACCAAACTGTATCTTTCTGAAATCCCTGCCAAAGCTGGGTGATGATTGTCCTTGCCAGTCAGCACCAAACATTGAGCCTTCTTTTGACACAAACGTTATCAGTGAAAGCACACAATCTGGCCACCTGTGGCTGGTTGAGCTGTGGAGCTGTCATCTCTTCCCCAAAATCCACCTCTTCGGCCCCACAGAGATTTCACCCCATTAGCTGACTGGAAGTGCTTTGAAATAAGCCTGATATGCTTTCTAAAACTCATCCTGATTGCCCCAACGTATGGCCTACATTCTGGCGTCTTGTCACGCTCTTTAGAGTCAGGCTGAAGCTTGTGAAGAGTAGCACATTTTTTTTTCAATCTCCAGTGCTTTGGTTGCTGGGGGTAACCAGATTTGTTAGTCCATAACATAACAGTCTGCAGAGAAAGTGTCAGCTCATGTCACATTCCCTGGGAACAGGTAAAACAGATTGGTGATGTGGGGTTGTGCAAAACTTGCCTCTCCACACTAGAAGAAAGAACTTTGACACTCTCTATGAAACCAAATGCAGAATCTTCTCCTGTCAAAGGGATGGTGCCAGTTTCTTTAATAATGTACACATTCATTTCACCCTAAGAGGGGTGGAAGAAACAATAATTACTAAATGAACACTTAATCAATTCAATCTGTGATCACATTAAATGTTGAATCAAGCTAAATGAAATTAAATTAAATGTTTATTTTCATCCTTGTGCACAGGGTAGCTGGTGTTATTTTTGATTTTGCTATGCTTGTTGGGAAACAACATGTGTCTTTTTCATGCTGTAAATTCCTGTTTACATAAGACCTACTAAACACTAGGGCAGATCATTAGCATAATGTCATTTTGGGGTGATAAGGGAGCAGGGGAGCAGGGTGTGAAGATCATTTCCCAGCTTCAATACAGATCCTGTTCTCTGTGTTGATGGGGGTCTTGTGGGAACAGGAAAGGGTGTCAACAACCCACTATCTGGTCACAGCCATTTGCTCACAATTCAGAGCTGGGGTGTTGGGTTTAAATGTCTGTGTGACTAGATAGTTGGTGTCTTTTTTGTCTCTGTACTTGGAGAGGAGACCCACAAGTTTCTCTACTATAATACATATATCTTTCTTCACCAAAACAAAGACTTTAGTCTGGATTTGTTGCATCAACTCACAAAGGTATAAGGACAATATTTCCGAAGGGATCTTTTCTTTTTCTACACTCATCACTGCCAATTTTTACCCAGCCATTCAGTCATGTTAAATGAGAGGCGGGAGAAATCTCCACCAAGGAGATACTGCTTGTCAGTGTGTAAACAAGAAATCAATGTAACTTTAAAAAGTGAACTAATTTTGAATATTCAGCAAGCAGTGGTAAGGATGTGATTGGCTGCATTGTTAGACTTTTTATGCTTATAAAATGAATCAAGTTGGCTAAGATGGCTATTTACCCTACATTGATTAGCTATTTAGGTAGATGGCAACAATGCAAGCTTGGTTGAAAAAAAATCGGATATGTTAAGATCATGACCACGTGGTCATATATGGCTTCTTTTTTATCATATTTAAATAAATTTTAATCTTTAGCTAATTTAAAATATCTGGCTAACATGATATCTTCCTCTCTGGCTAACTAGTTAGCCAAGACTGCTTATAAACTAACTGGTTATATAATCATGCAACAATGTCTTAATATATTACATCATATCAGTACCATTCTATTTAAATTGTATTTGCAAAAAAAAAAGTTTTCTGCTCAAGCAGGTGGAATGTAGATAAATCCTAGCATGAATGTATGCATGGCAGAAGCTACATCTGGTTTCTAAACTGCAGTTTCTCTCTGGAAATAAGATGGCAACTGGCCATCTGCGTCTGATGGGGTACTCTCTCCATCCTCCAGCGCAGAGTCAGAGACACATTTAATGTATGTCTAATAACTACCTCGGGGTCAACCAATCATACTTGCTCAGACTCTGTGGTGCTCCAGTGTGCAGTCATCACCATATATCCATCTTATATCACTGTTAGGACATTCCAATACCCCCCTAGCCACTGAGTGGACAAGGTCTTTGTCACTGATGGAGTTGTATCTATCTTTCCCTCCCAGGTGGTGCTCATTTCTGCACTGCCTGATGGGTGTAAACCAAATCACTTGATTTCAACTGTGGAATAACCACGGGTTAGAAACTCCTCCAGAATATCCAGTGAAATATTTGAAGTCTTCCTCTTCAACATTCCACTGGCTTGAATGTTGACCAGAAAAGATTAAACCATTCCAAGGTAAACAAGAGGGAATAGACGGAGGGTATGTTGAAATTGCTGAGCTTCGTATTGTTTAAACTGGTTGTCAGTAAATTTCAGTGTGATCAGATACAATTAAAAATGATTTGTAAATGATTTTATTTTAGGATTATTGAAGGATAGCATTTCAACATGACGATAGCTAAGTAAATTTTACTTCATGAAATATTCAATTTGATTGAATTTAGTCTCTAAACCACCTATAACCAAACCTAATTGGTATGGAAATGCCTATGACTTCAGATAATCACCTTTTCTACAGTAAAATCAAGCTGTAAAAAGGCTACAGAAGCAGGGAGATTGCAAAAATCAATGTGTGTCCATCTGTAATACTGTGTGATGGGGTCATGACTATGGGTATCTCCTTATGGGCCAAAGGGTCTTCTACACCATTCAGAAAGCCCTGGGGGAGTTGTGCTGCTTCGTCTCTTAATTTATGCTTTTGGCTTGTTATAAAATTGTTAGATTATCTTTACTTAAGTAAACTTTAAGTACCACTGTCTCTGCTACTTAAACCACAACTGAATCCATAATGGTCCCCAAAGCAGAATTTGTTGTCATCAATTAATTTACAATAACTAGGATTTTCACCCTGTGTGCAGAATCACATAAACACAAGATGGGTAATAGTGAGACCCAGGAGAAACTGCATGCTGCATGGTGACAAACGAGACAGGTGTGGGAAGTACATTTGCCATGTCTTAATGCAGCACTTTTAAACTAAATGGCAGCTGTAAAAAATGATGCCTCGTCATTCTCACTTTTATCACAGTGATCATCATCACCTCGGTATGCAATTAGAATTAAGGCTGTTCCCTTGTATTTTAATGGAATCCCAAAGCAACAATCACTTCCCATGATAAATGAAGTGTACACAGAGTTGGATATTAGCTGCCACTTTCAGTGCCTCTTCCATAACAGCTTCCCTTTCGTTAAAAGGCATATATAAAAGGCATAAGTCATCTTCTGTTTCAGTTCAGTTTATATTTTTTCCCTTTTTTAGGGGAGGGGTTGGGGGATGTGTAACAAATTAGCATGTTTACACAGGACTACAAATAATGCGGAAAAAAAACTATGGCAACTATCTATGTGTCACAGTGGCAGAGAAAGCAGAGAGATGGTGAAGAGCAAGGTGTTTCAGGTTACAGGTAATAGCACAGTGCTGGAACAGGGAGAATTATTTTCTTATGGTGTTGTTACTCTAATGCCATTTCTTATGAGTGTATGCATTTGATTTCAAAGTCTCTGAAAACCCTCCAGACAAGTATGTTAGAATGCACATTTCTCTGAATCCACAGCCATCATTGAGGCTGAGGGTCTTTTTGTTAATCCATTGAACAGTGTTTCAGTCTCCATGGTAACATTCTAGTAGTTATTTGCAATGAGCGTTGATATTGCAAGTGACACATGGCGTGAGAAATATATTGACAGTCCTCCTGTGTACATGATGTCGGATTATATCAGATCTTTCACACCTTCGTTAAGCACCATGGGGGAGGGTAACAGCCAAGCAAAATTGCCTTCAGAGTCAGTCACTCCATCTGTTTTCTCTAGCAAAATGCATTGTCTCACTTTTAGACTTTTGGACAACATTGCAACAAGCTAATTGTTTCATACTCAACCTGACAGGGAGTATGGGGGAAGATCTCTGTGTTGCAGCTCATACTTGAAAAAATGGCCAGACCTTCTATCTACAGTGGTCCCCTACCCCAGGGCCATCCATTCCTGTTGAACCACGTTCGCAATTCCCACTCTGACTCGCTCCACACCCTGAAACTTCAATGCCCAGAGGGTGATATCCATGCTGTTAGGAAGATCATAAGAGAGTTAACTTACTGAATCAGAGGAGTTCATGACGAGACTCCAGCTCATGTGGTCCTTTGGTGCTTTAACATGGGTTTACTCTGTCCAGTATCTTGGTGGGAGGCTGTCTATATCTACTTAAGAGGCTGACTGGCTGCCAACATGTTGGAGAGTCTCCATACATATTCAGTCATGTTCATATATCAAAGTGGGGAAATCCCTTGATATCCTTCAAGGATGGGAATTTGGCCTTACTTTTTGATGAGCTTTTTTTAAAGGGAAATGTCTCCCCTCATCAGTGCAAAGAGGGAGCTTGTACATTTTTTTCAAATGCATTTCCTTTTCTTCGATGCTTGTTCACTGGCATATGATTTTCAGCAGAGCACAAGGAATTGATTAACCACCATGACAACAGTGCTATCGCACCTTCATGGTTGAGATTTGATGTAAGGTACGATGTTATTTTTTGATCCTGCTTTAGGTAGTGAATGGGTTTTCTGCAAACACACAATTGCACATATTGATATGGTCACTCAAGGATACAATGCACATACACAACCACATTGAGAACTTAAAAAGTTGGACAGATTAAACAGTGCAGTAAATCTGGTATTCTGGTGCACTGCTTTGGTTTCTAGCCTTATGACCATCATAATTAGCTGAAGGTTGGAACAACAGGTCAATACATTCTAGCATTGTTTATCAACATCATGATGAAAACATAGGTAAATACATGACATGCACTTTAATTTGATAAGCATTTTAAACTGCATAAAACTTGCAATATCAATGGTACTTAAAATACAATTAGCCAGTTCACTCATCCCTCCCCAGACAGGTTGAAGCACAGATAAAACCATATTAGTCGCCCTTAAAGCTTAGTGAATACAGGCAGATATGGCCGAATCATCAGTTTTAAGGGGGAAGGACCAGAATGTCAACGCAGAATGTTCTCTTCCAGCTTGATTTCAGCTGGTCACTATGAACACAGCTGTGCTAATTAGTCGAACAATTGTATGCTAATTGGCAAAGCTGGAGGTACCGGAGAGGGTGATCGCAAAAGCATGGTATTGTAAATCATGTCATGTTTTACAAGTCAGGTAGCAAATAACACAAACGATACAACTTTTACACCGTGAGTCTCTGGAGAAACTGTCGCGTGAACGCTGGAACGAATTCAGAGATAACTGGAGTAAGTGTAACTGATTTGCTTACGCTTACTGCATGCTAAAACATTGCGCTGCATAATAAGCATCCACAAGCTTGCCTCCTGTTAAATACAGCACATGTTAAATCACATGCATGAAGTCGTTGAAAATTTCAATTTGTTAATTTAAATTCTCACAGTCTTTTGTTCTCTTTTCCTGTCAACAATGTGTGTAGATAGAGAATGGGCAGGTACAGAGTGTGTTTTCTGTTTTGTCATTGTACAAAATGACTTATTTACTTATTTCTCAAGTAGCCACATTACTTGCATAACCTAGTAATGCTATACATTTTTGAACAATTGCATGTATTTACATACTTCTTTTCAATGTATGTCTGTTTTCCCCTTTGTCTTTCAAAAAAAAAAATTCTCGAAAGATTGTCTTTAAAAATACCTTATTAAAAGGCCATACTCACATACATGTAATTACAGCTATGTATTGCTTGCACACCTTATAAGAATCAATCAATTCCGATATGAACCACATTTGTATGCTGTATATTTTCTTGTATATCTTGTATACATGAAATTGATGGATTATTACTTTTGTACCATAGATTGACTTAAACTGGTTTATCAGAGTTGAATGATATTAATATGAAATACATAAAACTCACTTTTAACTGATTGAAGTTGATCTGCTTTTCTATACATAGGGGGAGAAAGCAATTGGAAGTGATGTCTCAACTTCTGCTGAAAAAGTGTTCCTTAAAAGGAATTGAAAATGAACAGTGGGTGAAAATGCTGTCTGGATTATTGACTGCAGAGAGTCAAATCAGCTTTGGTTTTCCACTGAAAAATGCCGTTGGCTAGAAACACATCAAGACATTTAATTTAAAGGGAGAGCTACAATACATATTACTCTTGGACAGATTGGTTAATTATGTCATGGCTGGGTATATCTCTGCATTTCATACAAGCAGAAGTGTCTTAGTTTTAGTTTCATGATTTGTGACACCTGCTGTTTGCAAAATCTTGATTTCTTCAGACTCTTTTAGATCATTCATGTCAGTGGTACTGAAACATTCTTCTTGGAGAAAAACAAAAATGGACAAAGATCATTTCAGGTTGTCAGATTACTACCAAGTTCTCATTATGTTCTGAGCACCAACAGGCCTGCTGGATAATTTGCTTAACTAGGGTAGGACACGAAGCACACATACTTATGTTATTGCTAGTTTACATCCAGTGCTTACACCATGTTTGTTATAGTTCAGTTTAATCAATGCATAAACTTTTGAGAACAAGGTTGTTTTTTTTCTCAAGTGTCATTTGCTGGGGCAGGTTGTTTCTCTATTTTTCTGCAGTTAGTGAGATTTTAAAATTCAGCATACATATTTGCTATTGCAACTGGGATTAATATCCCTCTGCATTTATGAGCTCATACATTCAGAACCACAATGTAATTGATTGGAGTCCAGCACTCTAACCTATGTTCTGCTTCTGCGCAACATTACCATCCAGATGCACTTCCTGATTATATTTGCTTCCCAGTTTAGCCAGCGTCTCAAACAGACACTGGTATCCATAGCTTCGCAGCAGAGTACAGACAATGTACATGCCCACAGTTGTTTATGGCACACACATAAAAGCAGAATTTTTAATAGGTTTGAATTTGAGCAGGAGCTCTTCATCATAAGAGCTCCTTCACAACATATTGGTCCAGAAGCAAAGCTTCGCTGGACCAGGTTGCTTAAATATGCGAGTGGGGGAACAGCAGTAGACGGTACCCTTGCTGAGAATGACTGGACTGCGCTGCTTTCCCTCACTAGCCCCAGGCTGTCGATCTGAACTCTGCTGCTACCTGTCATGTTGAAAGCTCCTTTGAAAGCAAGGAGAGGGCGGTGCGAAGCAAACAAACGGGAGAGAGGAATAAATGGCAACGTTAGAAGATCAGTGAGGCACGCTGCATCTCAAGGCTACCAGCTGGCTCTGGAGAGGAGTCGTTCATCTGAGCGTCCCAGAATCCTTTGCATGCCTCTGGTTGCCTGCTCGATGAATATTTACAGAGGCCCCTTTGATCACCCTGACAGAAGGAGTGTAGCTGAGAGGCACTGCCAGAGTTTGAAGAATAATGCCCTCTTGTGGAAAGAAATGGGACTTTACCATGTTATAAATGATACGTTTTGTAGTGGAACTGATTTGTACTGGGTTTATGTTATATTTTAATAAAAATTCAAATGATAACAAGTCCCATGTGGGAAAATATTTCTGATAACTGCAAGACCCTTGTGGGGAAATGTTCCCAGGAGTTTGACACATGAACTGCAAATACTTTTTTTCCATAAAGGCAGAGCTGCTTCCTACCCTTCAATCTTAAGATAAATTAAAATTGAAGTTGAGAGAGACTTCCCTTTTCAGTGATCCCTACAATTTTCTTGATAAGTATAATTATCAAAGCATGTCCTTTTCTGTTTAGCATTTACATTTTACATTTTAAGCATTTAGCAGATGCACTTAATTCAAAGCAGCTATCATCACAGATTTATCAGCACAATGCAAATTCATCAACTCAGATAGAGAAATAAATAAATAGATCTGAAACGCAAATGTAAAATGACTTAATATTATGTTTAATTACCCAGTGTGGCCAGTAAACCCTGCATACATTGCGGAATAATACCTGCCATTCTCTGGAATTATGCTGCAGGGACATGATACCACTTCGGTTTAGTTGATGGAAGTTGAAAATAAAGCATATTGTGGAACTTATGTTGGAACATTACAAAAAAAAAAAAACTATCAGCAGTACTTTCCATTAAAATGTTCAAGAATTTATGTGTTTACTCTCTATATTTTAATACCCACTCATAGGTGCTATCTGCTAAGCTTGGATGATGTTACTCATTTGTTTCATGCTTTTTGGGGGCCAATGTACTTATGAAGAAGCATACCCTAATTTGTCCCAATGTTTCTCAAAAATTTAGGATTAGCAGCTGAGTCAATGCTTTAATTCCAATGTGTAATTGAGTTTTGTTTACAAAGAGAGATGCAGTGTTTTTCTCTTTGATGGTTCATGTATCTGGTTGTAGTTCACATGATTGTGGAGGGTTGCCATGTGATATCTCCCCGTTCTCTCAAAAATCCATCCCCAGAGTGTACCAGACCACTGGATCCTTTATTTGTTCTCACTCCATACCTCATCTGCCACATTTTCCCTTCTAATACCTACTGTCGAGGGATAAATCCCCCTTTCTTGTTTTTAGTTTATAGTTTACTGCTAATGGCATGACCTCAGTACTATGAGCTTAACCACAGTATGCACACCAACATAGGCAATTACAATGAATGTTATTGAGAAGGGACTTGCTTCATCCTCTTTTCTGAAGTTGAATAAAAATGCCTATAATTGGGGAAAAAAAAAAAAAAAAAAACATTAAAATTACACATTAAAAATAAAGCTGCTCAGGTGAGGTATTCTGTTAACTCTTACAGCGGCAGTGACCCACCCATGATTTCAGACTATGGAATTCTGGTAGCATAATTTACTTCCCTGACCTCTGTTCTCCTTCTGCTGAACCTGGCAAAGTCAACAAAACATGAAAGATGAACCTTGACTAGACTATAAGCAATTACATGGATGCCCACTGTGAGATGTGGGATGCAGATGTTTCCATAACAGGTATGTGGACATCCATGCTTTCCTGCCGAAGGGCTCTATTACCTTAGATTCCTTAGCTTAACCAAACAGTTGCCTCCTGCATTGCTTACAACCTCTGCTTCTTAACTAAAGGATATTTTCCAGTCAGGAGCAGTTATTTCCTGTGCTTTATTCGTTCATGACTATTCATGAGGAGGTATGCCTGTGCAGGGAACATCCATTTTAATGGTATATGTGTAAGAATAAACATATTGTGTTTGCTGGGCATGACTGTACACAACTGTATGTACTTTGTATTGTATCCTTTCACTGCAACTGGCTGTTCAGCAAATGTCCCCTTTGGTACACATAAAATGATTGATTAAGTAATTGATAGATTGACTGTGACTGATTGACTTGCTATGGCAGGACTGTGTGCCTCAGAGGAGTGTGTGATTGATTGTGACCCAGTCTGTGAGCCTGTGTGTTGTTAATGCATCTATAAATTTGTGTAATCCTATGTGCAGCATTAGCATGGTCAGGCTGTGTGGACTCAAAACACATTATACTGACCTGTAGCTATGACATATTGGTTTATAATGAAACGGCATGGTGATGTTAGCAGAATCTGTAATGTGTTATATAATGACACTGGAATGCAGAAGTTGGAGTGCAGCAGCACTTGAAATAACTGTTGGATCAATGGTGTACCCGCTAGCTAATCCTTATAAAAGTGAGTTGTTGATCAAGATTTGGCTCTTGCATATCTTCAGCTTTGCAAATATAGTGGTGCTCATATGTATTGTGTAAGTCCCATCATATCGCCACCTAATCATATGCAGTCAAAGGCTATTAACTTCTTGGATTTAGTCTGGATGAAATTGTCTATCATAAGCATTGTTAAATCTTTATAGCCTTAATTAGTGACATACAATTAAAATCATTAACCTCATTAGCAGAGTGATGTGGGACTGTACGGGGATCTTCACATTGGAAAGGTTTTGTTTTCATTTAGTTTCTTAATTGAGAGTTTGATTTACTCTAATCAGTGATTGCAAAGTTCAGTGATAAAGTAATATGATTGTAACGTCATCGGGCCATAGATGAATTGATCCACTGCAGTCTCTTGATCTCTCCTGATCTTAGACTGATGAATTAATCCTTCTAGGATCGGGGTTGAAGTGTACATGGGCCTTGAAATGTTGTCTATCATTTAACCTGTGAACCAATATTCCACATACTATGTTTACCCTATTGTGATACCACACGCAAATAGTAAATTCTTGGACTCTGAAAAGCTAACTTTTTTGTACAGATGGAAGACATTTTAAAATATGCATTCTTCCACCTGCTTTTTATTTCCCTGCTTTTATCAGCATCACTTTACTGGATTGCTTAAACATTGATCAAACTATGGGGACTTGAAACACTAGTTCCAACTGAAATGAGGCAATTAAGGTATTCGGCTTTATGAAGTGGTCTTTTAAGTCTTGTTGACAGCATCCAAGTCCCTCAGGTAGAAGGATACGGGGGAAAAACACATAGCCATTTTAAGTGTACATACATAGTTGCATAGACGTGTGTGTTGTTCAAGAAATAAAACTGAAGTATTCCATGCATATGGGAAAGAAGAGTCAATATCCTCATTACGTTCTGCGTGCTAAGTCTACAATCTGTGCGTGAGGGATGTGTTTTTGGTCCAGCATGGTGCAAACAGCTTTTGATCTATCAGTGCAGAGGTGTCGCGGCAGACGCAGAGACTGAACACACGATGAAGCAAAGCATGATGAATGGCTCCTCTGAAGGTATAGTTGTCTGATGAGACGCACCAATGTGAGGCATGTCTGGACTCGTGCTGGAAATATAACTACTTACTCAGTCAGGATGCCACTTCAATCTGCCTTATAAGAGAGGGAATCTTATTTTCATTAGGGCTGATCAGACATTGCAAAATGGTTGGACTGAGGGGGATGAGACAGCTGTGTTGGAAGTCAAATGTATGTGTTCTGATAAAAAAAAAAAATACATAAATACATAAATAAGATAATCATGAGTTGCGTAGAATCCTCTGGATCTGTCGGGAAAGCCTCTTTTACTGGAAACTTACGGCTAATCTAAAACAAATCTATTTTGATTGTAGACAATATTTGCAATGGTTTTGTTTGAAACTGATGTTCTTTTGGCAAATGTCCTCTTTTATAACAGTAATTTAAGAGGAATTTGATTATTTTCATATAATATCCCTGATTACAATTATATATCATCATTATGCTAAAGTGCATCTGTGCCGCAGTTGAAATATCACACCTGTCCAGATAAATTGTCGTTTACACTACAATTAACTGAAGTATTCCATAACCCTTGCATTATATTCTCACTTTTTGCCAGCAGGGTATGCTAGAGTCCCAAATTTGTTTTTTTTTTTTTTCTCACAAGCGTGACTTCTTGAAAATGGCGGAAACAGATGAGAGAAACCACTCAAATGCATTTTAACGCAGTTTGTCCTCCTCAGAGTGTGACTCCACTGACATATTAATACAAAATAGGAGCAGAGTGTTAGAGCACCCGCATTTAACGCTCTACTCCTGAGGTGCCGCTTTCTGAAGCAGAAGGCTTGGATGCCTTGGTAACACTGGGACCCTGAGACCTCTGCTGGGCCCCCTGGGGAATCCAGGAGCCATTAACTCTTTCATGAAGGTGTTTATGCTGGATGCCTCTGTGCTGTACTTACAGGACCTCTAGCTTTTGCTGGTGTAAGCCTTTTGCTGTCAGTGCAAAGTAATTACCATCGCTTGGCGGATAACAAGGGTCACTATGGCCTGGCCTCATTACTATTATTTCAGCACACCACCATTGAAAATCAATTTCATAAAATGTCCAGTAAGATGAAGGGCCCTGTGTTAAATGTTTAGTCTGCCAAAGATGTATGGCTCACCATCAATTTTGTATGTGTGCTTGAATATGAGTTTGTGTGTGTGTGTGAGTGTGTGCATGTGTGTGTATGTGTGCGTGAGAGGTGTGGGGACGTGGGATGTGGCTGTGTGAAGTGTACCCTTGAGTAAAATCCAGCACATGAAATGCTTGAGTAAACAGCTAGCTGTGTGAATAGATAGAAACATGTCAGAATTGCAAGCTTTGCTCTCCCTAGAAAAAAAAAATATTGAAATATTGCAATATATGTCTGTGTATGTATTCAGAATATTCCAGGGAAAAAAAACAGAGTAGCAAGGCTCATGTTGAAACGCAGAGCATTTTAATCACGGAGCTCATTAGAGGAGCAATTCAGCCTCGCAAGGAGAGATAGAGAGAGGGAGGAAGACAGAGAGAAAGAGAAACAGGAAAAACACTCAAAATGTAGGTATTCATGAATTCAGATCCTGTCCTTATGTAGTCAATAATTTATTCTGTTTGGAGGCGGCAGCAACTCAGCACAATATCATTAAGTGCTGATACTCTCGCACTTAGTTTGTTGTCAATCAGCTGCCTGTCCACACAGTGGAGTTTGGAATTATGGATGCAGGTGCCTCTAATCTCTCATTTCAGCTCACTCTCACTCTCTTTTTTTTGCACTCAAGAAAAAACTATATTTTTTAAATCACCAGAGAAACATATTTAATATGTGCTTATTTTTTAGAATAGTAATGTTATAATTGGAAACATTTTTATGAAATGATTACTTGTTACAATTGTCTGCAAATTTTCATTTTCACCTCTAAATCACATTTTTACAGTTTTATACAATGCAAATACTATTTTTTTTTTTTTTTTTTAAGCGAAGCGTTCTAAGGGCTAACAAGGTTGCATCTGATTATACAAGCACACAGACCATTCCGAATGTCCCAGACTAATCTCCAACTGTTTAATGTGAAGACTGGTGCAGGAGTCTGGCACCATCACTCCTGACTGGGCTGCCAATGACACCCTGATCCTGATACCCTTTGACTGACAGAGCCCATCTTTGCTAAACTTGTCTTTAATCCTCATCAGTTACCACTGAGGCCATAGTGTCCCCTGTTAATTAACTCTAATGATTTAATCATGTCTGAGAGCTCATTTCCAGCACTGAAAAACAGTATAGGGGAGCAGTGCTGCTCAATTAAAGAAACTACAGTATGTTCCAGACAAGATAAACAATTCCCAAGCTTCCCAGTGCTCATGCCACCAAGATACAGGCAGTGGATTTAAAAAATGGGAAGACAACCATGTTCAAACAGCCAAGGGTTCTGTTAGTTCTGTAATGGTGAGGGAGGCATTTTCCTGACATGGTTTGGGTGCACTTTGAGCCTTATGAAGCGTGGTAAATCATTTCTGAGAGGCAATGAGTGATCATTATGACCCCATAACAAAGCATTTCTTTGTTGCAGATACTTTCTATCAAAATGACAATGACACTTCCATAGACCACAAGTATTCATTCTGTTTGACAATGACATTTTATTTAAATGGAATAGTCATCTTAGTCTCCTGAGACCACCTGTAAATCTGTGATCTGGATAAAGCAATTCCCCTCATTGTACCATGAACTGATTGCCTTTCTCATAGAATGCTGGTGCCATACTTCTGAATTCCAGGTGCTGGTGCACATAGACCATTCAGCACTGGCCAAAAACTCTGTATAGTGGACAATGCTATTATTTTTTGAAGAGGCTGTAATGAAAAGCCAGAGGAAGTTACTTGAACTTTTCATAATAACATTTAAGGAAAATAAAGTACCACTGCAGAAATTTGTTAAAAATGATAACATATCAAAAATGTGAAATGTTATGATTATTAAACATTGTTACAAATTAAAATAGCAAAAATGCAACTAACAGGAATAACAGTCTAGTCACACAGGGTTTAAGACCACCTCTATTAGTTGTGGAGTTCTGAATGAGACATTTAGAGCACACAGAGTTGGATGAAAGCATTTTAATTTCTGTCAGTATTTTTTACATAATAAAGCAGGTACTTACTAAGAGATGTTTGGCGGAATCAAATATGAAAACCTGAAAAGGCTGTTTGTATGCCCAACATGGTAGGAGACCTGTTTAAAATGAAAAGAGTGTAAGCTCTTAGCAAATGTAAACTGGTTATGGTAAGGGATGAAGTCTACCTCTGATTACTCAAATTTGCAGAAACAGAAGGCAGGTTTACAGGGTGTTTTAGATGAAGCAGTTAATTCTGAGGTTTAAATTGTCATCCCCAGTGCAAGGCAAACGCCTATTCATGGCTAGACTCAAATGTGACTCCAAATAGCCAGAATCAACCAGAAATCACTCACATGCTCAAAACATTATGCTCATGTGTTTAACATGCTCACACACAATGGCACACTTGCCCGCAAACATATGTAATGTGCACATTGATGCATGGACATATATACAATAAACTTAGGTTTGATTGCAAATTACGGCTTTGAATGAGCAATGAGCCTGAAGTACTTGCATACTCAATGCAGATCCTTGAGGAAATCTATTTAAGGGTTATCTATAAGCAAGTACAGCAAGCAGTGGACCCCCAGCCATTACAATGAGGTAAGCAGTATGATAATAATGACAACCTGAGAGTAAGGATTTGTCCAGT